>ML660220.1:4500703-4843274 GCA_007570785.1 Antilocapra americana
AAAAAAAAAGGGGGGGAAAAAAAGCTGAATGCCAAAGAATTGATGCTTTTGAACTGTGGTGTTGGAGAAGACTCTTGAGAGTCCCTTGGGCTGCAAGGAGATCCAACCAGTCCATCCTAAAGGAAATAGGTCCTGAATATTCATTGGAAGGACTGATGTTGAGGCTGAATTGCCAATACTTTGGCCAGCTGATGCAAAGAGCTGACTCATTTGAAAATACCCTGATGCTGGGAAAGATTGAGGGCGGGAGAATAAGGGGATGACAGAGGATGAGATGGTTGGATGGCATCATTGACTCAATGGATATGGGTTTGGGTGGATGCCGGGAGTAGGTGATGGACAGGGAGGCCTGGCGTGCTGTGATTCATGGGGTCACAAAGAGTCGGACATGACTGAGAGACTGAACTGAACTGAACTGTAGCCTGCCAGGCTCCTCTGTCCATGGGATTTCCCAAACAAGAATACTGAGTAGGTTGCCATTGCCTTCTCCCAGGGATCTTTCTGATCCAGGGATTGAACCTGTGCCTCTGCATTGGCATACAGATTCTTTGCAACTGAGCCACCAGAGAAGCCTGTCAGTGTATTTCCTCTCTACCTGCACTTCTTCCCCCTTGGGTTATTTTACACAAATTCTAAAAGTCTTATTATTTTATCCCAAAAAATTTAGTAAGTAAGTATCTCTAAGCAGTAAAGATCTTTTAAAATATAAATATATAACCATATCACTCTAAGAGATCTTTTGATGAATACAAATTATTAACATTGATTAGCCAGATGTAACAATCTTGTCTTTTGTAGTTAGTGCTTTTTGAATCTTGATTAAGAAATCTTGGCAGATGTTAGCTATTATATATAGAATGGGATAAACAACGAGGTCCTACTGTATAGCATGGGAAACTGTATTCACTATCTTGTGATAAACCATAATGGAAAATAATATTTTAAAAGTACATATATATGTATAACTGAATCACTTAGCTGTGCAGCAGAAATTAACACATTTCAAAACAACTATACTTCAATTTTTAAAAATTAAAAATGGAGAAATCTTTTCTCTTCCTTTCAGTTATGCTACTTATCTTTTAAAAACCTTTTTGTTTTGTTTTTCAATTTGGGTCTGTGATCTACCTAAAGTTGATTATTGTGCTTAGTATGAGGTAGGAGTCTAATGTAATTTTCATCCAATTAAATAGCAAACTCAATATATTTATTGAAAAGATCATCTTTTTCTGTATTTTTTTTGCAGTTAAAACCTCTATCACAAGTCAGGGGGCCATATGTACATAGGTATACTTCTAGAATCTCTGCTCTAGTTCTATAGCTTTACAAGTCTTTTTAAAAATATTTATTTTTATTTATTTATTTGATTGCACTGAGTCTCAGTTGCAGCAGCGGGTACTTTAGCTGTAGCATGTGGGATCTTGTTCCCTGGCTAAGGATCGAACCCTAGCCCCTGCATTGCGAGCGCAGAGCCTTAGCCACTGGACCACCAGGGAAGTCTGGCTTTATAAAAAGTCTTGATATCAGCTAGGGTGGAAACTATCACCTTGTTTTTCACTAACAGTATCTTTGTTATAATTGGCTCTTTGTATTTTAGTATAAAATTTAGAATCCATCTGCAAGTTCCACAGAAAAAAGCTTTTAAAATCTAGATTATGAATGGATGGAACATATAGGTAAATTCAAGGGAAACTGCTATACAAATCCAATAACATGGTATATAAAACCATTACCTAGACTTTAAAAAAAGTCTTTTACAAAGTTTTCTTATACAAGCTTTTCATACAGTTTGTTAGATTTATTACCAGTCACTTGATCATTTACGCTAATATAGATGGTCACTTTTCTCCACCTTTGTTTGGATTATGACTGGTATGTGGCAATAAAATTGATTTTTATACATTGATTTTATATCCAGTTATGTAGCTAAGTTCTGTTATGAATTCTAATAAATTAGTCTGTTGAGTCTTCTGAACATTCTTTAGCTAGAATCACATAATCTAGTAATAATGATGCCAATAACTTTTTATTTATTTTCCTGCTTTACTTCAGAGTTAAGGTCTGCAGGACAAAACTGAACAGAAGCAATAACAACAGGCATCTTTCTTTGTCTTATTCCACACTTAGAAGGAAAACTTTTAATATTTAACCATTAAATGTTTAAATGCACTTGTGCTAAGTCGCTTCAGTCATGTCTGACTCTTTGTGACCCTATGGAGTATAGCCTGCCAGGCTCCTCTGTCCATGGGATTCACCAGGCAAGAATACTGGAGTGGGTTACTATGCCCTCATCCAGGGGATATTCCCAACCCAGGGACCAAACCCACGTCTCTTAAGTCTCAAACCCGCATCTCGTAAGTCTCCTGCATTGGCAGGCAGGTTCTTTACTACTATGCCACCTGGGAAGCCCAAATATCTTAATACTTAACCATAAATGATGTTAACTGTAGGTTTTTGGTAGTGCTCTTCATCAAAAGATTTTTTAAAATATTTATGTGGTTGCACCGGGTCTTAGTTATGACACTTGGGATCATGAGTCTTAGTTTTGTCATGCAGAGTCTTTAGTGCAGTATACAAACTCTTAGTTGTGGCATGTAGGATCTAGTTTCTTGACCAGGAATCAAATCCGGGCCCTGTGCATTGGGAGTGCAGAGTCTTAGCCACTGGACCACCAGGGAAGTCTCTCCTGGTTCATCCTTACCTTGATGACCTTTAGGTCTCAGCTTAAAATGAAGACCTGAGGTTCAGACTCTCCAGTCTGGGTAGATCTGGGCCTTTACTTTTGCTCAAACCATCTTTTGCATGGAAGAAGGTGTTTGTCCCAAAGGCATTTGAGTTTTGAACTCATCTCTTGTTTTATTCAGAGTTTTCAATACTATTTCCTTACCTTCTTATTAGTGTGTGTGCTCAGTCATGTCCAACTCTTTGTGACCCCATGGACTGTAGCCCGCCAGACTCCTCTGTCCATGGGATTTCCCAGGCAAGAATTCTGGAGTGGGGTGCTATCTCTTTCTCCAGGGGATCCTCCCAACACAGATGTCAAACCCGCGTCTATTGCGTCTCCTGTATTGGCAGATGGAGTCTTTACGACTACACCACCTAAGAAGTCCTCCCTCTAACTAGTGTTTTGCTGCTTTTAATAATTTTTCCCCCATAGATTTCATCCTGCATTTTTATCTATTCTCCAATGGAGATGGTTTTTGGTTTCTTTAGAACACCATTCCTGGCAGAAAAAGTCCTGTTATTTTTTCTTCTGCAACATTGAATTTATTTGTCATGATTTCTGAAATTAGAATATCTTTCCCCCCAATTATATATACTAAAAAAACCCCTGTAAAAAAAAAGACAACCAAATTCTTAAAAATAAGAAAATATAAATGATCTAAATCCCATTGCCCAGAGATATCACTGTCGACATTCACTTGACTACACATTCATACTTCTTTCTATTCAGATGTACACAGTTTTACAAATATCACTTTATATAAATGGCATCATGTTATACACACTTTTGTTTTCATATAGTTCCTTTACATTCAACCCTATTTTGTGTTTACCCTTCCCCATCTCCTATCCTGATCGAGGTCACCAGTGATGCCAACGTTAACAGCCTGAGTGTATCCTTAGGTAGTTCTCTCCACTGTCACTCTAATATGCAAACATATATATATATATATATACACATATTTATAAGGGATTCATTTTAGTCATTGTTCGCAATCGTACCGCCAATAGAATCACTTCTCTGTATCTTTCTTTGCTCAGTTAAAATCCCTTCAAATCAGCTTGTAGAGTTCTAATTCATTCGTAATGACTGTGTTGATGATATGGGTGAACCACAATTGATAAATCCATCAAGCATTACCTTAATTATATTTAAAAGACCTTCATTTTATGAATGAAAACTCAGCCACTGTGGTCTAAGATGCATGCCTACTGCCAGCATCAAGGCCACATTCCGGCCAAGAGGAAGGGCAGAGACGGGGAGGCACACTTTGGCCTTTAGAAACATAACCTGAAGTCACCTGCTTTGTTTCTTCCCTCATTCCATCATCCAGAAGACAGTTATGAGGCCTCACCTGGCTCCAAAGAGACTGAGAAACAGTTTCGGCCAGGGGACCAGATGTCTGATTCCAAATGCTACTCCAGTAGAAGGGGAAAGAATAATGTCTGCTGATCAGGGGCATTCAACCTTGCTTCCCTGGTGGCTCAGTGGTAAAGAATCCGCCTGCCAATGCAGGAGACTCGAATTCAATCCCTGGGTCAGGAAGATCCCCTGGAGGAGGGAATGGTAACTCACTCCAGTATTCTTGCCTAGGAAATCCCGTGGACAGGGGAGCCTGGTGGGGCTACTGTCCAAGGGGTCTCAAAAAGTCAGACACAACTGAGCAACCAAGCATGCATGCACAAAGAACTTAGAGTAAAATTTTATGGTTTTGACAAATGCACTGTTGTTCAGTCGCTAAGTTGTGTCTGACTCGCAAAGAGTCAGACACGACTGAAGCAATTTAGCATGCATCCCAAATAGTATTCCATTGTATGGATGTACCACAGTTTGTCCATTCATCTGTTGAAGAACACTTGGGCTTTTTTCTAGTTTGGACATTATGACTAAAGCCACTATTCATATAGCAAACTGCTTTTTATGTGAATTTAAGTTTTCATTTCTCTTGGATAAATACCTAGGAATGGGATTGTTGGATCATACAGTAAGAATATGTTTAACTTTATAAGAAACAACTGAACTGTTTTCTAAAGTATCTCTACTATTTTGCACTCCCATCAACAATGCATGAGCGTTCCAACTGTTTACATCCTTGGCAGCTCTAGATGTTGTCAGTTTATTGTTGTTTGCCATTCTAATAGACGTGTAGTGGTATCTCATTGTGGTTTTTCTTTTTGTTTTAACCAAAGAATCAAACTATTACCTTACCTAGGAAAAGTAAGGCAGGCTGTATGGATTGGTTCCCCTGGTATTTTGGACAATTCTCAAATTTCTATCCCAGACATCCAGAGCCCTCCGAACATCATCTCTATTTGTTCTTTTTTGTCTGTCTTCTACTTTTTAGGAATTTCTTACCTTATGAATTCAACCTCCTCAGAAATCCATTTTCCCACTTTTCCTTGCAGCCGTGGTACAGGTGTGTGTCCATCCAGATTCATCCAAAATTCCATCCCTCTGATGTTTGGGTGCTCAGCTTTCCCCTTAGATCACGGGTGCACCAACCTTCAAATCTTCACAAACTTCACCCTGTAAACTCCGCTAGTTCAAGCAGAGCATTTGAAACTACAGACTTGGCTGTAGTTGCAAGGTCCCCTGCCCCCAGTGCTTCCTAAGTAGTGCTCGTGGTAAGGAACTCACCTGCCAATGCCAGAGACATAAGAGATGCTGGTTTGATTCCTGGGTAGGGAAGATCCCCTGGAGGAGAGCATGGCAACCCACTCCAGTATTCTTGCCTGGAGAATCCCATGGACAGAGGAGCCTGGTGAGCTACAGTCCATGGGGTCACAGAGTCAGACACAACTGAAGGGACTAAATGCACACACATGCACAGGGTCCCCCAAAGTAACAGGGCTGTTTCCATTGTCTGCTTTGTAACAGACCATCCCAACATGTAGTGGCTTAAAATAACATTGTTTCTCGTGATTCTATTCTGTGAGCTGACCGGATGATTCTTCTGCTTCATGTGGTGTTGCCTGGGGGTCGTTCAAGGGGCTCTGCATTTAGCTGGTGGCTGGAAGGGCACAGAAGATCCAAGATAACTGGATCTTCTGGGGGCTCTGGGCACTTCCTGTCAGCCAGGGTGCCTTGAATCTTATCCATGTGGCCTCTCTCTCCTCTTGGTATCTCATCCTCTAGGGCCTCTCTGTATGACTTTACTCTCCAGGAAGGGAGCTTGGACTTCCTTAGAGCATGGCAGCTGGGTTCCAGGAGAGCAAGAGCAAAAACTGTAAGGTTTCTTACAGCCCAGGCTCAGAACTGGTACAGCATCACTTTTACTGTGTTCTAAGTCAAAGCAAGTCATGAATTTGGCTCAGATTCAAGGGGAGGGAAAATGGACTCTATTTGGCTCCCTCCCCATCCCACCCCTCTAGATTGTCACAGAGCCTTGGTTTGAGTTCCCCACCAGGGAAGTTTTTTTTAATTAATTTATTTTTGGCCATGCCATATGGCATGTGAGATCTTAGTTCCCTGAGCAGGGAATGAACCTGTGCCCCTTACTACCCCTGCAGTGGAAGCGTAGAGTCCCAACCACTGGACCACCAGAGAAGTTCCCCCTCTATAATTCTTGATGAGAGGGATAGTATGTGCATATTGAGATGAAGAAAATCATGGTGACTGGTTTTGGAGACTACCTACCATGAGTGGCTTAAATGAGGTAGAAGTTTCTCTCTCTCATGAGTCCAGGGCTCCGCCAATGTAATGGGTCCAGAGGCTCCTCCTATCCTGTTGCTCTTTTGTCCTTATCATGTTGCCCTCATCCACTTGTTTTGATGTGATCCCTCCCTTATTGAAATTCCAATATGACCCATCAGCCAGAGTGAAGTCATATGGCCTTTTAAATGCGAATGAAGCCAGGAGATACAGTCTTTAGTCTAGTGGCCAGAGGCCCAGAGGAAAATTCTGCGTGGGAGACAGTAGGTATAAAGGCCCTGAGCGAGAATGAGCTTGACTTACTCGAGAAACAGCAAGAAGGCCAGTGCAGCTCCAGCAGGGGAAGTGAGGGGTAGAGAGGAAGGAGGGGAGGACAGAGAGATGTACAGATCTTTCTATGAACACGTTTTCTTTTTTTAATTTTTAAAATTTTATTATTCATTTTGGCTGCATTGGGTGCTGGCCGAGGCGCGTGGGCCCTTAGCTGGGACATGCAGGGTTCTTTAGTTGACACTTGTAGGCTTAGTTACGTATCTGGGAGTTCAATCCCGGGGTTCCCCGACCAGGGATTGAACCTGATGTCCCATCCCCACCAGCCTGGTCACAGAGTGCCAAGTGCTATCTATTGGAGCACCAGGTGAGTCCTTGAATATGTATTTGCAGTTCTCTGCAGTAAATGCCTTCTTTGTGGAATTGCTGGATCTATGTGTAGGTGACTATTTAAATTTAAAAAATATATGTATTTTTTTTGGGGGCAATGTCAGGTCTTCGTTGCAGCACTCAGGATATTCCATTGCACTGTTGCACCAGCTTAGTTGCTCCGAGGCATGTGGAATCCTAGTTCCCCAATCAGAGATTGAACCCATGCCCCTTGCACTGCAGGGCAGATTCTTAACCACCGGACCACCACAGAAGTCCCTGTGACTATTTAAATTTGTAAGAAACTACCAAGCTCTTTTCCAAGGTGGTGGTACTATTCCACATTCCCAACTGCCCCTCATCTCTGCTGACACAGGGTCGGTCTTTTTAATTTTCGTCACTCTAGTGGGCGTGTGGTGGTGTTTCATTGTGGTTTTAGCTTGTATTTCCCTCATGACTAATGATGTTGAACGCTTTTCACATGCTATTCGGCTAGTCACATCTCTTCTTTAGTGACGTGTTGGTTCAAATCCTTCGGCCATTTAAAAAAGTCAGTGATTTGCCTCACTTTTCAGAAAGCTTCCCCTGGCTGCTGTGGGGAGGGTGGACGCTGGTGGGGGCGGGGGGAATGGAAGCAGGGAGTGGGGGAAGGGACTGTAGCTTCCACAGAGGCAAGCTTGTCACAGACTCAACCCATGGCCTGTTTTCTGGGAAAGTCAACTTTGACCTTCCCCAATGCTTGGGCTGTGGCCAAGAGAGTCTGAGACACTTTACAGATCTCATGGGGTTTGGGGCAGCCCTGCTTCTTGGAGTTGGGCACTGTGGGCAGGGTTCTGCCCTCTATCTTGGTCTCTTCCTTCCCCCAGTGGGATGGATACCCTGGACTGGAGACCAGCTGGCATATTAGGGTCTATACCAGTACAGCTATGCTTGTGCTTAGTTGCTCAGTTGTGTCCAACTTTTTGCGACCCCATGGGGCTGTATGGACTGCAGCCCACCAGGGCTCCTCTGTCCATGGAATTCTCCAGGCAAGAACACTGGAGTGGGCTGCCATTTCCATTTCCGGGGAGTACAGCTGTACCCATGGCTAAAACATTGGAATGCTTCACATTACCACCACCTCAGCCCATTCCCTGGGAATACCCGGGACTTCCCCACATCTCAGCAGCCAAAGGGGGATCCCAAGACTTGGACCCAGCCCTGCGGCCACATCTGATTGGAGGGTGCCTGGGTGTGGGGCTGTTAGACTGGGGACAGCCTGGGCATGGCTGAAACTGGAAGAATCAGATCAGGAGGCTGAGGCTGAGAGGTAGAAGGAGGACTCTTTTCTGAAGGGGAACCCAGAACTGGAGACATGAATTGTTGTAGTCACTCTGGCGTGTCTGACTCTTTTGCAACTCCAGGGACTATGGCCCGCCAGTCTCCTCTGTCCATGGGGTTCTCAAGGCAAGAATACTGGAGTGGGTTGCCATTTGCTTCTCCAGGGGATCTTCCTGACCCAGGGATTGAACCCGCGTCTGCGGATTCTTTACCACTGAGTCATCTCGGAAGCCTTGAATTGCTAGTAACAATAACAACAATGATATTGATAATGATTAACATTCACTGAGCATCTACTGTGTGCCAGGCAGGCCTGATTCTCACAGACCTCACAAAATCCTCACCAGAAACTGGACCACTGCTGCCGCATCCTGGCCCCCTGCTCCCACCCCTGCCTCCAGCAACCAGGTCCCCACGCCCAGCCAGAGGGAGCCTGTTGACTCCTGAGTCGGATCAGGGCCCTCCTGGCTCAGAGCTTCCTCTGGTCTCTGATTGCCCCTGGTTCACTGGGCGTCAGCTACCTTGAGACGCCTGAGCAGGCAGGCCCTGCTCACTCCAGACATGGTGGTGGTGGTGGTGGTGTGTTGATTCTTCTGTGAAAGAACTCAGAGAGGCCTGGGCAGTGGCAGTGTTTAATAGCCAGCGCGGCCTGGGGCTCGGCTGCAACCCTCTTCCGGACTCCAAATACCCACCCCCACTCCAACAGGTCACTCAGAGTCTGTCCCATGACTGGCATCGAGTTTCCCCTTTTTCTCTCCTCAGCCCAGGCCCGGGGAGCTGTGGGCGTGCCGCCTGGACGGGCTTCCTACCGCTGGCCCATCCCCCTATAGCCCCTAACCTCAGGTTCCTCCTTCCTCCTCTCCTGTCGGGGTTAAAAGTCCTTGTCATCTCCTCGGTGGCCTCCTCAGTACGGGCTTCCGGCTACTTCCTCATTTGGTGGGGGCAGCCCAGCCTGGCCCAGGGTCACCCATTGCCCCCCACCTGCCTCACCCCAAAGCCCCAGGCCTGGGTCTGTGCTATGTGTGTTGGTGTGACTGCCTAGTCTTCTCCCTCTCTCGCTGCCTGGTCACCACCTTCTCCTTCCCTCACCTCCATCTTGGTTCTTTTCTCTTTTTCTCTAGGTGTCAGATATCTTGTCTTTGGGTCCTCGGTTCTACGTCCACCTTTATTTGCTGTGTCACCTTGGGCGGGTGTCTTTATCCTTCTCTAAAATGGGATAAAAGCATCTACCTCAGAAGGGCGTGCTGTGCTTCGTAGCTCAGTTGTGTCCAACTCTTCGGGACCCCATGGACTGTAGCCCGCAGGCTCCTCTGTCCATGGGATTTCCCAGGCAAGAATACTGGAGTGGGTTGCCATGCCCTCCTCCAGGGGATCTTCCCAACCCAGGGATTGAACCCAGGTCTCCCACCTTCCAGATGGATTCTTTACCATCTGAGCTACTAGGGAAGCCATCTTAGAATGGTGTGCTTGGGTTTAAATGCATTAACACTTGGACAGGGTCCCTGTGCATTATCAGTACCCATATACTGGTGGTCTCTTTTAATATCTGATTGTCAAATAAGTATAACCAGTGCTTATAAAAAGCTAACAAGGGTCAGACCCTGTTCTAGAGATACAAATTCATTCGACCCCCACAACACCCTTCAAAGTAGGTACTATTTTACCCCTTGATTTACAGGTTAGGAAACTGAGGCCCAGAGAGGTTTAGTGACTTGCTCAAGGTTGTCCAGCTAGGAAGAGGCAGAGATTAGCTCCAATTACAGAGACCCTCCTGTGACAATGATGGCGGACCTCTGTCTGGGGGTGAAGGTTGAATTGACACATGCACCCATTGCCCTTCATTCTAACCACTGGAGGCTGCAGCCTGGGGTGTCTGGGACCGACTCTCTTTGGTGTTGTCTGTCTCTGTTCCTCCTCCCCCATCGTCCCCTCCTCCCTCCTGCCACCACCCATTTCAAACTTCCTCCTTTACTTGGTTGGACACTACGCCACATCCCACCCGCCTTGGACTGTCTTGGTGTCCAGCAGCGTTGCTTGCATCATGGGGGGCCTTAGACCCTCCAACAGGCTCCTATCTCTCCTTCTGACTGTGGGTGGTGAGTTGGGGGCTTCCGCAGCTTCTGGGCTCAGCACTAGGCAGGGCAGGGAGTTGGGCAGAAAGAGAGAATCAAAGTGGGGTGGGGGAGTGTTAGGACCGCAGCAGATCCCCAGACCCCCAAACCCTATGAGTCTCTCCCAGAGCCTGAACCCCCACCCCCACCAAGATTTAGCCTCAGGGAGAAGCAGAGGGAGGGGACTCTAAGGGTGTTGCAACAGGACAAGTCGATGTAGAAGGAAAACAGTCCAGAGGCCTTGATGACGGCCCCCAGGTCCCACCGGACATTACTCTCCACTTATGCCCACCAGGGATCAGGAGACACCCTCCCAGCTTCTATGCCCACCCCGCAGTCACAGCCCCATGTCTCAGTTTACCTTCTTTTCCTCTCCTCAGGTCTCAGCCTCGTCCAAGCCCAGAGTGGTAGGTCTAGCCCCTGCAATCCCCCACCCTACCTCCCAAAGACCACCCCACCTCTGGACCCTTCCCCAGTCTCTCCATACCTCCCCCTCCATGACTGACACCTCCTCCCAATTCCCACTCCCACTGGTCTCCCCCGACTCCTGTACCACATCCACTCCCAGAATGCAGCTGCTCCTCCGTGAGCCCGGGCGTGCTAGCAGGGATCGTGCTGGGGGACCTGGTGCTGACCCTCCTCATCGCCCTGGCCGTGTACTCCCTGGGTCGGCTGATCCCTCGGGGGCAACGGGCTGCGGAGGGTGAGTGGGGCTGGCTGGGGATGGGTTGGGACCCTCCGAGGACTTGCCTGGCGAGGGAAGGGTAAGCTCCCAAGACACAACCACCCAAAGGGAGGTGATGGAGGGGCTGACTTTGGAACAAGAAAAAAAGTCCCAATTCTCACCCCACCCCCAAGCAGTGGCCCGGAAACAGCACATCACGGAGACAGAGTCGCCTTATCAGGTAAGGAAACCAAGTTCTTGCCTCATCTCTCATTCCAGCCCCATGGTCGTCTGTCCGAAATGCCCCTCCCCTAGTCCCTGCAGAACCCAGACCCTGAAGCCACTTTTTCAGGAGCTCCTCAAACACTGAAGATGAAGCGTCCAAAACTACTTTCAGTGATCAATCATGACCTTACGCTCAGCTTAAAATATACGGAGGGGAAATTTAGGGATCGTTTGTCTCAGCCAGAAGGCAGGAAAAGCCCAGTCCAGGACAAGCTGATTTCTCAGAGAAGTCCTCTGAAGAGCAGAGGATATAATTCAACCCTAATTTGGTAACTTTAAAATGAGGAGTTTTAGAATTAATAGATGGGGGGGCGGGCAGGGAGCAGATCTTGTCTCCTTTTGAGAAACTGACAAAAGCCAGAGACTCCTCAGAAAAATCCATATGAAAAATACAAAATTGTGCATATAATCTACGGGCAGTGAAAGTATCCTTGAAACCCTCCTTAAGAACCATGATACAGGGGCTTCCCTGGTGGTCCAGTGGCTGAGACTCCGCACTCCCAATGCAGGGAGCTCAGGTTCGATCCCTGGTCAGGGAACTAGATACCACAGTCTGCAACTAAGATCAACGATGCAAGTGTCATCTTTCCACCTCCCACCTCCTGTCAGTGTTATTCTTAACACTTGATGGGGTCATGAGTTCCTCTGAGAATCTAATGGAAGACAAACAGACCATCTTCAGAAAGATGAACTCCCAGACCAGGCATTTGTATGTGATTTTAGGGATTCTATCTGAGGCGGGCATCTTGGGGCCACAGACCCTTACCCCACCCCGACTGTGAACCCTGCTCTGTGAAGTCTGTTTTACTTGTCTGCAACCAGCTTTGGTTTGCCTCACTTGTGGCTTGAAAGTCTCTCTGTAAAGTATAAGAATCTCAAGTTTGGCTCCATGAGGACCAGAAGACTCAAGGGGATTTCTAGGTACTGGGAGGCAGTGACATTTTAGGGCAGAGCCCCAATTTATTCATTCTTTCGGTGAAATTTGTTGAGGGCCTGTATAGGCTAGATGCTGGTGAGCTTATATCCTAGTTGGGGATATAACAGATTTGAAGCAAATTAACAAGATCACTTGGGGAGGCAGTGTGAAGAAAACAAAGCAGGTTGATGTGACAATGACTGGGGTATAGGGAGGAGAAACTAGAGATGAGGATATCAAGAAATGCCTCTCAGGGAATTCCCTGGTGGTCCAGTGCTTAAGACTCTGTGCTTCCAATGCAGGGGGCCCAGGTTTGATCTCTGGTCTTAGGGAACTAGGATTCCACATGCCATGTGGTCAAAGGAAAAAAGAAATGCCTCTCTGAGAAAATGCCATCAGCTGAGACTAGAAGCAGGAGAAGGAACCTCCCATGGGAATATCCGGGGGACTGGTGTTCCAGGCAGAGAGAGGAGCACACCCAAAGGCCCCTTGTCTGGGGCATAATGGTGAGGCAGAGGGAAAAGGGAAACACTGAATGCCCTTGAATAAAATCCAGACTTCTTCCATGGCTACAAGTTGAAGAAGCTGCCAGGGGTCTTGCTAGCCCCTGGGAGAAAGCTAGATTTTAAGTTTATTTGGTCCATACCCTGGTGGTCCTTTCACTGATGGTCCACACCCTGTCCATCCTTTAGGAGCTCCAAGGCCAGAGGACAGAAGTCTACAGCGACCTCAACACACAGAGGCCGTATTACAAATGAGTCCAAAGCAGGGCAGTCAACAACCTGATGCCTGCTCAGCACTCTACTCCTAATACCATTAAGACACGGATCCACAGAGCGGCCTCCATGAGATGTCAGACCTCTCCCCACTGCTGCCCCCAAATAAACATTGGAGCACACAAACAATGCTGAGTTATTCCAGATCCCTGGGCTGATGGGGTGGGGATATATGGGGTCCTGGGGAGACCAAGGACCCAGAAAACAGATAAATGAGAAGGAGGCTTTGGGGAACCTGGGTTCTTTGAGAAAGAATTAGAACAAGAGGTATTTCAATGGCTTTATTCCAGCCCCAAAGCAGGGTGGATTTTCTCGTGCCACCACCCACATGTAGGACAAGAGGGTCAGAAGTCAAAACTCGCAGTTACAGAGAAGTCAACCCCTGCTGGGCATGTTGATGTAGATTTTGTCATCTTCTGGGGGTGGGGGAGAGAAAGCATGAGGCCTGACCACCCACCTCCCACCCACACCTCCACCCCCTTGGGGACCCCCAGCCTCAGGGGTTTTCTCAGGAGTTCCCCCAAGCACCCCCCCAGGGTTTCCCCGGAACCTCGAGGGCTTGCCCAAGGGGGGCCCCCGCCCTGGGGACCCCCTCCCTGGGGACATCTTGTCCCTTTAGGCCCAGCCCTGTCCCTGTTCTTACCTTGGGTGGGCCTGCTACGTAGGCGCGCACACATAAACACCACCACCACAATTAGCAGTGACACAACAGCATCAGCAGCCACAAGGCCTGCCAGGAGTGGCAGAGAGAGGGGCCCACATCCGGAACAGGAACCTGAAGGGTGGAGACCAAGACAAGAAGGCGGCTGAGGGGGGTTCCAGACACTCAAGGCTGGGCTTCAGGCATATGATGCAAAGGAAATCCCTTTGGCGGTGGGTGTCCCAGAATTCCTGGGGAAGGAGAGGGGTGATGGAGATTCAGAGAGAAGCTGGGGATGTCCTAGGGCTCCCAGGACTGTGCTTTGGGCACAGTGAGTACCCCTAAAGACAGGTCGGGGAGTTGGTGCATTGTCGGGCCTTCAGTTTGGTGATGAGGATGGTGACGTGGGGACCCAGAGAGGGCTGCAGATCCTCTGGTGGCTCCAACTCGAGGATGAGAAGTGAGATTCAGGACTCACAGGCCACACTTTAGGAATGGAAGTAGAACCTGAAGTGATGCTGCAAAGGGGACAGGGTGTTGATTTCTCACCTGGGGTCATCTGAGCTGCAGCCACTGTGGAAGGACAGAGAAGGCAGATCAGTGGGCAGAGGTGGTTCTCAAAATAGGGCGCAGGGAAAGGAGATGCCCTGAGAAATAACCTCCACTCCAGAGAGATCAAATGAGAAGAGGGGCCAAGTGGGAGGGGAGTGCCCCAGAGACCCAGAGAGAGGCAGGAAATCAGAAGTAGAGGCAGAGATCCAGCAGTAGAAGGAAGGGGATGGACAGGCAGCCATCCAAATTCAGCTTCCCTTCCCAAAGAACCAGCCCAGAAGCTTATTTCTGGAAAGGAAAGGGCACTGAGAAAAGGACCCGCCCTCAGCACCCCTCCCTTCAGATGCCACCCCAAACTGTCCTGTTCACAAAACTGTAACACCACTTTTCCAGCCCCCGTAACCACTGGCTTCACCTGGGAGCAAAAGCAGGAACAGGATGTTGCCTGGCGGGACCATGGTGGGCTGGGGCTGGAAGGGACCTCTCAAAGGGCTTTGGTCCAGAGAAGTCCTGAGGAACAATGGGTGGGTGAGAGGAGAGGCAGCAATAGCGGATGTCACCCTGCTGGTGACAAGGCCACCTGCTTCCTGTGTGTCTGTGTGGGAGGGGGAGAGGTGATGGATCCCTCTGACTGCCTTCAGGGACAAACCAGGGGGAGGGTCAGAGAGACCAGGGAGGCTATGATTGTCCAGCTGAGACGTGACAGGGAGACCAGAGTGTGGGCACTGGGGAGATTCTGGCAAGATTTTTAAAGTAGAGATGACAAAACTTGCTGATGGAGTGGATATGAGTGTGTATGAGAGAGAAGGATCCAGGATGACCAAAGATTCTGGTCTGAGCAACTAAGAAGAAGGACAGAGAATCCTTTGACAGGATTGAGGAGGGGGAGCAGGTTTAGGGGAAAAAGTGCCCAGGTTTGGCAAACTGAGTTGGAAATGCCTGATTGAGCTCCCTGTGGAGAAGCTGAATGACCACAGTGGCCTCTTTTGAGTTCATGGGATGTCTGGTCTCGAGATGTAAATTTGGGGACTGATGGCTCATGGATGGTATTTAAAGCCATAAGACTGGATGAGATCATCAAGGAAGTGAGTAGAGACAGAGGAGCAACACTACCTCCCCCAACACCAAGAAAAGGTGAAGGGGAGTAAAACAGGCAGGAAAACGGAAGGAGCAGCAAGTGAGGGAGGAGAACCAGGAGAGCACAGTCTTGAAAGCAGGGGAGAAATGTGATTTACACGGTCACCAAGATGGGAACTGAGAAAAGAGCCTCCCACTGGAATGACAGTCTGCTTGAGGGCTGGGAATTCCTGCCTGCTTAGTTCACAGCTACACCACATCACCCAGCAAACTGCCTCCCTTGCAGTAATAAATTCTTTTTAATGACGAATGAACAAATGAGAACTGGCCTCTGAGAAAGCAGGCGATGTGGGGAAGAGGGGAAATTTGAGTCCAACTATATCACTCTTACCTACAGACCTTTCCTCCCTTAGACCAAGGAGTCCAGAACCCCAGCCCCCTTCTCCTTGGACCTGGTATTACTGGCAGCGTCCTCCCACCCTCCACCAGCCCAGGGCCTTGAAGTCAAGGCCTCCAACACCCGCTTGGACAAATATCCAGAAATTCGGGTCCCCAGTTCCCTCCTCCTTCAGGAGTCCGCCACCCCAGGCACCTTCTCCCTCAGACCAAAGAAAGATAGGGTTCCCAATTCCTCCTCCCAGGAGACTTCGGAGTCGGGTCTTCAAAATAAGCCCCGCCCATTCAGATACCAGATTCGCCCGAGCGCTCCGCGGGGACTCCCGGGCTTGTGGGCGGGGCCCTGCCCAGGACTGGGCGGGGCCAGAACCTCCGTTTAAAAACTCGCGGGGGAACCCAGTCCAAGATCGGGGACCCGGCGGCGGCTCCGCGGGAAAGCAGCGAGGCTGGCGCAGCGCCGAGGCCGGGGCCCTGGGGGCCCGCAATCAGCACCACGGAATCCCCGAGGTAACCGGGGGGCGGGGAGGTGAGGTACACTCGGCCCTAAGAGAGGGGCTCGGGGACAGAGATGGACATCGAGAGTGAGGGGTCTAGCATCAAGCTGAGAGTGAGAACCCAATGTGTGCAGTGGGCAGAGGGTGCAGAGTCCTGGATCGTGATGCCGGAGCGGCTGGGATTCTGGGCTCCGAGTCCGGGGAACTAAAGGACTGGGGATCCGGAGTCTTAGGTCCTGGGGGGTAAAAGTGCTGGGAAACCCCGAGCCCTGCCTGGGTCCCTGGAGGAGGGGCTGGCGACCCAGCCGCCATACTTTAGAAAGAGTTGGGTATTGAGTCCTTGGGGGCGTTTGAAATGGGCCAAGGTCTGGATAGGCAAGGTCCGAGGCTTGGCCGCAGGGATGGTCTCTGCCCGTGACCCTGCCCCAACCCTGGGATTTCCTGAGTCGCCACCCGGCCCGGGTTCCCGGGCTGAGCAGGAATTCCCCATGTGCGGGGATTCCACGAACGCCACGCTTGGCCACGCATCGCGTTTCGGAGCCGGACACCTGGAGTACCGGGTAGAGAGGAAGAGGGAGGTGGAAGATTCCCTTGCGTGAGCGCCGAGACGTCAGCGCGTTGCGTCTCGGCTGTTTCCGAGTCCGCCCTCCCGCGCTTAACCCTTTCTCCGCCCGAACCGGGTGAGGCCTGAGGGCCAAGGCTTCTGGGGTCGTGCGAACAAGGAGTCTGGAAACTGGGACTCCCAGGTCCTAGGGGGGAGTAGGCTGAGGCCCGGACTCCTGGGTCCTGCGGTAGCGGTTGCGAGTCTCCCAGACTCCTGTGGGGTGGGGCTTGGACTCCTGGGTCTGAAGAAGGGGGCAAGGTCCGATCTTTTGGATCCCCGAAGAGCCAGGGGGCTACTGACTTCGTGATTCCTCAGGGAGAGGGGCTGGGGACTCGGATATGTGGTTTCCCGAGGAAAAGTGTCAGGGCGGCTTCTAGGGCAGAGAGAGTTGGGAACCTGGATGTGCGTCTCTGTGGAGGGAAGCCCGGCATCGCCCCGAATTCCTCAGGACTGGGAGATCTTGGGGTGGGGTGCGGTGGGATTTTTCACGGAAGTGGCGGGCAGCGGGAGGGGGGCTGCAGAGGCGCCCTCCACCCCCCTTCCTTAGTTTCCACGACGCTGGTGGAAAGTTGGGTCAGAGGGGAAAGTGCGGAGCAAAAGGAAGGAAACGGCGGAGGCGGCGGCAGCGCCGCCGCACCCGGAATCTTAGGTTGGCTCTGGAGTTCTCAGGCGACAGCTGTGTGCGTTTTTTCCGCGCGGGAGGGCGAGGAGGATGCTCAGATCCACTCCCCCGCGCCCTTGGGTAACTTAAAGACCCCTGATGACTTCCCTCTCTCCTCACCCCTCAGTGAGCCGGAATGAGCGCAGCCATTGCCCGTCACAGACGGTGAAGAAGCTGCTAGAAGAACAGAGGCGCCGCCAGCAGCAGCCAGACGCCGGTGGGCTACCGGTGAGCCCCAGGAAGCCCTGTAAACTACAATTTCCATGAGGCTGTGTCCTGGTGGGCAAGGACTTGCTGCCTTGCTGGGCCCTCAGGGCTGAGACGTAGTCCTGACTTAGATGCCCTGTAGGTGGGGAATGGGTGCCGAGAAGCCTGCTGGATGAATTACCTCTTGTTTCTTTTTGTTTCGGCCTCTACAGGGACAGTTCCCACCTCCCCTGGCCCAGCCTCTGACTCCATCTGTGAATGAGGGTGAAACTGGTAAGTCTGGAAACTCACCTGGTTCCCTCAGGAACTCAAACATCCCTGCTCTTAGAACTTTCCAGAACTTAGGTGTTAGGCCCTCATTTTTGCTGAGACCTGGTAGAAGTTTTATCTCCCAGATTCTCCAGAGCTCAGTAGTTTATACACGTAGTCCTTCAGGGGCCCAGGCTCCCAGCCTGGAGTCTAGGGCTTACCCACTCAGTGTTCAGGTATTTAGGCCCCCAAAGTACAAACGTGCCCCAGAAGTACTAGCTTTCTATAGTCTGGGAATGCTGGGCCCTCATACAGCTCCTGTCTGGGCTGCTACTTCTCTGACTCTGGTAACCGGGCCTGCCCCTGCTCCTCCTCTCACACACAGGCCATACTCACTTCCCAGCGCACCAGGAGACTGTGGGTTCTGGACTTGGCAGCCTGGCGCCCCCGACTGGCTTTGTAGACTGGGACCCCAACACGCATGCTGCCTACACTGACAACCTCTACTCTTATCCTGCTTCTGCTGCTGAAAGTTTTCTGACTCCTGACTTCTACTCACCCTCGGACCCGGGGCGGCCGTGTTCGTTTCCCCTGGGGATGGAGGTGAGACCGACAATGGAAACTGGATGCTGAAGGGACCCTGAGATGCCCAGTTGCCCTTATGCAGCACAGCATTCTGAGATGTCTGGGTTAGGAGACCATTCCTCAGATGGGCACAACTGAGGCCCAAAGGTCCAGGGTTACTGGCCGCAGCTGGAACACCCAGCCACTGCTTAGCACTCTGTATGTATATGTGTGTGGTGGAAAGAGGGAATTCTCAGCTGACTGACTCTCCGCACCCCCTGTACCCTTCAGGACCCTCTGGACACTCGGCTTTATGCAGACCCGTCCCTGCCACAGGCAGGATCCTGGAGGGCTTCTGGGCTCCCCTCAGGACCTCCACAGTTGCCTCCTGTGGTCACTGGACCATCCCTGGACACTGCCCGTGCTCACATGCTGGCTCTGGGGCCCCAAAAGCTGCTGGCGCAGGATGAGGAGGGAGACACGTGAGTACAGCAGAGTGGAATCTGTGGGCTCCCTGCTCAGCTGGGGTGCTGTGCTCATTGCTACCCCCAACCTGTCCCCAGGCTCCTGCACCTGTTTGCCGCACGGGGTTTGCGCTGGGCAGCATATGCCGCAGCTGAGATGCTCCAAGCGTACAGACATCTGGACATTCGTGAGCATAAGGGCAAGGTGAGGGCTGGAGGCTTGGTCTCCTGGATCTGAGGACAAAAGGGCTGGGAGCCTGGGTCCCTGGTTTTCAGAGGGTAGGGCACAGGGGGCCCAGACTGACCTTTCCTAACACCTGCAGACCCCTCTTCTGGTGGCTGCTGCTGCCAACCAACCCCTGATTGTGGAGGATCTACTGAACCTGGGAGCGGAACCCAATGCCACTGACCACCAAGGACGTTCTGTCTTACACATGGCCGCTACATATGGGCTCCCAAGAGTCCTCTCGGTATGTCCTTTTGGCAGGTGGGATGAGTGGGATGGGCTAGATTGCCTAGATCCTGACTTTCAGGCCTATATAGCCTGGAGAGACTCTAAGCCAGCTCTCTGCCTTCTCCTCCAGGCTGTAATTAACTCAGGGGTTCAAGTTGACATAGAAGCCAGAGATTTTGAGGGTAAGTTGAATGGTGGGCAGGGTGCTGTGGCAGGTGGGGCTGGGGCGGGGGAGTGCTCCAGATGTGGAGTCCTCATTGTCTCTGCTCTGCAGGCCTCACCCCACTCCACACAGCCATCCTGGCCCTCAACGTGGCTATGCACCCACCTGACCTATATCCCCCAGTACTGAGTACCCAGGCCCAGGACAGGCTGGCTTGTGTCAAGATGTTGCTGCACATGGGTGCTGATCACACCAGCCAGGTGAGCCGGGCAGTGGACAGCTAGCCCCCAGGAGGGCATGTGGGATGGGTGCTCTTGAATGTCCAAGAAGTCTAAATAAATGCTGACTTGCCCCTTGTCAGTGGCGTGAGCTTAAACATGTTACTCCACTTCTCTGTGTCCCAGTTGTCAACTGGGAATAATATTAATGATCTTAGCTTCTATTTATCAAGCACTTAACTATTATTAAACACTGAGTTTCACCGATTAGCTAATTGAATCCTCACAAACGCGCTTTGATGTGTGTGCTGTTATTGCTTTCTCCATTTTAATGATAATGAAACTGAGGCTCAAGGACTCAAAAAAATCTTGTACCTTGTAAGTGTCAGAGAGGGGATTCAAGCCCAGGTGGCCTGACCCTAGACTCCAGCTCTTAATACATATATTCTCCTCCTTCCTGACAGTAGCTCCTTCAAAGGCTGGCTGAAAGAATTACACATCCACTCATTGTTTTGGATTTTTTTTGTTTTAGTTAAAGAACTTTGAACTCAGATAAAGTACAGAAAAGAATATTGATATAATAAATTCCATCTACCCAACATAAATAACCAGCAACTCATAGCTAATTCTATCCCATTTGCTTGTCCACGTGACTGTATTATTTTTAAGTAAATCCAAGCTTATAATTTTATGGGTAAAATTATACCCGTAAATATTTGTCTTAAAAGAGAAGAATTATTTTTAACCTCAGTACCATTATTCTACCTTAAAAAAATTAACAATCTCATAATATCAAATTTCTTGTGTTCAAATTTTTGTTTGGCTCTAAAGTAACATATGGGCTTCCCAGGTAGCACAACAGTAGAGAATCCGCCTGCCAAGCAGGAGACGAGGGTTCAATCCCTGGCTTGGGAAGATCCCCTCAAAAAGGAAATGGCAACCCACTCCAGTATTCTTACCTGGAAAATCCCATGGACAAAGGAGCCTGGCAGGCTGTAGTCCACGGGGTCACAAAGAATCGGACACAGCTTAGTGACTGAGCATGCAAGCACAGTAACACACATTTATTTTTTTCATTAAAAAAACCAAAAAAATAAAGCCCGCATATTGCAATGATATGTCCTTTTTTTTCCTTTTCTAAAAAATTTTTATTGAAGTATAGTTGATTTACAACATTATGTTAGTTTCAGGTATACAACAAAGTGATTCATTTGTACATAAATACATATTCTATTTCATATTCTTTTCCATTATGGTTTATAACAGGATATTAAGTCTAGTTCCCTGTGCTACACAGTCAGGACCTTGTTTGTCCATTTTATATGTAGTAGTTTGTTTCTGCTAATCCAAAACTCCTAATTTATCCTCCCCTACCCTGTTTCCCTTTTAGTAAGTATAAGTTTGTTTTCTAAGTCTAAACACACAATTTTTCATGTTTTTTATCATTAGGGATTCTTTGAAGGCACATAATAAAGTTTCATTGTGGAAAATGTCTTTATTTGCTTCAAAATATGAAGAGAGCTACTCAGTATGGAAGTAGATATAGGCTTAGGTAGTCCACTGATAAATACTTCTCAGCTTCCATCCTTGTAGATAAAATAGTCCATGTGGGATGAGGGTGCATTTTACTGTGTTCAGTAGAATGTGGGCTGAACAGGGCAGCTGCTAGTCCAGAGATCCAGAGAGCTCCTTTGGAGGACTAGAAAAGGAGTCTTTTTCTCAATGATACCTGGGCTGGAAAACTGTCTTAATGAATATACAGTTCAGTGATGCTTATGATCTGAATGTGTGCTTGTGTTCGCTCGGTTGCTCAGTTGTGTCCGACTCTTTACAAGCCCTTGGACTGTAGCCCACAAGGCTCCTCTGTCCGTGGGATTTTCCCGGCAAGAATACTGGAGTGGGTTGCCATTTCCTCCTCCATGGGATCTTCCCAACCCAGGGACTGAAACCACGTCTCTTGTGTCTCCTGCATTGGCAGGCAGAGTCTTTACCACTGCTTCATGATCTGAATGGCACCCCCTTAAATCTGGTATTCTTGTAGCGTGCGCAGTGCATACAACCGGATAATGCACATATGGGTGCTTGCGAAAGAGGAACAGAGTCTCTAAAGGCTCTTGGGTTCCATGGGTGGAGGCCTGGGTGTGAGGCCTGGCCTGACTTCTGCCGTTCCCCTCCCCACAGGAGATCAAGAGCAACAAGACCGTTCTGCACTTGGCTGTGCAGGCCGCCAACCCGACCCTGGTTCAGCTGCTACTGGCGCTGCCACGGGGAGACCTGCGGGCCTTTGTCAACATGAAGGTAGGGGCCTGGGCTGGAGTGTGCAGACTGGGTGAGATGTGGCAGAGACGGGCAGCTGGATGCTGGGGGTCCTGTGGGCTGTGGCTGTGGCCGGGATGATGTATAGGATGTGGACCTAGACCGGGGCATGTGTTGGGCATAGACAGAGGGCTGTGGGGAGTGTGCTGTGGAGCAGGGCTCTGGGGTGTGAGAGGCGACATGTGGGACGTGAACGTGGCAGAATAGGGAGTGTGAGGTCGAGAGCCCAGGCCAGCTGAGTCTGCCGCCTTAGCAGTCCTCCCCTCACTGTCTCCAGGCCCATGGGAACACCGCCCTCCACATGGCGGCCGCCCTGCCCCCTGGGCCGGCCCAGGAGACCATTGTGCGGCGCCTGCTGGCAGCTGGAGCAGATCCAACATTGCGCAACCTGGAGAACGAGCAGCCTGTCCACCTGCTACGGCCTGGGCCGGGCCCCGAGGGGGTGAGCGCTGAGCCAGCCCTGACTGCAGGGTGAACCTCTGACCCTATCCATTCCTGACTTTAGAGGGTGACTTGTGGTCTCAGATGGTGACCTTGACCCTTCTCCGACCCCAACTTCAAAATATGACCTTGAGGGACTTCCCTGGCAGTCCAGTAGTTAAGACTTCCCACTTCCACTGCAAGGGGCATGGGTTTGATCCCTGGTCTGGGAACTAAGATCCCAAATGCCATGCAGCACAGCCAAAAAACAAAAGTGACCTTAGACCTCAGTGTCTGCTCCCTTGCCTAATAAGGGTGACTCCTCCTGACCTCTTTTCAACCTTGACCTCAGAGTATGACCTCTATTTTTAACTCTGAATCCTGATCTTAAGGTGTGACCTTTGATCCCCAGGATGACCTCTGGCCCCTTGACTTTTTAGTCCTGACCTCAGAGTGGGACTTCTAACCCTCAAATGTGACTCTGACTCCTAGCTTCTCCCCTTGGACTCCCATTCCTCAGTGCTAATCCCAAGGTGGGAACTCCCAGCCAGCAACACCTTTGCTCAGGAGCCTTGATTGATTGTGTGTACAAGGCTTCACCCCCATTCGCACACGTTTGACCTTCAAACCCATCTGACCCAATTCACTTCCCTCTAACCCCTAACCTCACAGGGTGCGCCTGCCCCATCTCCCCCTGCAGCCTCTCAGACTTCCGCCCTGTCTTGTCTTGTCCACAGCTCCGGCAGCTATTGAAGAGGAGCCGAGTGGCACCCCCAGGCCTGTCCTCTTAGGACGCAAACCCAGAACCTGGACTGATTTTCCAGTCCCCACCGTCCTGTGGGACAACCAGCGTATGCTAATGTTGCAAATCCGTGATAATGTATGTGGACAATGTCCAGCCTTTGGGGTCTTATATTAAAACCCCAAAATGGCTGCTAAGGGGTAAACAGTCCCCAATATTTGGGGTGGTATGATACCCCTCCCCCACCCACAAGGAGCCCCCTTGATGATTTCTGTGAAATCGAGGCCCCTTGATTGTTTCTGTGAAACACGCTAGACCCCCCAACCTTTTCCCCAGAAGGATCTTTCAGGGTCCCCTGTGCTAACTCAGCTCTTTTTATCTGGAACTGCAGATGTAACTCCCTTACATGGTACTTGGAGTACCCCCCAAAACGGCTTCTGGTACCATCCCAGTAGAGCTCCAAGATGGCCCAGTGACTTCCCTGGGACCCACCCCCTTCAGGTCCCTAACCCTGAGACATAGGAAGGACTCTCCTAAGTTAGAGTCCCCTAGATCTTTTTGAGTCAGAACTCAACCAGGCCCCTGTCCCAGACCTCGGTATTTCCAGTGACTCCCCTCCCCTCTCTGAAACTCCCAATTAAACTCAACGTGGACTAGAACCGTTACTGTCTAATCTCTCATCATTGGTGCAGGGAAGTGACTGAGGGGCTGTGTTTGGTGAACGTCTCTGGGAGGCGTGTTGTAGCAGACACTGTGGGGGGGGCCAAGTCCACCTCTTTTCACCCTCCCCACTCAACACCCGGTAGCCTGACTGCCAGGGCCAGCACCTGAGTCTTTGCCTGTGGGCCTTCTCAGACCACTGGAGCCCACTTTGCCTCTTCCCACTCCAGTGGCCCTCAACCAGTGACTGACCGAAGGGAGACGGTATGTAAATGCTCCAGGCCCACCCCGTCAGTGGGATGACTGTGCGTGTTCCACACGGGCTCTCGAAGTGCCCTGATGGGATGAGCCTCCAGTTCTCCACCCAGTGGTTCTGGCTTGCTAACATGCCCTTTCATGGCAGCTTGTTCCCTTTTCTGGGTCACTTCAAGCTTCCCCCACCAGTGTTTTCCACCCCTTCCAGGTAGTCCTGTCCTCAAATCCTTGCCTGCACCTCCGCTTCTGGAGAAACCTTAACTAAAGACAGAAGGCCTCTGCAATGCCCCTTTCTCATATCTGCCCCACAGCCTCTGCTCTGGCCTCCATTCCAATCTCATCCCTTCAGAAAGCCCTCTGAGCCATGTTAGCCCCCACTGCTTGGAGCCTCTCACGGACAGCAAAGCAGGCCCACTTGAGGGTGCGGACCAGTATCTCTACCCCAAAATCTAAGGCTTAAAACAACCATTACTTTTTTTTGGCCATGATTTTGCAGTCTGGGCTGGGCTGAGCTGGGCAGTTCTGCTGTCTTGCTTTGGTCACTCCTGTGGCTGCAGTCAGCTGGAGGCCTGCTTGGGCTGGACAATGGCACTCACATGTCTGAGAGTTTGGCCAAGACGGCTGAAACCCCTGAGAGTGAACCGAGCATCCCTCTCTGGTCCCTTCAGGAGGGTAGGAGGATCCCTTCACATGGTAGCTTCAAGAGAACAAGCCCCTGCTCACATTATGCTTGCTGACACCACATTGGTCAAAGTCCATCATGTGGCCAAGCCCAGAATCTGCGGGAGGTGGGGTCACTGGTGGTACCAGCACAAGTCTCCCACATCAGCTGCCTTGGACCAGCATGTGTGTGCTCCTCTGTGTGTACTCACACATACTGGCAGCTGACCCATGAAAAATTCATAGAGGTATGTCATATTTCATCAATTCTAGGAAGAACTTAATAGGAATTCATCTTACAGTCAATTATGTGACCTAGTTTAATGTCAGCGCATTTTTCCTTTGTGGTACACAAAATAATGGTATTTATTTCTGATAGTACCTTAGATTCTATTGACATATATGTATCCCGACCTGTATCAAAACACACACATTCACACACAGACACCATTAACGTGATAGCATGTCTGTATGTGTGTTTGTGTGTGCTCTGTCATGTCTGACTCTGCGACCCTATGGACTCTGGCCCACCAGGTTCCTCCGTCCATGGAATTTTCCAGGCAAGAATACTGGAGTGGGTTGCCATTTTCTTCTCCAGGGAATCTTTCTGACCCAAGGATTGAACCCACCTCTCTTGAGTCTCCTGCATTGGCAGGCGGATTATTTACCACTGAGCCACCTGAGAAACCCAACATATCTCTAAGAAAACTGCTTTACTAAAAGAAGAATTAAATTGCTTTCAGTGTGAAAGTAAGAGTTGCTTAGGGGCAAAGAGCATCAAATAAGCAACAGTAAAGTTATTTTTCCTGCTGGAATTTCAATAAAACAGTGTTTTTAAACTAATTACTTTAAGTATAGCCGTTAAAATGCAAATATTCTTAAGGAATCATGCACTGAGCATATTGAGCAAAATGGCCTTTCATTTTCTATCCCACCTGCTCATAGCTCTGTATTACCCATTGTTAGCCTGTTAATCACCCTTGGCTGTGAAAATAGGAAAGCAGGTTTTTCTCTGCTTGTAGTGCTAGTTATAGATTCCTGATTTTATGTTAGAACCAAATCAGAATGATGTTTCTAATTGGGTTCTTTTTTTTGACCACGCTGCAAGGAATGTAGGATCTTAGTTCTTCAACCTGGGATCGAACCCGTGCCCCCTGAAATGGAAGTGCAGTGTCTTAAACTATAGGGCTGCCAGGGAAGTCCCAGAAACTGGGTTCTGAATAAAACTGTAACATTGTATCCAAGTTGCATCATGTAGACATCTTTCTCCCAATACTTATCTACATTGAATATGCATAACCTATATTTTTATGTATATATTATGTAGAGCTCACCACAGTGAGCTTATTGGCCCTTTGGGAAAAAGAGAAATAGTACTCCCTCCCTTAGTGAGCTGTCAGAAAATTGTGCTATCCTGATATTGGAATACAGCATATTACTGCCATCTGCTGGGAAGCTGTGGTAAAAATGCGATCTGCAGTGTCTCGGAGATGAATGGTATCACTTGAAATTTTGCAGTGAGCAACCTGAACACCATATGCAACATCCATGGATTATTAGGCAGGAGGTTAGCAAAATGTGTGGGCACTGGAGCCAGGTTTTCTGGGCTGAATTTCTAGCTCCAACACTTTCTAGATGGAGACCTTGAGAATGTGATGAAACTTCTCTTTGCCTCCATTTCCTAATCTATTAATGAGGATAGTTGGATCTACTTCAGGGGGTGATTAAGTGTGCCAATGCATGTAAAGCCCTTGGATCAGAACCTGGCACAGGGTGCTATATGAGTTTGCTCCCATGTAATTTTAGAGTTTATTCAACAATACTTAAGAAATGTCAGGCACAATTCCAATGTCTCAACAAATATTACTCCTTTTAATCCTCATAACAACCCTCTTGAAACAAGTAATAGACAGAGGGATAGCTCTGGCATGTCACAAAATGGGATGCACCTGCAGACAACGCATAACCCATAGCGGGACACTTGGCTGAATTTCCACACCCTGGGGGATTCCTATCACCTCCCCAAGAAGGGAGGAAGACTCAGGAATGGGAAGTACGGTTCAAGATTCCCTGTCCCGGGATTTCCCTCATAATCCAGTGGCTTAGACGCTGTGCTCCCAACACGGGACCTGGGTTTGATCCCTGGTCAGGGAACTAGATCCCACATGTAACAACTAAAAATCCTGCATGCCACGACTGAGACCCACTGCAGACAAAAAAAAAGATTCCCTGTCCCTCATTGAGCTCACAGGTTAGGGATGGCTGTTGTATGTAACTGTGTATGAGTAGAAGGCAGGGGAAATTTGCAGTCTCCTTGGAGTCCAGCCTGAAACCTAGCTGATACTGGCCTAGAAGGGGCAGTCCGTTCAGTACCACGGAAAGCTCCTGGGAGGGGAGCCTATCCTAGATCTCTGGACCCGCCCCCTTCCAAGGTCCCGCCCAGATTTAAAGACTACCTGGGTGGTAATGAACCCGCCTGCCAATGCAGGAGACACAGGAAAGGCAGGTTCCATCCCTGGGTTGGGAAGATCCTCTGGAGGAGGAAATGGCTACCCACTCCCCTATTCTTGCCTAAAAAATCCCATGGACAGAGGGGCCTGGCAGGCTACAGTCCATGGGGTTGCAAAGAGTCCAACATGACTGAGCGACTGAGCACACACAGTTTAAAAATGTGAAGGAGGTCTGGGCGGGGTTGCACACCAATGTCCAGAACTGATTACACCCGGATTCCCCCAGACAGACGACGGATGGCCTGGTGGGAAAGAGGACTTTATTGGGATATTAGTGGAGGACACAGGGGAGGATGAATTCCAGGGAACAACAGACACTGGGACCAAGCTGCTGGTCACCTTAAGGAACAATAAATTAACGTACAAAATAAATTAAAGTGAGGAGGTCTCAAGGAGGCAGAGAGGGCAGCTGGGAATACCCCGGGATTTCTTAGGGATGGAATTTGGAATTGGAAAGGGGAAATAAGAATTTCCAGCCCTCTCACAAAGGGTCTGAAATGAACTTTTTCACCCTCTCCCCCAGGCTGGGAGTTAGGGTTCAGGGGTTCCAGAAAGAGGGAAGGTCTGGGCTCAGCTGAAGGGGTGAAGAGGGTTGGTTCAGGGTCGTTCCTCCAGGAAGCGGTAGGTGGGGTTCTCATAGCCATGACGCTGCAGTTCACGGAGCTGCTGCTCCTCCAGGGTCAACATGGGGTCCACCTGCAATGGGAGCAGGGATGGGAGAGTGGGCTGTAGGGACCAAACCGCAGATCTCCTGGGCTCTGGGGCTCCTCCCCACTCCAGGTCTTTGTGCCTCTTACCTCCACCACTCCGTGACTGATAGCCCCGTAGGGCTTCTTCCGGCGCAAGAGCAGCAGGGAGAGGACGATGAGGGAGCCCCCGCCGGCTCCCATAATCAGCAGACCGGACACAGCCTCTCGGGACACACCTGTGCCAGCTGGGGCCTGCAGTGGGAGGAGAGGGTGCTGGGGTCATCTTTGAGGCTGACCAGCACCCTGTGTGGCTTTGGGAGTCATAGTCTAGCCATTGACCTGACTTCTCCCCCTAAGTACCCTTAATATTCCTCCTCTTACCAGCTCATCCCTCTGAATCTCCGATGAGTGGAAAGGAAAGCCCCTTGGAACGGACACATTCACCTGGGGGAGTAGGAGGTGTCAGGAGACTGGGCTCCAGCCGTCTTCTCCCCTAGGACCCTGAAGTCCATGTCCTTAGTCCCTTCTTCCCTCTGAGGCCAAGGAATCCGAGCCCCCCATGCGCTCCTCCTGCAGACCTAAGAGTCCAGACCCCTCTCCCACCCTGCCTCAGATGCCCACAGGTCTGACTGGCTTACCTTCCGTTCATACTGCTCCAGGGGGGTCATCTTGTCTTTCCCAGAGGATGCAGCATCTTGTTCTGTGGACCCTAACCCCCAAATCCTATCTCATTTCTGAGAGTCCAGAATGGTGATACCCCTGCCTGAGGAAGGGGTTGGAGAGGCACCAGACCCCACCGCAGGAGGCCTAGGGTTCCCAGTGTGTGGGCCCTTTCCCACTCTGGGTTCAAGGACTCAGAGGGATGTGGTGACCAGGGTGTGAGCTACTCACCTTTGGGAAGGGCCATAGGGGTGTCTGCTGGCAGCCAGAGGAGACAAGACAGGTGGAACCGTGAAGAGAGGAGGGCATCACTGAAGAAAGTGTGGGGACACCCCCTCCCGGGGCCCGAGGAAGGAGGATCCAGGACCCTCCAGAAGCCTCCATAACCCCAAACATTCCTTCCCACCCTCTACCACTCACCCAGTGGCTAAGACGCCTCCAGACTTTAGGGGATTGGAATTGAGGTTGAGGGCCTGTCCCCCAAAGTCTGGGATTATGTATATTTGGGTTAACTCACCATCCTTGGAATCCAGGGGCTGTAGCCCGCTCTTGTCCTCACTGCTGCCCCCTGGGGCAAGGGCTTCCAGCTCATTGGGGCCCAGGTGTTCAGAGTGGAGGAGTTCCTCTGAGTGAAACATGCAGAAAGGGGGTGATTTCAGCATAGAGAGCCACAAAACAGGATGGTGCCTGTTAGGGTGAATGAATGGCACCCTAACAATAGCATGATTGGGGGGGAGCCATACATGAGATGTGGGAAAGCAGGGAGCTGAATGTTGGAGAAGAGAGGTTGACATTCAAGAGAATGGCCTCCTCAGGACTTCCCCGGTGGTTCGGTGGCTAAGACTCTACACTCCCAACGTAGGGGCCCAGTTTCGATCCCTGGTCAGAGAACTAGAATCCACATGCTTCAACTAGGAGCCCAAACGCCGTAACTGAAGATCCCGTGTGCCACAACTAAGATAGGGTGTAGCCAAATAGAGAATGGCCCCCTTACAGAGCAGAAGAATTAGGGTTAGGCATGGGACATCCAGGAGGAAGTTACAATAGATCTAGGGACTCTGGGGGGTTGCACTTCCTGTTATTCATGCTTTTGAATAGATCCCACAGTGTAAATCTGGGTTGGGTTTTGTCACTTGCTTTAACCAAGTGGGCCCAGGTCTTAAGAAGACCTGGCAGGTTCTCCTGAAGTAGAACCCACCCACAGAAGTCCATGTGCCTTGCTGGAGAGACTGCATGGAGTCCATGGAGAAGAGAGGTCTCTCTGGAGGGAGAGAGGCTCATTCTTGCCAGAGTTCCAGCCCCTAGCTGACCTGCTAGCCCAAGGTAAAGCTACACGCTTGCCTACTGACAAGACCCACAGAAGAAGCACCCAGCACAATTCAGATGGCAGAATCGAGCAGTGAAAATGATTGATTTAAGCCACTAAGTTTGGGGGTGGGGTGGGGCGGCGGTTGTTAAATAGGAATAGACAACTGAAATGGCAGGGGAGTCAAAGGTTGGGGGGTCATGGTCAGGCACTCACGGATCTGGGGCCGCAACTCCTGAGCCAGGCGGGGGTTCTGGTCAAGCAGCCCCAGGCTCTGATTCATCCTTTCCTCAATTACTTGAAGGTGGGTCTGTACCTGTTGGGGAGTGAGGGTGAGGGATGGACTGAGCTGTGTGGGCTACAGAAGGGGAAACTGAGGCAGGGTGAAGGAGGAAGGTCAGGAGGGCCCCAGGAAAAGTAGCACCTACAATGGACAGGAAGGAGGGTACAGTGGCCAGGAATGGGGCCACGGGGGGCAGGAGACTGGAGGAGGAGAAGCGAAATACAATGAAAAGGAAAAGATGTATGGAAGACAGGATGTGAGAGTCTTGGGAAGGAAAGTAAAGAAGGAAAAGGAGTAGGTGCTAGGAAAAGTTGGGCACAGGAGGCAGGGTAAGTCTAGGGTACAAGGACTATAGTGTAGAAGTCAAGAAGTGGAGATGAGTGGGGGGAGAGGTAGAGAGTAGGGTCTGAGGAGTAGGAAGCAAGGTTTGAGGGGGTTCTGGAGAACGAAATAGAATTGGAGAGTCATGTGGGGACTTCCCTGGTGGTCCAATAGTCAAACTCTACCTTCCAATGCAGGAGGTGTTGGTTCGGTCCCTGGTTAGGAAACTAAGACCCCATGTGCTACAGGGTGTGGCCAAAAATTAAAAATAAATAAATATAACTTGTTAAAAAAAAAGTTAGAAATGATGTGGTTTAAGGGCAAAGCTTGGAGCTCAAGAAGATTCAATGGAATCAGTATTCTTGGACAGGAGGAGAGCATCCAAAAGATAAGAATTAGGATCTAAATGCCCTGAACAAGGGTTTCAGGGAGAAACAAGCAGGGTTAGGGAAGAAGGAGCACTGAGGGACAGGAAAAGGGTTCCAGGCACAGGAGGGGATTCTAGGACAGGAAATAAGAATTCAAAGGACAGAAGGTGGGAATTCAAGAACAAGAAAGGGGTCAGAAGCACAGGGGGTGGTGGAGGCAGTGTTACAGGGTCAGGAAGTAGGGATTTGAGGGATTAGAATGGGTCCCAGGCGCAGAAGAGGGGATCCAGGGAGAGGAAAGAGGTCCAAGGGGGCAGATAGAGGGTCTGAGGGACTTCCTGGTGGTCCAGAGGTTAAGAATCTACCTGCCCATGCAGGGGACACAGGTTCGATCCCTGGTACGGGAAGATCCCACATGCCACAAGGCAACTGGGCTGATGCGCCAGAACTACTGAACCCCTGGGCCATTATTACTGAAGCCTGTACGCCTAGAGCCTGTCCTCTACAACAAGAGAAACCACTGCCGTGAGAAGCCCAAGCACCACAAGGAAGAGAAGCTCCCACTTGCCACAACTAGAGAAAGCCCTTGCACAGCAACAAAGACCCAGCACGGCCCAAAAGAAATAGATAAATAAATGAACTGTTAAAAATGAAAGGGGATCTGAGGGGCAAGAGAAGAGTCTGAGGGATGGGGTCCAAGAGACCAAGGTCCGAGGGATGGCAGAGTATTTGGGAGCTGGGAGAACTGAGCACCTGGAAGCGCATCTGCTGGGCCTTCTCGGGGTCCACGGCAGCCACGTGCTGGTAATGCCTCAGTGTGTGCCTCTGCTCCTTCTGCTCAGCTCGCAGGTAGCGCCGCAGGGCCAGCAGGACCCGCTCTGGCTGTGGAAGAGATGGGGGCTGCCCAGGCCCGTCCCAGCCCTCTCCACCCTTTACCCTCTGCCCACCCCCCCCATCCCCCGCCCACGGCTCCTGTACCTGAGGTGGATCCCCCTGCAGTGCCGCCAGGAAACCTTCCAAGGCAGCCCGGCGCTGGTCATTGATCAGGGCGATGACTCGGGTGGCATGGGTCTCCACCAGGCGCTGTCGCTCACCGGACACCTGCTCCTCCAGGGTCTGCAGGATGGACTGGAAATGCTGGTGAGGGTGTGGGCACAGGGTCAGGAGAGAGGCACAGCCAGATGAAATCCAGGTGAAAGGGAGTCTGGAAAGGGAGGGCTATTGGACCATAAGCGGGGTGGGGTGCCGTGGATCTAGGCCTGGGCAGAGTCGATCTAGGGTGGGACTAGAAGACAGGAGACTGGCTGGAGGGGCCAGGTAGAGTAGGGGCAGAACCAGCTCTACTGGGAGCCCAGGTAAAGGTGTCCACTGTATGGGTAGGAAGACTGTAGGAACAGAACTGGTCTGTGTTAAGTTGAAAGGGACCAAGTATTCCAGGAAAGGTGGGGCTTAGGCCTCGGCAGGGCCCACTAGAGACAGGCTACAGCTAAATAAGCATGAGTGGGGTGGAAGCGGGAGTCAGGGAATGGGGCTAAGCTGAGCCAGGTCTACACAGGGTAGTGCTGTGCCAAGGTGAGGCTGAGAGAGGTGGGTGGGAGAGTGATGAGGCTGGGTCTACTGAGGAGGGATTGGGTAAAAGTGAAATGAGAGGGGCAGGACCAGAGTCGGGGGTGGTGGTGGGGTGAGGCAGGGCTGAGCATCAGAGAGAGGCTGAAGACTTGGCTGTGTCTGCAGCACCCCAACTTGGGAGAGGCCTCCAGAGTTAGCCCTCAGAGGTTAGGATCCAGTTAAGACAGGGTAAAATATGACCAGTGGGAGGAGGAAGAAGAGGAAAACAAAGTCAGATTGGATGCAGGCCAAGAGGGGCAGAGCCAAGTGTAGGAGTGGGGCCAGGAGAAGCCCATATCAGTAGGAAGGGGTGAAACTGGATGAGGCCAGAAAAAGCCTCAGCCAGGCTGAAGCCCATTAGGCCCCAGGTAGTGGACAGGTCCAAGTACCCAAGTAGGACACTCTGGAGACTGTCCTACCTCATTCAGGGCCTGTCTGTCGGCTTTAGGCAGGTTCTTGGACTGGTTGTCAGCCATGGCCCACTCACGCATCACCTGGGGACAAGGGGAGCTTCAGGATCCTAGAAGCCACTCTGCTGTACCCAGTAAGTCCCCACTTCCCACCCTTCTTCAGAGTCTCCAGATCCCTTAAGTCCCATGGCCTCTTGGATCGCCAAGAGAGAGAGGATTCAGAAGGAATTTAAAGTGGAAGAGTACCATGCATCAGAGTTGCCATGGAATCTGGTGGTGTCTCAATGGGACTCTAGGTGGCTTGGGGATCCTTGGTCATCTTAGGGGTGGGTGGAGGGCTAGGGCATGATGGAGGCTTGGGGAGCCTTGAGAGGTAGTCTCAATGTGTCCCTGAGCAATTTCCTGGTAATTAGGGAGCTCTGTGTTATGGGGGACCCTGGGGCCCCCAGTATCATCACCTCATTAATCTGGCGCATCCTGCGCTCCTCCAGGTCCATTTTGGCCCTCAGGAAGCCTTCATGCTCACTGATTTCTCCAGGCATGCCAAAGTACACGTCCACACCATCTGTGGGCCTCGGGGTCGGAGTCACTGAAAGGCCGAGAATCCGGGAGTCAGCCTGAAGCCCAGCTCCAGGTCAGCTTCCCTTCCCAGAGAACTGCATTTCCTAGAGCGCAGTGGAGACCCCCGTGTGTTCACTTGTGATGCTGCCTGGCATCACACAAGATGTGGTTCTGAATTGGACCTGTTCTTGAAAAGCTTAGGAATCTATCAATCAAGCTTTCTTCCAAATAATCCTTCAGACCTACCAAATGGCTCCACCACTTCTGGGTACCCCCAAACCACCCTTACCCTTTGCATTCCTCATGGGGTGATCCTTCTACCTCTACTTTATCCAAAGCCATTCCTATCCCTCCCATTTCTCCCCACAGGGCTTCTCCCCAGCAGGTCCCTCCCCAAATGCCCCTACACCAAAGCTCTCTTAAATCATCTTCCTTCTAGGGTGGAGAGGGTGGGGTTTAGAGATGGCTTCACCTTTGCTGACCCCTGCAGGGGTCTGGGGGCTTGAGGGTGGGACTCTCTCCTCCTCCTCTTCCCCGTCAGCCCGTGGGGGCTCCACAAAGTAATCATCTACTGGCTGCAGGAAGGATTCCTCGTCTTCCTCGTCATCGCCCCTCTCAACTCTGCCTCCTGGGGGCCAGGACCGAGTGGAGGGGTCACTGAGGGAGGAGAAGACCCAAGGAAATAAGAACCTGGGCCCAGGCCCCCAGGCTTCCATCTCCTGCCTCGGGAGCCTAGAGGGTTGGGCCTGGAGGGTTCCCTCTCACTCACCCGACTGCTGTCCCAGATGGGTTGGGGGTCGCTGGAGGCGGGCAGCACACATATTCCACACCTCGGAACCGATCCGCGCCACAGGGCAAAAGCATGCCTGAGCCATGCAGGATGAGGCCCTGGGAGCTGCAGGCCTGTGGGAAGAGTGGGCATAGATACCAGGACTAGGGGGTAAGGAAGGGTAGAGGGGGAACCTGGATGCCTGAGTCTTAGGAGCTGATGGAGTTTGGAGCCTGGATTCCTTGTTCTGTCCCACTGGGAAGAGGGGGCTGAGGCTCAGACTCGGGTTATGGAGGAGGAGGGTGTTAGGGGATTGGAATCCTGGGTTCTTGGGGAGGGGTGGTGAGGATGAGGGTCTGGGTCCTCACCTCCTGCGCCTCCTGCTGCCTCCGGGTTGAACTCTCACACTGGTCCATGCGCTCCTGGTGCAAGAACCGGCAGCCTTCAGGCACCAGCAGGGCCTCGCTCACGAATTCACCAGCTGGAAAATGGGGGGCATCGATGTGAGACACTAGCCCTACCCACTCCCCCCCACCCCAGAATCCAGATCTTTTATCCTCAGAGGCTTCTGTCCCACTGTGGACCCAGGCACCTAGCTCCCTAATGTGAGCCTGAGACCAGGGCCAGACTCTCACCCCTTGGAGACTACCACCCACCCCCACCTTCCGTTCCCCAACCCCCCAGCCTGTGACTCACGTAGGCAGTGGAAAGGCACAACTTGGTGGTGGGGGTGGGCACAGTGGCCACCCCGGGCACCCCCGCACCATTGTTCCATGGGGATGGCCTGCGTCGCCTGCTCCACACGGGCAATCTGCAGCTCCGGGTACATCTGGGGGCACCGAGTCGGGGCGATCAGCCCTCTGCCCCGCCCCTACCAGGTGCGCTCCTATTCGAAAGAACCTCTCTTCCCTAGGTCCTGCTTCTCTGGAGAACAGGACTTAGAAATCGAAGCTCCACAATCCATTGGCCACGCCCCTTAATACCTCTCTCTTCCATCCTTAGGCTCCGCCCCTTTGCCTGTCGGGTTTCTTTAGGAAGGTCCCTCCATTACCCCAAAGCGGTCCCTCTAAGCCCACCTCTTCTCTAGTCGCCTCTGCCCCTTCCCCCAATCAAGTTCATCTCCCCATAGATTCCACCCTTCTTTAAGCCTCGCCTCTGGCCTCTTCAGGATCCTTTTTCTTTGTGTTAGACCTGCTTTTTCACAGCCACACCTCCTAGCTTTCCGCTCTCCCATCGGGTTCCACCCCTTTCCCAGTCACTCGAGCGCGCGAGGTCTTTTTTCTTAGCCCCGCCTCTTCTCTGCCAAGCCCACCTACACCTGCTCTTTAAAGTGTCCACCACGTTGTTAAATTCCATCTCATCACTGGACACTGTCCTCAGCTGGCAGTGTTTGCACGGTTCTTCCCTTTTCTTGACCTAGTTTCTCAAAAACAGGTCCTGTCCTATCCCAACTTTCTCTCTTTGTTGGCCATGTCCCCTAGTTTCCCATGCCTTCTTGAACCCCTCATCTCCACGGACCTTGACTTTGCACGGCTAGCTTCTTAAGGGCACACTGGCCCCAACTTAGACCCCCTTGTTTGCTGGCCACGCCCCTCCCAGTCGGTCCCGCCTACCTGTCTGCAGTACTCCAGCACGCGCTGCGGGTCCCGGAGACAGCGTCGTGAGAGCTGTGGGTCTGGCTCCCAGCGGCCGGTGCGCAGGTCCCGGTGAAGCGTTGGGCGCCCGCATAGTCCAGCCACCTGGGCAGACCCTGGGGCCTGGGAGTGGGGGCGGAGGGGTCAGCGAGGGCACGAGGGACGCTGACATGTGAGTCCCCCGATCCTTTGCTCCCTAGGACCCAGATGGTCACACCCCCGGCACCAGCCCCCTCCATCAAGCACCGCGCACCCGCCTCTGTGGAGGTTCGGTTCCCTGGGAAACAGCTCCCACTGGGCCGGGGGCCGCCCCAGCTCTGCCGTTGCTATGGCGACTCGGGGTCTCCCGGGATTCTCACGGCCTTGTTGCCGCGGAGACAAGCCCCGCCCTCACCCCAGCGCAGCCGCACTGGAGCTCGAAGGGGTTAAACTTGAATGGCGGGGGAGGAAGCCAGAACCCAGGCTTTCTGGCCCCTCCTCCCTCCGTCCCTAGCTCACGCTCGCATTCTCGAGTGGAAAGACCACAAGGCCTGGCTTCAGGGCCCTGCAGGCCCGGACACTAAGTCCTTGGGGGATGGAGAGCTACATCCTGGGTTGGGGGGCGGTGGCTGGAGGTCTAGCCTCCTGGCTTCTGGGAGCCTTGCGGGGGCCTTCATAGGGGTCCCGAGGATAAAAGGGGCCCAGATTCTTGGCTCTAGGTGCCTTGCTGCCCGGCGGGCCCTATTCAGATGGGCAGGGGCTGGGGCTGAGTCACCTAGGTAGAGAGAGTCTGAAGGGGCTAGACTTCGGGACGACGCTGGGGCCTGGACTTAGGGGTTTCTGAATGCCTAGTGCTATTCGGGGAGCCTGGGGGCCGGCCATCTGGCTGGAAAGACTGCGCTTTCTGCTCCGGACCTATCCGCCCCGGGGTCCAGAGGCCCGGTCCCGCCCCTTCCCCCACCCCCTAGGGCCCGGCCGGGCCTCACCTCGGCCGCGCTGGGGCTCCCACCGGCCAGGTTCCCTTCGGCGAGCTGCACGCACAGAAGCAGCAGCAACAGTGGCAGCAACCGCAGCAGCGGGCCCAGACCACGATCGGCGGGGCTGGCGGGCCCCATGTCTGGGCCCTCGCGCCCTCACGTCTCCAGCACTCCCGCCCGGCCGGGCCCCAGCGGTGACAGGAGCTCCCAGCGCCACGGCCACCGCCTCCTCCGCCGACGCCCCCGAGCTGCGCCGGCGCCGCCAGCCCCGCCCCGCGCCGGCCCCGCCTTCCCGGCCAGGACAATAGCGTGGCAGCTTGGCGCACAGCTGAGCAGTCTGGAACCCCCGGGTGGGAGCCCGCGCCTGGAGTCTGGGTCACAGGCTTCGTAGTTGTGGATTTTGAATTCTCCAAGACCGTCACCTCCAGTTTTCTCCTCTCTCGGACCCAGAGCCTCACTAAACGTCTTCCTTCTCTTCCAGGGACGCCAGCACAGAAGCCCCGACCCCGACCCCACCCCCAAATCCTCTTGAGGTCCCAAGCCTCCAAAATTTCCCCAATTAAGAACACAGCAGTTGAGCTTTAAACGACTGTGAAGCTGGGGAGATTCTGGCCAGGAAAAGGAGGTCGGATCTCATTGTTCTCCCAGCTTTTCAACCCTCCTCTGAAGCCCTTCCATAAAATGGCTTGATTTAAAAAAAACAAGCTATCAAACAAATCCCCACAGCAGTTGACACCCAGTCCTCTTCTCCCTCAGATCCAAGGTACCTGGGTCCCAGGTACCTTCTCTCTCTGGACCAGAGACCAAGCCCTCGGCCCTTTCTCCCCAAGATCAACAAGTCCAGGCCTTCTGCTCTGCTTTTCAGGAGCCCTAGTCGCATAGACCTTTAATTCTTAGATCAAGGATGCATGAACCAAAGCCCCCAGACCCTTTCTTTAAGAATGAGCAGAGTCAGGTACCCATCACCTCAAGATATGAGTCAACCCCATTCTTGCTCTGAGGATCAGGACAGTTCTATTTTTCCACCCCTAGCCTCGCCTTCGCTGCTTCCCCTTCAGGGTTCACTTCCTTCTCTTCCCAAAATACAGTGTAGAATTGTTTTCCCCGAGTAGACTGGGGCAGTCCTGTCGTGTGTGCATCTGCACATGTTTGTTTGCCTAGATGCATCTTAAAAGACCTTAGAGTGCTCAACTCAGTTCAGTCACTTGGTTATGTCTCTTTATGACCCCACGGACTGCAGCACAGGTGCTCAGTGGATAGGAAAGGGCTGTGGGCTGGCTCATGTTTTTTTCCTATAGCCACTTCGTAGTCTAGGGTGAGAGGAAGGGCCTTGGGGCAGGTTCGATGGACCCCTTCCTTGATAGACAGTAATAATGCCAGGGGATTTCTAAGATACTCACTTTGCAGCTTTTTTTTTTTTAATTGAACATAAATATTCTCATTCCCAGATTCCAACACCACTCCTCCCCGCCTTCTCACTACCACAACAGCTCTCACCCTGTTCTTACTCCTTGGGTCTGGTTCTTCCAGAGTCTTTAAGGAAGGTAGAAAGAATCAAGATGGTGGCCATCTTGGATTCCCAGGGAATGAATGGCCATTTTGGCAGTAATTCCATGGGTGAAGCAAAGTACCCCTCAGGGATAGCAAGGACGGGTCCTCTATCTTGATCTGCTTTATGGTGGCTTTCCTCTTAGTGTGGGTGGCCATCTTGAAATATCTTCTTTCAATGTTTGGAAGCAATTTCCTTCTCTGTCCCTAACTCCCATCACCCCTGTCCCCATCCCTCTGCAAAGGGCCATCTGCCCTCTTGAATCTCTTTTATATAGAGGAAGAGGCAGGCCCAGTGGCCTTCTTGCTTCTACTCGGGGCATCCCCTTTGGCTGAGCTGACTGTACATCAATGGCCCAGGCAATTGTAATGATCTTTCCCTCCCCTCAAGGTTCAATTTTGAAAGGGTAGAGTTGCCAGGTTGTTTGGTTACTCAGAAATCAGGACAATCCATTATGCAAGTTGAAGATCCCAGGACTTGTCAGCTGGGGAGATGTCACACATGAGTCTGGAGACGTGGGTGGCTGGGCGTGGGGAAGGCAGCATATGGGAAGGGGGGAGTGCTGGGGGCCAGATCTGGGGGTCCAAAGGATGTGGGCTTGATGTAGCTGGTAAAAGCTCGAGGATGGGGTGTGGTGAGATAGCCTGCCCGGGCTCTATATAGTCTGCAGGGGGGGACCATGCCCAGATGTGGATTGAAGTCATAGAAGGTCGGGGTTCCCGGAGGTCCAAGAGGGGAGGAGGGTGGTAGGAAGAGACCTCCTCCAGGGGCTTCTCCAAGGCTCAGGCTCACACTGACTCCTCGGACTTTGTAGTAACCATTGGTTGGGTCCTGAGGGGACAAAATGGGACTTGGTAAGGTATGTGAGGGTATAGAGGGGTGAGGGTAAGTGAATAGACACACTGAGATAGAAACAGACCTAGGGGGAGATGAAAAGATAGAAGGAGGAGCAGGCAGGGAATCCAGAGACATATAGACTGGTAGAAGGGCAAAGTGAGACAGAGAAACAGCAACAAGAGATGAAAGGACAGAAAGAGATGGACAGAGAAAGGCAGAGACAGAGGTCTGCCAAGGGATGGTGGTATGGAAGAAGATGCAGAGGGGACAAGAGAGAGAAATGGAGATCAAGACATCCATTCATGCATTTGCCCAACAGCCCCGAGGCTTTGATTCTATGTCATGCCCTGTGCTGCTGCTAGAGACACCTCTCTCTAGGATAGACCTAGTCCCATCTTCATGGAGATCGCAGGTCAAAGGAGAAATGATGAGTCACCAGACAGAACCAGGAAGGGTCAGGGATGTGATGGAGGAAATTCAGGCAGAGTGACTGGAACAGTGATGGGAGAACCTTCAGACTGTGGTGGGGGAAGCCTAGGTCACAGTGGCCATGGCTGTGACAGGTGAAACACAGAATGATCAGGGCTAGGAGGAAAGAAGCAAAAGTTTCCAGCGCAAAACATGTTTGAGGGCTTTCCTGGTGGTCAAGTGGTTAAGAATCCACCTGTCAGTGCAAGGGACACTGGTTTCATCCCTGGTCCAGGAAGATCCCATGTGTCATGAAGCAACCAAGCCCATGCTTCATAACTACGGGACCCATGTGTTGCAATGCACCCTAGAGCCGGTACTTTGCAATATAAGAAGCCACTGAGATGGGAAGCCCACACACCACAACCAGAGAGTAGCCTCTGCTCTCTGCAACTAGAGAAAAGCCTGCAGGAAGCAACAAAAGGCCCACCACAGCCAATAAATAAATAAATACTAAAAACAAAAGAAGAAGAAGAAATGTTTGAACTGACACCAGAAGAATAACGGAGAGAATTAGGTAGGTATGTGAAGAAAAGGGCCTTCCCAAGTAGTGCTAGAGGTAAAGAACCTGACTGCCAATGCAGGAGACATAAGAGATATGAGTTCAATCCCCGAGTCAGGAAGATCCCTTGGAGGAGGGCACGGCAATCCATTTCAGTATTCTTGCCTCGAGAATCCCATGGACAGAGCCGCCTGGCAGGCTGCAGTCCATAGGGTCTCAAAGAGTCAGTCAGGACTGAAGCCACTAGCATGCATGCACACATGAAGAAAAGAGTGTTTCAGGCCAAGAGACTAGCATCTGCTAGGTAGAGAGAGAGAGAAGGGCTCTGGGCTGGGGGCTGGGGTCAGGGGGCTCCCCCAAAGATGGGGCCCCAAAGGAGGGACAAGTCTGGAGAAAATGTGAAGCCAGTGTGGAGCCTGGTAGGCAGAAGGGGCCTGGGTGAAGCAACCGAGGAGAGGTATCTAGGAGGCCTGATGTAGGTATGTGGGCCTCTGATGGGGAAAGCACAGGCAGGGTAAACCTTGATCTGAGGCTCAAGATGCAGGCCAAGGCTGAGGCAGATATGTGGGCATAGTAAGCAGACAAACCAACTGAGACTGTGGAAGTGGGTGAGATAGCCCAGGAGGCAGCAAGAAATGGGTGGAGGGGGACTTCCCTGCTGGTCCAGGGGCTAAGATTCCCTGTTCCCGATGCAGAAGGCCAAGGCAGAGTTCCAGTGCAGAGTTAGATCCCTAATCAAGGAACTAGATCTCACATATCACAACTAAAAAAAAAAATCCTGCATATGGCAGCGAAGATCGAAGATCTTGTGTGCCACAACTAAGACCCAGCACAACCAAATAAATAGATAATATTAAAACAAAAAAGAAGTGGAGGGAGGGACCTAGGGGCCAGAATGAAAAAGGAGGGAACAGAAGTGGAGAGAGAGTTGAATACACAGTGAAAGGAGCCCCTCTTTTCTCAACACTCACCTTGGTCTCCAGAGCCCCCTCTTCATCCAGAACCAGGTCGCTGTGGTCTGTGTGCCCGATGGGGCCCTGGGGTAGAGTACTTAGTGAGAGGGAGTATAGACTACACTGCAGGGGATGCCAGACCCCAGAGACCCTTGGTTGAACATCTGAGGCCAGGGAGGAAGAACGAAGGGCACCTGGGAGCTGGGGTCTGGACACAGGATAACAAGGAGCCCTAGGGACAGGGCTAGGGAATAATTGGGACGGGGCATACTTGGATTTGGGGGACATTTGGATCTGGGGGTCACTGTTGAGACTAAGGCTCTATTTGAGTTTGGGGGGCCCGATTGGGACAGGAATCACAACTGGGACTGGGTTACTATTTGGGTTTTGAGGGACCATCAGGTCTGGGGACCCTCACATCCTACCTGGTCTTTGCTGCTGCCTGTGTCCTCCTCAGGGCCTCTGGAACTGGAGGCATCGCTGCTCCCTGGGATTCGAACCAGATTCTTTTGATTGGAGAAAGAGGCTGAGGCCAGGGACATTGGAGGTGGGGGCAAAGGTAAGTGATGGGGCTGGGTCATGGTTTGTGGAAACCAGTGAGCAGGAGGAGAGAGGACTGGGGCAAATCATGCTGGAAGTCTGGGAATTAGAGACCACTGGCCTAGCAGGGCAAGGGGTGTGACCCTGAGGAGATGGAGTTAGAGCTTGAGCTGGGAACCAGGCTTTGAATGGGAGCCAAGCCCACAAGGGGTCTAGAGAGGCAGGACTGGGACAAGCCCCAGGGCCAGAGCAGCCAGTGTGCAGGACCTGTGTGGAGGTCTGGGGTGGGGCTCAGACACTGACCCTTGCTGTGGCGCCAGCAGCAGAGGGCCACCCCAGTGAAGATCATAAGGAGAGTCATGGCCATGGCAGCGGCTCCGGCTGCAATCCTCACAGTGGGCAGCAAGTCTGTGGGAAGAAGGGAGGGGCTTCCTGAGGAGGCTGAGCAGATGACTGAGCAGGAACTGGGAAACAGGGCTTGAGTAAGGGAACCTCTGCTCAAAGTTCATCAAGTTTGGGGATTCTCCAGTTTTGTAGTTCCTTAGCCTGGGGTCTCTGGGTTTAAGAGCACATCAACCTGGGGTTTCATAAGTTTAGATTCCCTGACTTTAAGAAGTCGTAAAGTTTGAAGGTATTTTACTTGGCAATTCTCTATATTTGGAGGTTGCCTTCTTTGGAGTCCCTAGGTGTGAGAGGCCTTTCAGTTTAGGATTCTGTATTTGACAGAAATTATTGTTGAGGGGGTGTCCTCAGGATTCAAGGGACTCCTAGTTTTGAGGCTCCCAACTTTTGAGGGCTCTGCCTTTGAGGGTCTTCTGTTTGGAAATTGGGGCATTTTGAGAGTTTGAAAACCTCAGATTTGGGGTCTTCAGGCCAAGAATCTCACCTTTACGGCCCAGGCTGACCTGGGTGCCTCCCTCGCCCAATCGGTTCCGAGCACTGCAGTTGAAGCCTCGGTGAAAGTCGGACTCCTGGGTCCCCGAAATGTGTAGCACAGAGATCAGGCCTGGACCCTGTCCCCTGAGGCTCTCTGGGGCTGGGAAGGTCTCCACCAGGAACCGACCCCGTGACCCAGCCGTCAGGAAGCCCTCATCCCAAGACCAGACCTGGGAGCACAAAAGAGGAAGGTCACTGAGGAGACTCGGGAGGGCAGGAAGGTGTGGGCAGGGTGTGAGGAAAGTCAGAGATAATCACAGCGGCTTGGGGAGTCTGTCTAGGAGGTCCGAGTGGCCGGCCATGAGAATGGGGACTTTCCTTACCACGGCTTCTGGGGCGGGGGAAGCGAAGACTAGACACTGGAGGCGGGCTGGGCCCCTCAGGAAGGCGGGCGCAGAGTGCAGAGCGGTCACTACTGGGGGAGCTGGTTTGGAGATTGTGAGCCAGTCAGAAGAGAGGCCTTGCCCTCCCCAAAGTCCATTCTCAAGCTGGCCGGGTCAGGCCTGGGCTCTCCCCACTAACCTCAACCTACTATCCCACTCCCCTCAACAAACGTGAACTCTACTGAGGCTAGCCCTTTGTAGGTCCAGCTGCAACTCCCAGGCCCCCGCCGTCTGTTAAATTCCCCTTCTCGTGGCCACGCCCTCTCCCTCTGCCCGCTTCTTATCCCGGAACCCGCAGGGTCCGCTAGGAAGGGTCCACCTCTTTCTCACCGTTCACATTCAGCCTAGCGTCCGCAGTGCCACCGCCCCGGCCCGAGAGCCCCGGCTCGGCCCTGCACACGTAGTCCCCGGCATCCTCGGGCCCTACCGCGGGAAGACGCAGAGTGGGCCCGGAGGCCAGCACCTGAGAAAGGGAAGGGGTGTCATGGGCACGACCTTGGGAGAAAGCCCCCTTCTCCCGCCCCAACTGCCAGCTGCGGCCACAAGCCCCAGATCTGGTTTCACCTGTGCGTCCCCGCGGCGGGTCCAGGTTACCCGTGGGAGCGGATTCCCGCTCCAGACACAGCTGAAAGAGGCGTCTTCTCCTACGTCCACTGACAAGGGTTTCGGCTTTGCCTGCAGAATCGGCCCGACTGGAGGAGACCGAAGAGAGGCCACATGACCAGGGAGGGATGCAACTTCTGACTCCGGAGCAGACACTCAGAAACGACACCCACAAGGGTCCATTGGGTTGAAGCCCCAGTTCTCAACTCGGCGCATACGTCCGGCCCCGCAAGCCTCAGCCCCACTCTCTCCCCGCCCCTGCTCCACTTTGACACCGATCCAGCACAGCCAAATCCCGCCTAAATCCTACATCAGGCCCACCATTCCCCGCAGCCTGTCGTAGCCACGCCTCATGGTAACCCCGGTCCCCTTCTGCTCGCCCCACTTTGGCCACACCCACGGCCCCGCCCCGGCTCACACTGCACGTCCAGCGCTGTGCTGCGATTGGCGCTACCCACTGCGTTGCTGACCTCGCAAGACACCGGCGCAGTCAGGAATGAGGCGTCGGCCACTACCTCCAACATTGGCCCCCGGGCCCCGAGCACCGGGGAGCCCCCCTTCGCCCATCTGCGAAGATGGTGGGGTGTTAGTGTTGTCCTTGCTCCTCGGGCACACCTACAGGTCCTAGCCCCAGTCTTCGCCAAACTGGTCCTCCAGGCTGAGGAGAAATAACCTGGGTCCTCACCTATAGCCGGTGACAGGAGGCTGAGCTGTGGCCTGGCATAGGAAAGTGACCTTCTCTCCTTCCTGTACTGTCTGTGGTTCTGCAGACAGAGTCACCACTGGGGGGTCTGCAGAGGTGAGTCAATGGTCAGTGGTGGGCAAGGACATGGAACTCCTCCACTGATGACCTAGGAATCCAGTTTTCAGCTCCTCCACCCCAGGAGTCTGATCCCCAGCCCCCTCTTCCCTTTCAGCTAGCAGTCTAGGCTTCCAGTTCCCAATTCCCCCAGGGAATCAAGGTACACAGCCCCCTCCTTTCTCATGCCCTGAAATCCAGATCCCAGGCTCTTCTTTCTCCAAGGACCTCAGGTTCAAAGCCCAGTGTCTGATTGCACTCACACTGCAGGCTCAGTGTGACCGCTGTGTCCTTCCCTGCAGGCAGGGCCTGGCTCCGGGCCCGGCAAACCAAGGTGGCTCCATCATCATGGCTGGAAGGGGTCAAAGATAAGATGCTCTCCACTGACCCGGTGGTTCCTTCCTTCAATGGGGTCTGTAGGTTGTGAGTAATAATGATGAGTTCATCTACCCTTAGGAAGTACTTAATGTCAGTCACTCTTCCAGGCATTTATAAATATTGCTTTATTTAATCTTCCAATAATCCTAGACGTGCATATTACTATTAGCTACATTATACAGATAAGTAAACTGAAGGGCAGAGAGGTTAAGATCAATCAACTAACAAGTGACTGAGCCAGGATTTGAACCCAGGTGGTCTAGCCCTATGGGAGCTTCCCAGGTGGCACTAGTGGTAAAGAATCCGCCTGCCAGTGCAAGGGACATAAGAGATTCAGATTTGATTTCTGGGTCAGAAAGATCCCCCGGAGGACGGCATGGCAACCTACACCGATATTCTTGCCTGGAGAATCCCATGGACAGAGGGGCCTGGCAGACCAGCGGGTCACAAAGAGTCGGAAACAACTGAAGCGATGTAGCACACACACACAGTCTAGCCTTAGAGTCCCTATGCTTAAGTACATACCAAGGATCCCAAGCCTTGAATCTCTGCCTTCTCATGCCCTTCTCCTCTGCATGAGCCTGTGGTCTGAGTGGACCCCTGAATTTCCCTGAATAAGCAAGGAAGGGCTGGCACAGAGACTTGGACTTAACCTGGCGGAAGATGGCCCCATCCAGCCGGACCCCATTTCGAAACCACAGCAGCTCAGGGGTGGGGTGGGCATCACCACGGCTACGACAGGTCAGATTCGCAGGAACCCCGGCAACCAGAGACACAGAGGGGCCGCCCAGCACCTGGGGGGGTTCTGGAGGCACTGTAGGATGGATCTGGGGTCAGAGCTGGATCCGGGTCCTAGAGACCCTGATCTTCCCAGCTCTAACTGCCCTCTCCTCCGTTCTCCCCAGACTCTGATATTCCAGCTTGCGCTGGTGGACCCCCATCCCCCAGGCTCCCCAGGGACAAGTGGGCTGAGTCCTCACCCAGCACATGCAGTTGGGCTGGTCGAGAGCGGAGGCCAGCTTGTGTCGCTTGACATTCATAGGATGCTTGATCCTCTAGCTCCACGGGCCTAATGTGGAGGTCATGCTGGCCACTCGCTGCGTTCCCTGATATCCAGTACCGGGACCAGCCTGGAGTCAAGGACAGGGGCAGTCACTCCGTGGTTCTGAGTTCCTGGTCCCAGGCCTCCATCCTCAGGCATCTCACACCGGAAAGACACTACCAAAAGTGGGTACTGGGCTAGAGAGACACTAATCTTTGCCCAGTCCAGAGTCACTACAAATTTGGGGGGATGATAAATTCAGGGGGAGAAAAAGCAAGAAAACAGTTGCCATAAAAATCAGAGTACATACTACCTGTAGGTAGTAGGGAGGGTGTGGGCTATGAGAGAAAGAAATAAGGAGGGCTTCTGAGGAGCTGGCAACAGGGCTGGGTAGTCGTTACATGGATATCTATTTTTAGAATTATTTGACAAATCTTCCATTTATGTATTATGTGCTTCTTGGCACTGATGCACTATATACAGTCAAAATAAAAATGTCCAAACCCAATGGGTCACCTCCAAAGAAGATCCTGAAAATTCAGGACTCCCAAATATTTCCCTAAGCCCATTAATTTCCTAAACTTGAAAATGTCAAACTAGAAACTTCAGTTATAGCTCAAGCCCAGCATCCTCACCCTGGAGCCAGCCCCTCCCTGAAGAGATAGAGAGTAAAGCCTCACCTGGCAGGTCCCTTTCGCCTCCTAAAGCCAGCCCGTCCTTAGTCCACTGAACCAGTCCCCGGTAGGCGCCTAGGGCACAAGGCAACCGGGCCTCATCTCCCAACAGAACCACCACGTCCTCTGGCTGTTGCAGGAAGTGGGGTGCCAGGCCTAGGAGAGTGGGGCGAGGGAGAAGAGCCGAGCTTAGCATATTCAAGAGCTCCCGATGGAATCCAGTCCCCAGTCCCCTCTGCCCTCAGACCCAGAAGCCCCCACTCCCAGAGTTCTCTTCCGTCAGACCCAGGAGTCTGGACCCTCAGCCCTATCTATCCCAGCAAAGCGACAGCTGGCAAACGACCCTCTCCTGTATGTATCTGCCCCTCGCGGTACCTGCACGCCCCCTGAGGCAGAAGAAGAGGACGAGAAGTACGGGCACGAGCATCCTGAATGTGTGTTCCCCAAGATCCAGCAGACTTGCTGTTGCACTGGCTTCCCTGCCAGTTCCTTTCTCAGAGCACACTTCCCACCACGCTGGCCTGGAGTCCCCTCCGCTCCTGACTCTTCGCCCCAGGCTAGACGCTCCCCTCTCTCTGACCTGGAGGTCCGCTAGTCTGCTCCGCCGCAGGCTCCGCCGCTCTGAAACGCCGGCCAGTTTGGCGTGCCAGGTCTCTAAGAGACCCTGGAGGGCCGGTTCCCACTCGCCCCGCCCCGGCCCGCCCTCTTCCCATTGAGAAACTCCCGCGGCCCCGACGCGGATGAATGGGGGCACGCAGGGCGGCGTCCCCGCCACCGGGTGGACACTCCAGCCCCCTTACGGTCTGGGAGCTGGAACACCTGGGTCGAAGGCGGGGGTACCGGCCGAGTTGGACACCTGCACCCTGCCGGGGTTGGGGGATGGCTGGGGGTGAGGAGGAGGGAGTAGAGGGAGTGGAAGAAACTTGCTCAACCCGGGTCCTGGAGGGACCGCGCTGAGTGGAAACGCAGCTATAAATGGGAACCCTTGGAGACTCGCTAGTTTCCGCGCCCTGGGGAGGCGGCGCCCGGGTTTCCTCTGATCCTGTGGGTCAAGAAGAGGGCACCATGTTTGCCTGGGGGGCTGCTGGGACCCCCGAGAAGAGGGGGTTCAGTCCTCCCCACCTCAAAATGCCTTCAATGCCTGCCTTTTTACCGCTGCAAATCACAGCTTGTCCTAAGATCCAGGAATCCAGCCCCCCCCGCCCCTCCTTTCTCAGGACCCTGCAATTCGGGACCACCCCCTCGCCCCACTCAGCAGTGGTTGCTGGGCGACGGCTGGGAGGCGGCGGTGCCCGGGCTGAGTCAGGCAGGGAGGCTGGGAACCGCGCAGCTTGTCCTGACGGCTGCATGTCGCCCAGCTGGGGCGTTCCCACGCTGCCGGCCGGCGGTGCGCTGCGCAGCTGGCGGGGCAGGTGGGTGGAACCCGAAGCCTACAGAGGGGGGCCTGGGGGCCTGGGACCCTGGGTATGACATTCTTAAACCTGTAGGGACTGGGGATCTACACTCTGTTGTTCTGAGCTCAGATTCTTATGTCCCTAAATAGCAGGGACATGGACGCCCCCCCCCCCCCCACCCTCCCAGGATGCTAAGACTAGGGGTTCAGACCTCTGATGATAGAGAAGTTAATGGCCTGAACCCCGAGTTTCTGAGGGGTTGGGGACTCAACTAGGGCCCCTGCCTGAAGTAGAGTGCAGTTGGGGCAGGATGACCTGAGGTCAGAAAATCTGGTCTTAAGTCTTAGAGTCAGTGGATTTAACCACCAATCTCTCTCCCACCCCCTCACAGGCCCAGGAGGATTTGAAAATCAGCCGACAGTGAACATCTGCCCTAAGTCCTGTGTGTGTGTGTGTGTGTGTGTGTGTGTGTGTGTGTGTGTGTGTGTATGGGGTTAGGGGGGAAGGACTGGAGGCCTGAACCCCCAGGTCCTTGGGAAGGAGGGACCTGGACTCTGGAGTCTGAGTGGCTTCTGTTTGGGGGATTCAGCCCCTGGATTTGAAATAAGATGGGCTTATGGCCAGGACTCCTGAGTCTTGGGGTGGAAGTCAGGTAAAAAGGCTGTTTTTCCAGGCACCTGACATCACTTCCCCTTCCTGGCTCTCTGGGGGCTACAGGCATGGAAAGATGGAGAGTTTGAGGTCCCAGGAGCATCCAGAGAAGGAAAACATCCAAGGTGGTGGGTGGAAGGTTCGTGCTAATTAAAGGTCCCAGCAACGGACAGCCCTATGCCTGGGCCCTGAGGGACACCATCTGGTGACGGCCCTGTGACAGAACCTCCAGCTGTGTACCCAGCCCATTCCCCAGGAGGCGTGGGGCCAGTTGGGAGAGGAAATGTGGGAGGAGGGCAAGGAATTAATAATGGGAGGGAAGAAGACAGACTAGAGTCAAGGATGGAGCTGTGGGGGCTCAGCCCAGATGCCTCGTCTTGTGTAGGGAGAAGGACCAGATGGGGGTTGTAGAGGGGAGAGAGAGAGAAAGCGAGCAGTTTCAATTCCTGCAGGAGATCAGCAGGCAGAAGAAGCTTATCCCGTGTGGGTGTATAGGCGCACACTGGGGTGGGGAGGGCAGACCAACCAGCATATGGTTATAAAATTCAAATATGTGACAATCAGGAAGACTCAAAGATGGAAAAACGAATAAAAGAAAGAGGTGTAGTTCAAGGCTGACTGAGAACAAATATTTATTGAGCTCCTGGTGGGAAAGAGGTAGAGATGAGAACAGAAAGAGAAAAACAACAGGACTTCTCTGGTGGTCCAGTGACTAAGACTCTTTGCTCCCAAAGCAGGGGGCCTAGGTTTGATTCCTGGTCAGGGAACTAGAGCTTATATGCCACAACTAAAGATCCTGCACACCACAGCTAAGACCCAGTACAGCCAAATAAATTAATATTTAAGAGAAAAATGGAGACGTGTACAGGCACAGACAGTGACAGAGTTAAAGGCTGACTGAGAGGTAACAACCTAACGGACAGAGATGGGGAGAAAGACATCAAGTCAAAGGGACAGTCTCAAAGTGGTGGAAAAAAGAAAATAACTCAAGATGAACTGAGGGAGGGAGAGAGCCAGAGACATCCAGAAGGAAAGAAGAACTAGAAAGAGACCAAGGGAAGCTATGTGAACTAGAACTCACAAGACCCAAAGTGTTCGCACACAGGGCTCAGTGCTGGTGGCCTTGGACCCTACCTTTCATTTCCACCCACTCTGATTGTCCAGCACATTTACACCTGAGACATTTACACACACACACACACACACACACACACACACACTGCACAAGTCTTCACAGATCACAGTTCACTATCAACTTCCCCAAGCATGTTCACTTATGTGCATTTCACACATGTGTGTACACAGGTATATGCACTCTCCCAGTCTCTCACACACACACTTGCACACTCCTCAGCAGAGATACATAATCTCATTGAGAGGGAGATGTCTACTCAAGGAAGGAAGAGGGGCTTCTCTGGTGACTTAGTGGTGAAGAATCCACCTGTTGATGCAGAAGACACAGATTTGATCCCTGATCCAGGAATAGCCTACATACTTTGGAGCAACTAAGCCCCTGCGCCAAAACTACTGAGCCTGTGCACTAGAGCCCAGGAGAGGCAACTACCAAGCCCACATGTCACAACTACTGAAGCCCGAATGCCCTCGTGCCTGTGCTCCGCAACAAGAGAAGCCACGATAATGAGAAGCCTGCGTACCGTAACTAGAGAGTAACCCCCACTGTCTGCAACTAGAAAAAAAGCTCTCCAGTAACAAAAGACCTAGCACAGCCAAAAAATATAGCAATAAAATTATTTTTTAAAGTTTTTTAATTAAAAAAAAGAAGGAAGGAAGGGACTTGAAGGTCAGACACCAGGGTAGGAAAAGTGGAGGAGTCTTACCCCCAGGCTGGGCCTAGCTCTTTGCTCCCCATGCTTTGTTGGGACCTCCTGGGTCTGACCTGCTCCCATTTACCCCTGGCCAAGACAGGCCCCTGGGGTCATGGGGGCTGGGGAGGGACCAAGGAATGTGCCTGGCATGTGCTGACAGGGGATTTCTTGCTCCAGCTGTGCCGGGAGGAGCTCTTGGGCAGAAGCCTGAAGCTGGAGACTCTAGAGTGTGCCTGGGGGAGGTGAGGACAAGATCGACTGAGAACGGGCGCAGTTCTGCCCCTGACTGCATCATCGCTCTCCTGGGCTCATGGGCCTGCCGGGTTCGGCAGTGAGTCCCCCGGAGGGGCTGTGAGGGGAGACCAGGGGTGGGAGTGGCATGAGAGAGAAAAGAGCAACAGAGATTGACTTTGGGGAGGGATAGAGAGACTGAGAGAGAGAAAGAGAGACTTTAGAGCAGGAAGGAGCGTGAGATAGAATACAGGAGGGAGAGCAGAGGGGCCCTAGGGCAGGAAGAGAGAAATAGAGAAAGAGAAAAAGGAGACAAATAGAAAAAGAGAAAAGTAAAGGACAGACATAAAGAGGGACCCAGAGAAAGGCAGGCAGACATAGGAGGTGGGCGTGGACACCGCGGACACCAAAGACAGAGGACCTGGGATGGCCCTGAGGACCCGCATCGAGGCTGCACTACTGCTCTTCGGGCTTCTGATGACAGGTGAGTGTGATCCTGGGCTGCGACCAGAGCCAGGTGGCCCTCATTCCCGTGGCCCCTTCTCCTCTCTGCCCTCTCCTACTGACACCTTTGTGTCCCCAGGCCTCACCCAGGTGCTGATCCCGGCCTCAGCCCCACGAGGCTTCTGGGCTGTGCCCGAAAACTTGACGGTGGTGGAGGGGGCTGTTGCTGAACTGCGGTGCGGGGTCCGCGCCCCTGGCGGCGCGGTGCAATGGGCCAAAGACGGGCTGCTCCTCGGCCCTGATCCTAGGATCCCCAGTTTCCCGCGGTATCGCCTACAGGGAGATCCTGCTAAAGGTAAGGGACCAGACCCTGAGATCCTGAGCCACCAGCTGAGGCTGACCTTGGCCCTGACCTTGGGTCCTACCTGCAGGTGAATTCCACCTGCATATTGAAGCATGTGACCTCAGCGACGATGCAGAGTATGAGTGCCAGGTCGGCCGCTCAGAGACAGGCCCTGAGCTCGTGTCTCCCAGAGTGATCCTCTCCATCCTGGGTATGAATGAGAGACCCCCCAGGACCCATGACTCTGGACTTCCGCCCTCGCCATCTCCAGAGTGGGGGAGTCCAAGCCCCCAGCCTTGCCCCCCTTCCTCAGACTCAAAGCCCAAATCCTCATATCCCTCTGGGTGGTTCCAGCTCACCCCAGACCCTTTCTCACCAGTGCCCCCCAAGGTGCTTCAGCTGACCCCTGAGGCAGGGAGCACGGTCACATGGGTAGCTGGGCAGGAGTACACGGTCAGCTGTGTGTCTGGGGACGCCAAGCCAGCACCTGACATTACCTTCCTCTTGGGTGAGTGTGGGTGAACTGGTGCAGGGAGCGTGAAGCCCCTGGAGTGGGGAGGGGATGTATCTCTGTCTGGGGCCCTCCTGAGATACAATACAGGAGCAGACGTGGGGAGATGCTGAGGCTGGTGTGGAACCTAGTGAGTGGGAGGGGACATCCAGGGAAAGGCACTGAGAATTTTGCGTAATTGCTGGACCAGGACTCAGGGAAGAGGCTGAGGCTCCGGACAGAGATATGTGTGTCTTTTTGGTGTAGAAACGAGAATCTGGGGGTGGGTGATACAACCTGGCAAGGAGGGGAGGGGACAGGAGAGGCTCAGGACCCAGTCCTGGGGCCTCCAGGATTCAAGGAAGCCAGAATGTGCAGAGGGAACAAAGCTGGTGTTTCTCCTCCAGAATCAGGAGGGAGGGGGCTGTATGTCCATCCTGATGGCTTTCAGGCCAGGTCTCCAGGATCTATCCTGGAGGAAACCTGCCACTTCTTGTTAACCCCAAGGTGGACAAACAATTTCCGGTATCTCTGCTAATGTGAATGAGGGTTCCCAGCAGAAACTCTTCACCACAGAGGCTACAGCAAGGTATGGAAACTGGGTTGGCCCCTGCTCAGCCTGATCCCCCAAGTTTCTCCATGAAAACCTCATATCCCAGGGGTTCATGCATTGGAACTTGGGTCAGGTAGTACATCTGTGACCCAACTCCCCACCTGGATGTGCTAACACTTCTTCATGGGAGCCCTAGCTCCAGAGTATCAAGTGCAAAGGTTTTGGCCAGGTGTGGGCCTCTGGGACCTCCATTCTCACTGCTGACCCTCAGCTCGCTTCCATGGAGCTCTAGATCCTAAAGGAAATCACCATAGAGACTTAAACTAGGTGTGGGGACCTGGGATCCCCACCTCTCTACCTTGACTCCCTAAATTTCAGATGATAACTGACTTAAGAACCCCAACTTCCCACCTTAGGGTGATACCCCAGAGCTCGGATAATGGGCAGTTACTGGTCTGTGAGGGATCCAGCCCAGCTTTGGATACCCCTATCAAGGCTTCAGTCACCATGAATGTTCTGTGTAAGTGGAGAACTGAGTTGGCTGTTGGCACTAGGGATGGGTAACAGGAAATGGGGGCCCAGGGAGCACAAGGATTATGGAAGGCTCAGGTTCTCAAGGGGTAAACATGGGGGTTCAGAGGCAAGTTGTGGGGCTTGGAAAGAATGGATGGACTCCCCAGGCCCACTGAGTGACAGTTGCTCCCCAGTCCCCCCAGGGCCCCCTGTCATCGAATGGCCTGGCCTGGACGAAGGGCAGGTGCGGGCAGGGCAGAGCTTGGAGCTGTTGTGCACGGCCCGAGGGGGGAATCCTCTAGCCACACTGCAGTGGCTGAAGGTGAGGGCAGAGGCGGCATGGAGGTAGGGGGGAGGGTGGGGGCAAGACACTGGCCCTGAGCTGGCCCAGGCCTGTCCTTGTCTCCAGAATGGCCAGCCCGTGTCCACAGCGTGGGGTACAGAACATGCTCAGGCAGTAGCCCGCAGCCTTTTAGTGATGATCGTGAGGCCGGAAGACCATGGGGCGAGGCTCAGCTGCGAGGCCTACAACAGTGTATCTTCAGGGATCCAGGAACGCGGGGTCACACTGCAGGTCACCTGTGAGTCCTGGTACCAGCTGCCCATCTGTCATCAGTTTGTGCCCCTGGGAACCATCTGTTTGTGCCCCCAAACCATGCCAGTCGGATGCCAAAGACCTCATCATCTGCCCCCAGTCTCCTGTCTGCCTGGGCTGATCTGGGAGCCATCCAGCCCAGCTTAGTGTCTCTCCTCTGCTCATCCCTGCAGTTCCCCCCAGCGCCATTACCATCCTGGGATCTGCATCCCAGTCTGAGAACAAGAATGTGACACTTTCCTGCATCACCAAGTCCAGTCGCCCGCGGGTCCTCCTGCGATGGTGGCTGGGCTGGCGGCAGCTGCAGCCCAGCGAGGAGACAGTCATGGATGTGAGGCGGGGGTCAGGCTCCTGGGTCCAAGGGCAGAGGGAGCTGAGGGCACATCTCCTGGATCTGGGAGAGGAGGGGTCTGGCATCTGGGATGCCTTGATCCCTGGGGAGCCTGGACTGGGGTCCGGGGACCCCTGGGTCTAACAGACGAGACAATGGAGATGATTCATAGCTCCCTGTTGTGGTCTGGGGTGGACCCAGGTCACTGGTATCATGGATGGGGTGCCCTACATCCAAATCTGAAGCCCAATCCTTGTCAGGGTCTGCATGGTGGCCACATCTCCATGTCTAATCTGACATTCCTGGCACGACGCGAGGACAACGGTCTGACCCTCACATGTGAGGCCTTTAGCGAGGCCTTCACCAAAGAAACCTTCAAGAAGTCACTCACCCTAAATGTGAAATGTGAGCCTCCACCCTTGGCGGGGAATACCCCATGCCTTCGAGACCCTCAACCTCAGGCCCTAGCCCAGAGAGAAGTCACTCTACCTGGCTTGCCCCACAGATCCTGCCCAGAAGCTGTGGATTGAAGGCCCCCCAGAGGGGCAGCACCTCCGGGCTGGGAACCGGGTGAGGCTGGTGTGTTTGGCCATTGGAGGCAACCCAGACCCTTCCCTCACCTGGTACAAGGTTGGTGCCCAGCAAGAAGGGTTGTGGGGTGGCTAGGAACATAGGGGGAAGATGAAGCTCCTTCTCTCTTCCAGAGTCTAGGGAAACCTGAGTTTCTTGAAAAATACCGGAGATTTTGAGTTTTGGCAGGGAACTGAAAAGACAAACACCGTGAGAATTAAATGCAATCTTAGGAAAACTGAGGAAATTCTGGGAAAACAGTGAGAATTCTAGAATTAAAGAATTCTGGATCAGGAATGGGAATTCTGGAAAAAAGGCAATAAATTTCATTACAGTTAAAGGAAATTCTGGTGAAACCTTGGAATTCAGGTAAAATGGCTGGAATTTTAGGGAAAGACTAAGAATTCCAGAAACAAAGACAATGGTGGATAAAGGCTATAAATGAAGGGAGAAAAGGCTAGTAATTCTACAGAACATTTGAAAAATCACTAATGTTAAGTTGAATTCTTGGGATTGGGAGTAAGAAAATGAAATTTCATTAAAATATAAGAATTCTGACTGAATTCTTGGAGACTCTAGGGAAACTAGGAATCTAGTGGAAATTCTGAGGGAAAGACTAGGAATTCTAAGAATGAAATTCAATTTCATTTTGTTGTTATTCAGTCACTCAGTTGTGTCCAACTCTTTGCAACTCCATGGACGGCAGCACACCAGGCTTCCCTGTCCTTCATTATCTCCCAGTTTGCGAAAACTCATGTCCATTGAGTTGGTGATGCCATCCAACCACCTCATCCTTTGTCACCCTCTTCTCCTCCTGCCCTCAATCTTTCCCATTATCAGGGTCTTTTCCAATGAGCTGGCTCTTTGCATCTGGTGGCCAAAGTATTGGAGCTTCAGCTTCAGCATCAGTCCTTCCACTGAACATTCAAGGTTGATTTCCTTTAGGATTGGCTGGGTTGGTCTCTGTTCAAAGGATTCTCATTTAATTGGATGGGGAAATGCCAAGAATTGGGGCAACACAAAGGATTCTAGTAAAGGACTAGGATAATAAGAGGCCATTGGGGGATTCAGAAATCTGTGACCAGGAAATGGAATTAAGGGAAAGATCAAAGGAAATCTTTGAGGAAGGTGTGGATTTTAAGAAAAAGAGTTGAGAGGCAAAAATGAAGGAATTCTGGGAAAGGTCTGGGAATTCCAAGGGAGTTTCCTGGTGTAGGAGGTTTGGTAAATATGGCTGGAATGACTTTCGAGGAGTGGGGCTGAGAGCTGACCGAGGGCACCGACAGTGGCAGGCCTCCAGAGAGCAGAGGAGTGGGGCGGGAGAGGGGGTGAAGCGTGGGACTGGAGGCGGGTTCAGACTGCAAAATGTCGGGGCTCCAGGGGCCCGGTAGGCGGGAGAGGTGCCGGGTGGGGTCTGCTCAATTCCAATCCCCATTCCTCTGCCTTAGTCGATGCTCGCCGAAGGGGGCGCCTTTTCCCTATCACACAATGGCTTTATTTATCTGGGCTGGCGGCTGCCCACCTAATGCGGACGTCTCGGGGGGCGGGGATGGCAGGGCTCCCCGTGGTCTCCCAGTCAGTCTCGGCCCTCAGGACTCGCGCACCGTGACCGAACCGCGGCCGCCCCAGGAACCACGGCGGGTGCAGCTGGGAAATGTGGAGAAGTCGGGGAGCATCTTCTCCCGAGAGCTGGTGCTGATCACGGGTCCGTCCGACAACCAGGCCAAGTTCACGTGCAAAGCCGGCCAGCTCAGCGCGTCCACGCAGCTCGTGGTGCAGTGTGAGGGGGCGCAATGCGGGGCTGGGAGGGAGGACTTGGCTGCGGCGGGGAACTGAGCAGAAGCCTCGGCTGGTGGCGTTGGGGTGGGAGCGGCTGGGGTGGATGCCGAAGAGCCCCGGGCGCGCTCGCGGCTGGGCGGGGCCTGGGTCTACTCTTCACCTGAGCCTCGCTCCTTCCACCCGTTCCCGAAGTTCCCCCGACTAATGTGACGATCCTGGCCAACGCGTCGGCGCTACGCCCCGGGGATGCCTTAAACTTGACGTGCGTCAGCGTTAGCAGCAACCCTCCAGTCAACTTGTCGTGGGACAAGGAGGGGGAGAGGTGAGTGCGACAACCCTCGTCCCTCCCCAGGTCTAATCGCATTCCTTTACAGTCAGAAACCTGCCCCCGCCCGACTTGCCATCCTGCCCGGTACCCGGCACCCAGTACCCAGACTCTAGCTCTGATCCCGCTCCCCGCCCGGTCTGCAGGCTGGAAGGGGTGGCCGCCCAGCCCCGCCGGGCTCCATTCAAAGGTTCCGCTGCCGCTAGGAGCGTCCTTCTGAGACTCTCATCCCGCGACCACGGTCACCGCGTGACCTGTAGCGCCCACAGCACCGAGCTGCGGGAAACCGTGAGCGCCTTCTACCGCCTCAATGTGCTGTGTATGTGCGCAGACCTGGCATCCCTCTTGATTCCTATCTGACCCTATACTACAATACTTGGGTTACAATATACAATACAATATACTACAATACCTGGATACTGTCTTTGGCTTCCATTCTTAACTTCAGAAACTTTCCTGCTCTTTATCCTGACACTCGACCCTGCACCGATTCCTATCCTGCCCATCTCTCATCTTCCGTTTTTGTCCTGTATCCTAACCCCTGACCTTGACCCATATCCCGAACCCTGTTTCCGTCCTTCAGTCTGACTCTGGTCTCTCTGAACCTAACCCTCCATCTCAGCTCTGACCTTAATTTCTCCCTTGTCCACAAGCTTAAAATTTCGGCGAGACCTCGACTTTAACCCTTTATACCTGCACCTGATCTCAAATCCACCCCCGGCCCGAACCTTAACAATCTTGACTCCCCGGGGGGCCTCCTCGTCCGCAGACCCTCCAGAGTTCCTGGGGGAGCAGGTGCTTGTGGTGACCGCAGTGGAGAAGGGCGAGGCACTGCTGCCCGTCTCCGTTTCTGCCAACCCCGCCCCGGAGGCCTTCAACTGGACCTTCCGCGGCTACCGACTCGGCCCAGGTGCACGGAGGGGGCATGAAGAGGGGCGCAGGTCTCCAGGACTCCCGGACGGGGTTGAGGGCGGACTTAGCAAGCTCCTCACCTTTACTTCCCCCAGCCGGCGGCCCTCGGCATCGTATCCTGTCTGGTGGAGCGCTGCAGCTGTGGAATGTGACCCGCGCTGACGATGGCCTCTACCAGTTACACTGTCAGAACTCGGAGGGCACGGCAGAAGCTCTCGTGAGACTGGATGTACACTGTGAGCCCCCTCTTCACTGTAGGAAACTAAGGAGCTCTGGGAGCCCCGCCCACAGGGAATCTTGCCCTCTGTGGAGTTTCCTCATCGTGGAAGCTCCGCCCACCCAAGGGATGTACCTATCTTGGAAACCTCCCCATTCTGGAAGAGCCAACCGTAACAGAGCCACGCCCACTTTGGGAAACGTGCCCTTTAGAGAGACCCTTTGTAGAATCTCTGCCCACCTACTCCAGTCAGGAAGCCAAGCCCACTCCACTCGAACCTACTCTTGTCACTCCAGTGGCATAGGAGATGGTGGGGACAACCTCACTAACACCAAGAACTTTATTCTAAAGGCAGACTTGATCACACCCGTAATTTTCCTGGGCACCTCTAAGACACCCCTCCCACCTGGGGCCCTCTTCCACCACGGCCTGTCTGGGCCCAAATGCCTTCCCCAAGCTCCTGCCTTCCCTAGATGCTCCCACCATCCGAGCGCTCCAAGACCCCACTGAGGTGAATGTTGGGGATTCTGTGGACATAGTCTGCACTGTGGATGCCAATCCCATCCTTCCTGGGATGTTCAACTGGGAGAGGCTGGTGAGGATCTAACCTTTGGTTAATAGAGGTGTGGGCTGGGAGATGTGATTTCTTGATTGTGAGCTCCTTGGGAGAAGGGGTCAAGTCTTTATGACCTTATATAACTTTGTAGTTGTCAGGACATGCTCCAGGAACTAACTGTTGAATGGTAGATGGATAGGTGGATGAGTGAATAGATAACCAGGTGAGTAGGGGGGGGTACATGTGTGGATATATGGATGGATATGTAGGTGAGTGGATGAGTAAGTAGATGGATGAATGAGTGGATGGAAGAACAGATGGAGAAATGAACAAGTGAATGAGTGGATAAATGGATCAATAAATGGGCAATTGGATGACTGAATGAGAGAAATGAGTAGATTGATTAGATTAGAGAGTAGATAGATAGGTAGATACATCATCAGTGGAAAAGATGTCTATGGAAGGAAAATGGATAAATGGATGGATGGACAGGTGGGTGCACAGGCCAATGGAGAGACAGATAAATAGGCAGCTAGATGAATTGATGAACAGATGCATGTATGTATTGATGTGCATGTGTTTGAGTGAAAAGATGGAGTGGATAGGTAGAGAGATAGAAGGGTGAATCGATAGGTGGAAGGAAGCAAATGGTTGGATGAATGAATGGGTGAATGGATGAATGAATGGAAGGGGAGATTAATGGATATATGGATAAATGAATGAATTGATGGATTGGTGGATGGTTAAATACATTGATGGATGGGTGCATAGAAGGTTCCAAGCAAGAGTGGTTGAGTAAATGGATGGATGAGTAGTTGACTGGATTGGTGGCTGAATGGATGGATCCATGCATGAATGGTTGGATAAATAAATGAATGATTGGGTGGAATGACAGGAGAATTTTTTTATGTGCTAGGAAGGGTGATTGTGGCTGGGAGATAGAGGCTACAGATGGGGACCCAGTTTGAGGGCTAATGGAGCTGGGGCTGGACCTGGGGACCATCTCCTGAGTCTTGGACCTCCAGGGAGAAGAAGGGGAGGACCAGAGTCTGGATGACATGGAGACGACGTCAAAGGGATCCACAGGGCGTCTTCATATTCACCATGCCAAGCTGACCCAGGCCGGTGCTTACCAATGCATTGTGGACAATGGGGTAGCACCTCCAGCCCGAGGGCTGGTCCGTCTTGTTGTCAGATGTGAGTAACAACCAAAGCCCTAACTTCAAGGCCTGTCACTAAATCCACATATCATGTCCTTCCATACACCTCATGTTGACCTCCAACCCCTCTAGTTGCCCCCTATGTGGAGCATCCGGCTCCCCTAACGAAAGTGGCTGCAGCTGGGGACAGCACAAGTTCTGCCACCCTTCACTGTCGTGCCCGAGGCGTCCCCAACATCATCTTCACTTGGACCAAAAATGGGGTCCCTCTGGATCTCCAGGATCCCAGGTGAGCCCAGGCCCAACCAGGTGGCACTCCAGCCCTAACTTTGATCCCTCAGCCCCAGTCACCCTCCCTGAGTCCCTGCCGCATCTCCTCTCCAGGTACACAGAGCACACATACCACCAAGGTGGCGTCCACAGCAGCCTTCTGACCATCACCAACGTGTCTGCAGCCCAGGACTATGCCCTCTTCACGTGCATAGCCACCAACCCCCTTGGCTCCGACCACACCAACATTCAACTCGTCAGCATCAGTATGGTGGGAGAGGGCTGGGAGGCTGCTGGGAGGGTAATCCCCTGGGTCAATCTCCTGGTCTCTGGTTGGTCCCAGAATGACAATGTTCCTGAAACCTGAGAAGTGTTTATGAATGAGGATGGAGTTTTTGCCTGCTACAAAAGTCCCAATGGAGACTGGATTTTTAGAGAAACTGACAACAAAGGAAAAAATGGAAGGGGTTTCTTATTGCCCCTGGTGGCTCAGTGGTAAAGAACCCACCTGCCAGTGCAGGAGACACAGGTTTGATCCCTGGTCTAGAAAGATCCCCTGGAGAAGGAAATGACAACCCACTCCAGTATTCTTGCTTGGAGAACCCCATGGACAGAAGAGCCTGGCATGCTACAGTCCACGGGGTTGCAAAGAGTCAGACATGACTGAGTGACTGAATGCAATGCAACTGAAAAGTAGGTTTTCAGGAGTCACTGCATCTAGGTTCAGCTGTCATCAAGAACTCCCCATCTCTCTGGACTACTTTTCTCTGTGTTGGCTTTCTTGTAAGGCTTCTCAGAGTGGTATGTTAGGTGTCTAACAGACCACTGTAAGAAGCCTTACAATAAAATAAGACTTCCTAACAGTGGTAAGAAAGTACTAGAATTAAGATCCACTAGCTCCCCTTGACTGCCAGCCCATTTCTGAACCAATCAGGTGGTGAAAGGAAGACAACCTGATTGTTGCTCTTGTTGGCCAGACCCAGTCATGTGTCCATCCTACAAGGAGTGGAGTCACTTCCATCAGATGCATGTGGCCTGAGAGTGTGGCGAGTGACTCCCCAATGGGCATTCAGTGTTCTGTAACCAGAAGAAACAAGGGGAATGGATATGAGATAGACACAAAAGGCCACTACAAGAAACATGTGTCATACAGTCAGTCCTCGTCATTGGTGGAGTCTGTATTTGCAATTTTGCCTACTTGTTAGAATTTATTCATAAATAAATCAATATTCAATATTGATATCAATATTCATTCTGCTTTCTCAGACATGAGAGAGGATAAAAAGTTTGAGTCACCCAATGAGTACATTCTCAGCAGAGGTGGAACAAGGCGACACTCTGCCTTCTTACAGCTCTCATTTTTTGCACCTTTGTTCTTTTTGTTAATCATTTTGCTATATAAAATGGCCCTCAAGCACAGTGCTAAAGTGCAGTCTGGTGTTCCTAAGCTCAGGAAGGTTGAGATGTGCCATCTGGAGAAAATACTTGTGTTTGGTAAGCTTCATACAGGTGTTGAGTTCCAGCAATTCATTCGATGCTAATGAATCAACAAGGTATAGTGCAGAAACATGCATAATACAATATCATGCATTAATTGGTTGATGAAAATGTTGTGACTGGAGGCTCGTGGGAGTCTAAGCCTGCATTTCCCTTGGAAGCAATGGCTTGGTATTTGCTAATCGAATGTTCCCAGTGACTTTAGAGAACATAACCACCATGAATAATGAGACTCAACTGTATATTTGAAATCATTCTTAGCAAGAGTCTGGAAGGAATCTTCCAGAATCCTTCTGAATCCTCTATGTCCCCCATCTCTTACCTCAAAGGCCGCCCTGATCCACCCCTGGGACTGAAGGTCGTGAGCATGACCCCATATTCAGTGGGGCTGGAGTGGAAGCCTGGCTTTGATGGGGGCTTGCCACAGAGGTTCCAAATCAGGTAGGTCTGTATCATGAAAGGAAAGGATTGTAGTCAATAGGGCTGGGGTACCGTCCTGATTGACTGCCCTCCCTTTTATGCAGGTATGAGGCTCTGGGGACTCCAGGGTTCCTCTACATGGATGTCCTACCACCCCAGGCCACCACCTTCACAGTGACTGGGCTGCAGCCTTCCACTCGATACAGGGTCTGGTTGCTGGCCAGCAATGCCCTGGGTGACAGCGGACTAGCTGACAAAGGGTCCCAGATCTCAATCACCACCCCAGGTGGGAAGGGACACTCTTGCACAGTTTGCAGAATTACTCAGAGGACTTACAGGGTGGAGTCGATACTGCTATTCCCTTTTTGCAGACAGAGAAACTGAGGTCCAGAGAGGGCAATCAACTTGTCAAAGCTCACATAGGTAGAAGGAGCTACAGATGAAAGTTCAACTCAGGCAGATGAACTCCAGAGACTTATTTTTTGCCACTAGACTATACTGTCTGAATATGATTAGTGACACAAGGGAAATTAGAAGAGAATTTGAATTGAATGAAAATGAAAATTGCCAGCCACTAAAGCAGTGCTTAGCAAGAAATTTATAGCATTAAGTTCTCATATCGGATTTTTTAAGTCTTCAAATTGACTCTCTAGGTTTCCATCCTAAAAAGACTAGAAAAAGAAGGGCAAATTAAACCCAAAGTAGACAAAAGGAAGGAAATAATAAAGAAAAGAAATTAATGAACTAGAAAATTGAAAAACAATAGAAGAAAATAATGAAATTAAAAGCTGATTCTTTGAAAAGATCAGTGTTTATAGAGCTAATCAAGACAAAAAAGAGAGAAGACACCACTCTTAACCAATATAAGGAATGAAAAAGGGAACATTACTACTGATCCTACAGACATTAAGGGGAAATTAGGAAGTATTGCAAATAACTTTATGTCAATAAATTCAGCAACTCTGATGACATGGATAAATTCCTTGACTAGGAATGAGAACATCTGGACTCTGGTAGTCTACTATGGTGTGATGGCCAATCACAGAGCCTGGTTCTGACAAACCTGGGTTCAAGTCCCAGCTCTGCAACTTCCTAGGTGTGAGACCTTAGGCAGGTTTGAGCCTCAGTCTGTAAAGATAAAGTGTGTCTCCAGTCTCTGTACCTCAGTTTCTGAAAGTAAGGTCTAACTTAGACAATTGTAAGAAATAGATAAATTAATATATCTAAAGATCTTAGAACAGGGCTCTGTACAAAGCAAGTGCTAAGTAGATGCTAATTTAAAGAAATGCCCCCACTCACTTTTTATTTACTTTGCCCCATGAAAGTTCCCTTTTTCTATCTTTTCCTTTCTGATCAGTTTAGTTCAGTTGCTTAGTCGTGTCTGCGACCCCATGGACAGCAGCATGCCAGGCTTCCCTATCCATTACCAACTCCTGGAGCTTGCTCAAACTCATGTCCATCGAGTTGATGATGCCATCCAACCATCTGTCGTCCCCTTCTCCTCCTGCTTTTTTCCCCCTTTTCCTTTCTGATAGGGCAGACTTTTCCCTCCTGGAAGTAAGGACTATTTCCCATCCCTACAATGTTGCCTCCTCTTTCCCTGTTCCAGTTTTCCCTTTAAGCACTAAAGCATAAAGTAGTACTATATTCACCTCCCTTGCTCTAAAACTTATACCTATATTAAGGCATCCAGAGAACCCTACATTTTTTAAAACTTAATCCCCCAAATTGACAATTCAGGTTAAAGAAGCCTTCCACACCATAAAGCACTCATCAACAATATATTATTATTATTATTAGCATTAGCTTTAGAATGGCTATTAATAGTATCATCATTATCATCAGCAATTTCCAGTTCTCTTTGAAATATTCCTAAAGTCAGAAATTAGTTCCTATAAGTCTCAAAACTGGGTTGCAAAGCTTAATAGGAGATGTAGAAATATTTAAGGCTTATCTCAGTTTGTTGGTGTTAATTTTCATTTTCTATCTCCACCTCCCAGGTCTAGACCAACCTTCTCGAGAACCTGACTACCAGCTACCCACAGAGCAGCCTGCAGGTAAGTCCTCAATCCCCAAATAGCCCTCTCCCTCTTGAAAACAACTTTCTGGTCTCTAACCCCACCTCCTCTGCCTTATGACTATAGTCCCTTAAGACTTAAGTCAGCCCCATAGGCCCCTCACTCATATCCTTAGCTCTTCCTCTTACTTGAGTGTGATAAATTTTCTTTCTTCCTAATTTACCTGGATGTGATAACATTTCTCTCTTCCCTGTGCAGAGCCTGTGTCAGGTGGCTTTTGCTGCATAACAAACTATCCCAAACATGAGCACTCATAGCAACAAACATGATTTCTCATGACCCTATGAGTGGCTGAACAGTTCTGCTCTGGGCTATGGTCAGCTGGCAGCTCTGTTGCGACCTGTTGATCTAGGATGGCCTCTCCTCACTTGTTTGGCAATCTGACTCATAGTTGGGACATTGGAGATCACTGGGTCACATGTGTCTCCTTGGCTTGTTCACATGGAGGTAGTCACTGGAGTCCTAAAAGCAGCAAGAGAGTGCAAGTTCCAATTTATAGGCACTTTTCAAGCTTCAGATTCTTTTTTTATTTTAACTTTTAAATTATTTTAAAAATTTTAGGCCAGGCCATATGGGATCTTAGCTCCTCAATCAGGGGTTGAACCCACACCCTCTGCATTTCAAGTGTGGAGTCTTAACCACTGGACCACAAGGGATTTCCCCTTGAGCTTCTCATTGCATTATATTGGCTGAAGCAAGCGGCATGGCTCAACTCAGAGTTAGTGTAGGGGGAAGTCTTAAGACTATGCATGTTAGTTGCTCAATTATGTCCAACTATTTGTGACCCCCATGGACAGTACATCATCAGGCTCCTTTGTCCATGGGATTCTCCAGGCAAGAATACTGGAGGAGGTAACCATTCCCTTCTCCAGGGGATCTTCCTGACCCAGGGACTGAACCCTGGTCTCTTGTATTGCAGGTGGATTCTTTACCATCTGACTCACCAGGAAAGCCCTCAGACTATGCATATAGTGAGACAATCATGACCATTTTGCAAATAATCAATCCCCTTTAAAGTCTGAGAAGGTTGTAAATGACAGAAATTCAGTTGTTGTTGACAATAAAAAGAGTGGCTTGGCTCATGAAATTGAAACCTAACTGTGGCTGGATTCAGACACTCAAAATGTTCACCAAGGATCAGTTTCTCAATCTCTCAACTTTGCCTTCAACTCTGATGACTTCTTTCTCAGATTTTTCTCTTAAGAAGGCAAAGAAGTCCTCCCACACCTTAAACTTTTATTTCACTTCTTAGCAACTAGCAGAAGCATGTCCTAGGTGTTCTGCCAAAAATCTGCCTTGGGTCAAATGCCAGTCTCTGAAATGATCACCATGGGAATGGTGATGGGAACTCTTAATGGCCAAGTCAGCCCATGTGTCCTCCACGAAGTCCTGTGGAGCCAACCAGACTGAGGACAGGAAATAACGACTGGCAAAGGAAAATGAGTCCTGTTAGCAGGAGGAGGGGAAATGGGTGCTGAGATGGAAGTTTGTGCAAAGAGGAAGTCATTCGAGATGAAGTTTGAAAGAAGGATAGAGGCTTGCTTGAGATGAAAGGATATTTAAAGACAGACACTCCATTGTTCAAAGACTTAGATGTGTGGGTTTGCCTCAGTGATTCTGGAAACAGCCAGTGGTTAGATTTTTGTGCTGGAGGGTCAGTAGTTGGTGGACAAGAGTGAAGATGTGGGAAGAGGCCAGATCATAGAAGATCTTGAATGCCCAGCTAAGAACCTGAAGTTCCTGCTTGAGTCCATACATGGGGCTTGGACAAAGGTAGGATCCACTGCTAATGGCTTGATTTGAGAAAGGAGCCACCTGCCCTGGGATGGCAAAAGGAGTGAACATGGGATCTTCACGGTGGTCCAGTGGTTAAGACTCTGTGTTTCCAATGCAAGGGGTGTGGGTTCGATCCCTGGTCAGGGAACTATGATCCCACATGCCCTGCGGTGAAAATTAAAAAGAAAAGGAGTGGACATAGAAACCTGCCCATCTGCTTCCCTGACCTAGAATGAGGGCTTTACTTGGTCAGGGACAGGCTTTTTCAGAGAACCTCAACTGAAGTCTGAAACCAATTGTTTGGGCTCAGTAAGGGGTAACTTCCACCCCCCAGGACCCTCGGAGATGCCCTTGCTGCCTGTGCTGCTTGCAGTTGGAGGCCTTTTGCTGCTTTCTAATGCCTCCTGTGTTGGGGGATTCCTCTGGCAGCGGAGACTGAAGCGTCTTGCTGAAGGTGAGAAGAGAACCTTCTGCTGGGACAGAGTTCCAAGGGTGATGGGCACCCTGGGTTTGCTGCATAATGAAGGTCTCCCAGGGCCATCAAGGGATGTATCTCTGACCCCTTTTCCCCTACTTCCCTCAGGCATTTCAGAGAAGACAGAGACAGGGTAAGTGGGGATATTTGTAAGGAAGACCCTGGGGTGCAGGTTTGAGGGTGACAGCTGTCAGAGGGTCAGCGCCCAACTGCCTCCCCATGCTTCCATCCTGGAAGGTCAGAGGAGGACCGAGTCAGGAATGAATATGAGGAGAGCCAGTGGACTGGAGATCGGGACACTCGGAGCTCCATGGTAGGTAGGGGTTGTCCTGACACCCCACTGACAGGGAACTGACTGTGACTGAAATCCCACCATTAGCTTTAGGTTAATCATTATCCTTTCCAGGAATGATGGAGTCAGACGATGGAAAACACTTAAATTTGTTTTTATTTGGGGGGGTTGTGGACAGGTTAGCACAACAGATGTAGAGCCGTATTACCACTCCATGAGGGACTTCAGCCCCCAGCTGCCCCCCACGATGGAGGAGATGTCTTATCCCCGAGGTGAGTGGTGTGCCTGGTGGAACATCCCCTCCCCTGCTTTGATACTCCTGACATCTGGACCTAGCTGTCTGATCATCACTCCCCCCAACTCCAATTCTAGGTCTCAGGGCTCTTGAGGAGGAGAATATGGCTTTTCCTGGGCACGTGTATGATGAGGTGGAAAGAGTGTATGCTCCATCTCGGGCCTGGGGACCCCTCTACGATGAAGTACAGATGGTGAGGAGATTTATATCCACAGAAATATTTCCTAGGTAGTGCCAGAGATCCCCCTCCTACTGCCTGTATTAGTTCAGGTAAGTTAGCTGCTGTATCAAAGAGGCCTGGCCATAATCCAATGGCCTAAACAAGACAGCCTATTTCTTTCTCATGTAGCAGTCAGAGGTGAGCGGCTGTGCTGCACATGGTTATTCTAAAACCCCTGTTCTTTCCATTGTGTTCCTCTGCTATCCTCTAGTGAGTTGAACAAGTTTACATGGATGGGCCAGTTCATTGTGGGAAAGGGAGAAAGAGAGCATGGTAGAGGCACGACCCTGACTTATGGTCCAGGCCCAGAAATGTACACACTGCTCTTATTCCACTGGTGAGAATATGGACATGGCCACACCTTAACTGCAAAGGAGGCTGGGAAATGCCATCTATTTGGCAGCTCTCTGCCCTACTAAGATTCTGTTACTGTGGAAGAAGCAAGGTGTGTATTTGGTTGGATAACTAGCCATCTCCACTATACTGGTTACAGCAGAGAGACAGAGAGAAATACTCTTTTGACCAACTCAATGGAAAAGTCAAGGGATAGAACTGTCTTCAGGCCCACCCAGAATTTTCTCTCTAAAGATAATCCCTAGCAAGTCCAGGTTTCTATCTTATCAGATTAGAAACCTTCAGAGAAAGAGAGTGCCTCTTATTCAATTGTTCCAAAGCCCCAACTCGGACACTTAGTGGTTTAGCTTGGTTCACATAGTTGTTGTTGAATGTTGCTGGTTCACTGAGGCAGGAGATAGAATATATTACTAAGTGGAAAAATCTGGGGCAGTGTCCACACATGGCATCTTGGATTAGAGGCCAGCCCCACTCAATCCACTGAACTGAGAGTGGGAGAGAGATGGAGAACCCAGAGGGAATTGAAGACGGTGGCTGGGCAGGCACAAACAGCAAACAGGCACCTTGACCACCAACGAAGCCCCGCCTACTGGCTCACAGCCGAACCGCTGACTTTCTGTGTGGCCTTGACCAATGCTCAGGCACCTGTGGGCCAAAGATTTCCCTCTGTAACTTTGTTCCTATTGGGGCACCGTCCTCCCCACCACTGTGGAAATAACGTGATGCTGTCCATGGTGCTGAACACACATGCCCTCTAAGAGCACAGATATAGAGCCTGCACACTTTTTCTGTAAAGGGGTAGATAGTAAATATTTGGGGCTTTGCAAGATATAGTGTCTTCCTAAAAACTACTCAACTCTGCCATAAAAATAGCCATAGAGAATACATAAATAATTATGACTAACTTCCAATAAAACTTTTGGACACTGAAATTTGAATTTCATATAATTCTCACATGTCACAAGTATCACTCTTTTTTAACAAATATTTCTAAGCAATTAAAAAATGTAAAAAATATTTTTGGGCAGTATAAAAACATGCAATGAGCCATATCTTGCCCCTGGCTCTAAAGTTTGCTGATCAAAAACAACCATTTTCTCCCAAATCTAAGGCAAAGCACATCCTCAGTAAGGACCACCCGACATGGTCTTTCATCTCTTCTGTTTTGATGAGGAAGTGTTTTGGACATACATAAGACCAACAGAATCAAGACTCACATGCCACAATTCCCATAACTGATGTTGTTGTTGTTTAGTCACTAAGCTGTGTCTGACTCTTTGAGACCCCATGGACTGCAGCACGCCAGGCTTCCCTGTCCTTTGCCATCTCCTAGAGTTTGCTCAAACTCATGTCCATTGAGTTGATGATGCCATTCAACCATCTCATCCTCTGTCTCCGTCTTCTCCTCCTGCCTTCAATATTTCCCAGCATCAGGGTCTTTTCCAATGAGCTGGCTCTTCACATCAGGTGGCCAACGTATTGGAGCTTCAGCCCCAGCATCAGTCCTTCCAATGAATATTTAGTGTTGATTTCCTTTAGGATGATACTGTGGGCTAATTAAAAGTTTCACACACTTGCTTCAGCAGCACATACACTAAAACTGGAATGATATAGAGACTATTAGCATGGCCCCTGAGTGAGGATGACATGCAAATCTGTGATGCATTCTATATTCAAAAAGAAAAATTTCACATGTCTGACATTTAAGTTGCTTTTTGACATGAAATCATGAGCTACCTTGGGTTTGCTTTAAAAGAATTCCATTTGTGGGGGGCAAGGGATGAGAAGATAGAGATAAAGATAAATCAAGATTGACCAAAGGTTGATACTGTTGAAATTAGGTGATGGGTTCATGGGGATTTATTATAATCACTATCCTCTATGTATATATTGGAATTGCCTCTATAATTAGAAGCTAGAACATTTTTCTTTCCTGTGAAGTAGAGCAGGAAGGTATATCCCCCAGAGCTGCAATCATGACTCACCCATAGCATCTCTCTGTGGTTCTAACTCCACCTTTGCTTGTCAGGACTCCTGTGATTCCCACTGGCCTGCGGACAGATATGAGGATGCAAGAGGAATCTATGATCAGGTGGCAGGAGATCTGGACCATGTGGAACCTGATGCTATACCCTTTGAGCTGAGGGGACACCTGGTGTGAGAAGCTTTTAACACTCTTTTCCTACACCTGCAGGACACACTATGCCCATTGTCCTTTTTATTCCGGGTTAGGCTGAGCTTGTTAAGTGAGCTCCATTGGACACAAAGGGACCAGACTTTTTCAGGAGGAGAAGTGGAGGGCTGTGTGTAAGTGACAGAAGATGTGTTCAAGCTGGTCCAAGTGTCAACAAGGCTCCTCCTAGGCTTGGTTTTAGAGTCTCTGTAGGGACACAGTGAATTGTAAAAGACATCTCAATAATGAAAAGCTACTCAGTGTCTTTATGCTTTTTAAAGTAAAAATTTTAAAAGTGGGAAAAGATATACTAAAAACTCGGTTCATCTTGAGTTCAACTAAATCTGAAATAGCTAGTAAGTGGAATTTATGAGCCATTATTATATGCTACTTGTTTTATGCTTTTCCACAGTTATCTACAACACAACATATAAACTATGAGACACATGTATATATAAATAGACTCTATAGAAAATAAACAGACGTTATTGAAAAAGCTGTACACAAAAGAATCCATACTGTATGGTTTTGTTCATAGAAATTCTAGAACAGGCAAAGCTAATCTGTAGTGACAGAGCAATTAGTGGTTGCCTGGGGCCATGAGAAGGAACTGACTACATAACAGTATGAGGAAACTTTTGAGGGGGTGATAGAAATGTTATATGATGACTGTGGTGGTCAAAACTCACTGAACTCTATGCTTAAGATGGGTGCATTCTATGGTACATGAATTTACTGCAATAAAAGTGACCTTAAAAACAGGCACCATAGGGTCTTTCCTGGTGGTTCAGTGGCTAAGACTCTGTGATTCCAATGCAAGGGAGCCCGGGTTCAATACCTGGTCATGGAACAAGACTCCACAAGGCCACAATGAAAGATCCCACGTGCTGCAATGAAGATCGAAAATCCTATGTCCCAGACCCGGTGCAGTCAAATAAATAAATACTTTTTAAAAGGCACTATAATAAAGCCTTTTCATACTGTTCATGGGGTTCTCAAGGCAAAAACTCCGAAGTGGTTTACCATTCCTTTCTTCAGTGGACCACATTTCATCAGAACTCTCTACCATCCGTCGTGGGTGGCCCTACACAGCGTGGCTCATAGTGTCAGTGAGTTAGACAAGGCTGTGGTCCATGTGATCAGATTGGTTAGTTTTCTGTGATTGTGGTCTTCAGTCTGTCTGCCCTCTGATGGAGAAGGATAAGAGGCTTACGGAAGCTTCCTGATGGGAGAGACTGACTGAGGGGGAAACTGGGTCTTGCTCTGATGGGTGGGGCCATGTTCAGTAAATCTTTAATCCAGTTTTCTGTTGATGGATGGAGCTGTGTTCCCTCCCTGTTATTTACCTGGGGCCAAACTATGGTAGAGGTAATGAAGATAATGGCGACCTCCTTCACAAGGTCCCACGCAGGCACTGCTATCCTCTACCCCCAACCCTGCAGCAGGCCACTGCCGACGCACGCCTCCGCCTAAAACTCCTGGACACTCATGGGCAAGTCTGGGTCAGTCTCTTGTGGGGTCACTGCTCCTTTCTCCTGGGTCCTGGTGTGCACAAGGTTCTGTTTGTGCCCTCCAAGCGTCTACTTCCCCAGCCCTGTGTAAGTTCTGGCAGCTCTGCGGTGGGGTTAATGGCACCCTCCTCCGAGAGGGCTTATGCCACACCCAAGCCTGTTGCACCCAGAGCCCCTGCTTCTGCAGCAGTCCACTGCTGACCCGCACCTCCACAGAGAGACACTCAAACACAGTTCTATCTCAGTCTCGGCAGTTTTTCTGGGTCCTGGTGCACATAAAGTATGTTTGAGCCCTCTGAGTGGGGTATGGGGTTTGACGTTGATGTTTGGGGAATGAGGGTGAAACGTATTGAACTTCTTTGTTCAATCTTAGAACGTTTCTGTAGACCTAATATTACATCAAAATGAAAGTTAGGATTTTATTTTATTTTTTTAAGTTAGGGTTAAAAAGTACATTGCAGGGACTTCCCTGGTGGTCCAGTGATTAAGACTTCACCTTCCAATTCAGGTACTGTGGATTCTATCTCTAGTCGGGGAACTAAGACCCCACATGCAGTGTGGCCAAAAAGCCAAAACAGAAAACAGAAACAATACTGCAATGAATTCAGTAAGAACTTTTAAAAGGTAAAAGTGCACATAAGAATATCTTTTAAAAAAGATTTTTAAAAGTACATTGTAAAGGTTCATGACAAAGTCGTAGAGGCAAAGAATAGAAGCCCCACCGCGTCTCAGGGTTGTGCCCATCTGACCAGTTCTTTTTATCTTCCCTCGATCTCATCATCTCTTGTCTGCATCCCTCAGCACATTCCCCTCATTCTCTCCTTATAGATACCTAGCTCCCCTCTTTGTCCATAATTATGGCTCATCCAGAGACCGGCTGCCCCAGTTCTAGACCACCACATGCTTGCCTGACTCTGAAATGTGGTGCCTTTATTCCACATTCCAGAAAGACCAAGTTGGATAGGTTCAAGTTAGGCTAAGAAAAGGAAATCATGGGGAAATGAAGACTATCTAGTACTGGAAGAAAATGGAAATACCACCTATCAGAACTTGTGAGAGACATCAAAAGCAGAATTTGGGGAAAAAAATTATACCCTTAAATACTTATACTAGAAAAGGAGAAAGCTCCAAAGTCATGAGGTGACTATCTTAAGAAACTAATAAATGAAGTAATAAGTGAACCATAGAATAAACCCAAAGAAAGAAGAAGGAATAAGAACATTAAATCAAATAAATTAAAGGAAAAATGCAGATTCTTGTTTAAAAATCCAAAAGTATGGTCTTTGAAACTAACAAAATATACAAATCTAACTACATAGAAAAGAAAGTCATTAGGGTATGAATAAAAAAGGCAATATAATATGGGAGAATGGCATTGAAACATGTAAATTATCATATGTGAAATCAATCGCCAGCCCAGGTTTTGTGCTTGATACAGGGGGCTCAGGGCTGGTGCACCGGGATGACCCAGAGAGATGGAATTGGGAGGGAGGTGGGAGGGGGGTTCTGGAAGGGGAACATATGTATACCCGTGGCGGATTCACGTCAATGTATGGCAAAACCAACACGATAATGTAAAGAAAATAAATTTTAAAAAATTTTAAAAAGGCAATATAACTATGACAAGGAAGGATTAAAGATAAAGTAAAAGAAGAATTTCCCTGGTGGTCCAGTGGCTAAGGCTCTGAGCTCCCAATGCAGGGGGCCTGGGTTGAATCCCTGGTCAGGGAACTAGATCCCACATGCCTTAACTGAAAAAATAAAAAAATCTCGTGTGCCATAAGGAAAACTGGAGATCCCAGGTGCCACAACTAATAGTCAGTGAAGCCAAATAAATATAGATGTATTAAAAAAAAATAAGCTAAGAGAAAAAAATAAGAGCTTTCAGTCCTAATGGTATTTTGTAGGCTAAAGCAATCTCAAAGACTGCACTAGTGTGTGTGTGTGCACGCACATGTGCGTGCTGGGTAGAGAGCCATGACGCTTCCTGAGGTAAGGTGTCAGAGCCCAAGCACAGTGAGAGGGCTGCCTAGTGCAGGCTCTTAGAGCCCTGGGGTGATGGAAAGGGCTGGTACCTGGGACAAGGGAGGCAGTAGCAGTGGGAAATCAGTTAAACACAGAGGGATTCATAAAAGAATATCAATATATTAATGACAGCCGATTTCTCATTATCCTGACCCAGGGATCAAATCCACATCTCCTTCTTTGGCAGGTGGATTCTTTACTGTTGAGCCACCAGGGAAGCCCAATTAAATTGAATATTCATCCAACGGATACTATGACAATGAATATAAATGAACTACTGACTGACAACATTGTTGAATCTCACAAACACAATATTGAATCCCAAAGACTCAAAAGAGAATATCCTATGTGATTTCAACTCTTTAAAGTTAAAAAGTCAAAACTGATTTATGGCAAAGGTGGTTTCCTTTGGGGGAGAGGGAAACAGTGACTTGAAAGGAACCCAAGGAGGGTTTCTAGGGGAATGACTGATAACGTTCCTTGACCTGGGTGCTAGTTACACAGGTGTCACTTTCTGAAATTTATCACACTGAATACTTGTGATTCTATGCATATTTCTTTCTCTGTATTATACAACATTAACTTTTTTACAGTATGTCTCATAAGTGGTATTATGATTTTTCTGATATGATGAACAACCCTTGGTACCATTCTGAACAAATACTAAATTATATTTGTCATTCTATTTATGATATAGTTTTATTTCAGAAAAAAGTATACTTTAAACCATCCCCAAAATATGCATGCACGTGTATTTGTGTTATATTAATTTTAGATAATTATAAACTTTTCTTTGTATCCATATGAATGCTTTTAAAGATGTTTTCAAGTTGTTGAGGATGCAGACGCAGTGTTCAGCCTGCCTTGACCCTGGCCTCTGAATGTCTGTTGTTGCTGTTGTTCAGTGGATAAGTCGTGTCCGACTCCTTGTAACCCCATGAACTGCAGCATGCCAGGCTTCCCTGTCCTTCATCATCTCCTGGAACTTGCTCAAACTCATGTCCATTGAGTCGGTGATGCCATCCAACTATCTCATCCTCTGTCGCTCCCTTCTCCTCCTGCCCTCAATCTTTCCCAGCATCAGGGTCTTTTCCAATGAGTTAGTTCTTCACATCAAGTTGCCAAATGATCGCAGCTTCAGCTTCAGCATCAATCCTTCCAATGAATATTCAGGGTTGATTTCCTTTAGGACGGACTGGTTTGATCTTGCTGTTCAAGGTACTCTCAAGAGTCTTCTCCAACACCACAATTTGAAAGCATTAATTCTTCCGCGCTCAGCCTACCGTAGCACCCTTCTTAACGCGGCAGCCAAAAACGTTAGGGCAATTTCCCCCGAAATTCCCACCAGGGGGCAGTGCCGGCCCGTTTGAGGCGAATCAATATAGCCGAAGATTGGTTGTGTATTGGGATCTGGAGCTCAGGGGGCTGGTCTGTGTGGTGGTAGAGAGTGTCCTCTGCATGCTGTGGCCACTGAACCCCAATATTACAGGCAAAGTAGCTGTGTAGGGCGTCGAGACGTAGAGGACCGCAAGAACACAGTGTGGGAAGGGATTTGCCTAAAATTGAGGCTGGAGAATAACAGGGAGTGGTTGGAGTTGAGGTTGGTGAGATGGGCAAAGATATATTATAAAGGATTGTAGTTTATCCTCTGGGTGATAGGAAGCCACTGAACAGCTGGAACAACAAAAGATGAACAGCATTTATGAGCTGTTTTCACAGGCCAATCTCTTTTCTAAGTTTATGTATTCTCTCCCAGAGCCATCAGAATCACTCATGAGCTCAGTTGTTCTGTCATCTAGGTCTGTCTTATTTTCCAAGCCCAGTGATTGGCTTAAGGGTCACCAGGAGGCCCGGTCAGAGCCAATGAGGACTTTGACCCCTCAACTGGTCTCCCACTTAGAACCCTGCCCGCCTCTGAGCTAATATTAAGCGCCTTTCACTCTCACCCTGAAGGACCATCACCCACAGAAGGACCATCTGGGAGCGTCACTTAAGTTCCTCCAAGGCTACTGGAAGCTTCTCTCTTAGGACAGACCTCAAGGCCAACTACAGATGAGACTTCCCATTTCTCATCCCTCTCGCTCAATAACCCTAAAGAATTCACCCCTAGTTCTGGATTGCCCCATCTTGGGACAGTCTGTATTTTTCACATATGTAAATATCAACATCAGACTGATAATCTCATCACCACACCTCAGTGCAACCCCCACATCTCTACCCTGGGAGAAGAACTATATTCTCCTGATTGGTTAACACAATATCAGAAGTCAGAGAGCGGGTTTTATTCCTCCTGCTAATAGGAAATTCCTATTTCCAAAATAGGAAATAGAAGACCACCACACACATCACTAGTTCAACTTAAGTGTGGCTCACCTATGCCTAATTTGAAAAAGGATCAAATTATTTCTCTGTTCAATCATCTCCTTCTATCACCATTAACCTTTAAGATCCACAAATGAAAGCAACTCATCTGCTGTTTGGTCCTATCTCCTTAAGAATAAGCAAGAGGGAAAAAAGTAAGACCTGCCAACTAAGAAATAAAAAAATATCTTCTCTAGGGACTGCCCTAGCGATCCAGAGGTTAAGAATCCCCCTGCCTATGCAGGGGGCAAGAGTTCGGTCCCTGGTCCGGTAAGATCCCACTTGCTGTGGAGCAACTAAACCCGTGCACCACAGCTACCGAGCCTGTGCTCCAGGACGCGTGAGCCACAACTACTGAAGCCCACACACCCTAGAGCCTGTTCTCTGCAACAAGCGCAGCCCATGCACTGCAATGAAGAGTAGCACCCGCTCGCAGAAACTAGAGAAAAGCCTGTGCAATACCAAAGGCCCAGCATAGCCCAAAATAAAGAAATAAAATGATATAAAAAATTCTGTTACCCTTAAAAGGGTATAAAGAGAAAATCATGACAACTTTGTGCCAAGGGCTTTGACAAGTTAGATGAAATGCCATTTCCTTGAAAAATACAACATATGAGAGCTAACTCAAGATGCATGCAATAGAAAATAGGAAGAGCCCTCTATTTATTAAAGAAACTGAACTTATTATTAAAATCCTTCCCACAAAGAAAGCTCCAGGACCAGATGGCTTCACTGGTGAAATCTACAAAAGATTAAAGGAAGAAACAACATAAAAGCTTTCAAATTTGAGATATAGTTATATGTGCTGAGATGAGCATAATCCTTCAAAATACATTAAGTAAAAAAAAGTAAATGTGTAAAGGGAAAAATAATATTTTCTCATTTATATATAAAGAGTTATATAGGTGCATTTTTATGCACAAACTATCCTCTCCAAGGATACCTCATTACCTTGGAGGCATGAAATTGAGGGACTGAAATTGAGTAGTTGGAGAAAGACTTTCACTTCATTTCCTTTTGTGCTATTTTAATTTTTAAGTAATTTTTAAAACTGTACATGTAACTGAAAAAAAATTTAAGGGCTTCCCTGGTGGTCCAGTGGCTAAGACTTCGCCCTCCCAATGCAGGAGGCCCAGGTTCCATCCTCATTCAGGGAACTGATCCCACATGCCACAACTAAAGGTCCCAAGTGCTGCAACTAAGATCCGACACAGCCAAATAAATACTAAGCAAACTTCCCCACTTCAATCTTGATAGTGGGTGGGAGGGAAAATAAGACTGTATTTTAAAACCCTTACAATATGAACAACTGTGAATCATTATCAGGTTATGAAAAAAGGGCATAGAAGCCCCCATGAGATCCCACCCGGTTACAACTCCTCTGATCCCTTTCTGATTTTTGTGATAATTATTTCCTTGCTTGTCTTTTCTTTATAGTTTTACCACCCATGTAGGTACCCCCCCCACATTGCTATTTCATTATCCCTGCTTTCAAGTTTATTGACTAGAATAAGACAGCATGTCCTGTTTGGTGTCTGGTTTCTTTCACACAACATGTGTATGAGATTCATCCGTGTGATTGTATGCATCAGTAGCTTATTCTTTTTTCATTGCTGTATAGTAGTTTGTCATATGAATCTACCACAGCGTGTTTCTCCATTCTGCAGCTGATGGACATCTGGGTAGCTTCCATTTAGGGCTATTGAAAAAATACTGTTGTGAACATTTCTTCCTGTACATGTTTCCTGATGTCCATGTTAAAGTTCTCTAGGATATACACTTAATATAGAACAGACAGATTAAAGATTATGTGTATTTGCAAACTACACTCTCTCCACTTTAAGATGAAGTAATTGCAACAAGAGATGTTAATAACTTTCCCAAGATCACAAAGCCATACTGCCTGGCTCGCAGAGCACTCTGACTTAACACCCATTGGCATATGATGGGTGCCTAATAATTGTGAGCTGTTATGCTGAGGGTCATTGAGGTTTTGAGGGGGGCTTTCCTGTCCCCGTTATTCTGAACTATGTCCCTATAAGTTAATAATTAATTGCCCCTCAAGGCGTCTGTGATGCTAAAGATTTGCCTTTCCCTGGCTACTGTCTGGTTAATCAGTCACTGTCCCTGGCCGGGCAAGGGGCACTGGGTAGACCAGCTGCCACCAAAGCCCCTTAACCCAATTTGGAAGTGGTGAAGGGTTCCTGATGTTCCGGACCTGTCATATGCTCTGCTCCCGAGCTGGCTCCTCTCCGGGGGGCTGGCAGCCCCTCAGCTTTGATGGTGGGGCCTTCCACCTCAAGGGCATGGGAGAACTGACCCGGGCTTTGCTGGTGCTACGGCTGTGTGCCTGGCCACCTCTGGTCACCCACGGCCTGGCGGTGAGCAGCGATCCCGGGAGGACTAGCCTAGAAGTTCCCGGGGCCTGGTTCTGAGCCCCTGCTCCCTGTCACCCCAGCTCCAAGCCTGGTCTCAGCGACTCCTGGGCGCCCGGCTCTCAGGTGCACTTCTCAGAGCTTCCATCTACGGGCAGTTTGTGGCTGGTGAGACTGCTGAGGAGGTGAGGGGCTGTGTTCTACAGCTCCAGAACCTAGGCCTGCGGCCTCTGCTGGCAGTGCCCACTGAGGAGGAGCCAGACTCGGCTGTCAAGACGGGGTGAGTAGGGGGGCCTGGGCCCAGGGAAGCTGGGAGGCTGGCGGGAAGGGGGCTAGTGGGCTCCCAGCCCTGATGCCTGCTGGCTGGGCAGCGAGGCCTGGTACGAAGGGAACCTCAGCGCGATGCTGCGATGCGTGGACCTGTCACGAGGCCTCCTGGAGACCCCTGATCCGATGGGAAATGCCCTCATGCAGCTGAAGATGACGGCACTGCTGAGCACTCGGCTCTGTGTAAGGGACGGGCCGGGCGGGAGGGTAGGGGGTGCCTACCAGGTCCTCCTCACCAGCCCACCCACCATCCCATTCCAGAAGGAGCTCACCTCGTGGGTCCGAAGGCCAGGGGACTCTTTGGAGCTGAGCCCCGAGAGGCTGGCAGAAGCCATGGACTCTGGACAGGTAAGGACCACAGGTTGGGGGACAGTGAATGATTGGTGGGGAATGCAGAGGCAGCGGACTCCTGTCAGCGGAATGTTCTAAATATTTAACTATCTCTACTTCCCAGGCTTAGAACTATCAGAATAAATGGGGTTACTGCCCTGGGGCATGGCTGGAGAGTAACTGGAATATGGGTCACCTGGGGATTCTAGGCTAGGGGCCTGGAGGCTGGGAGGTCTGGCAAGATCAATTGAGACAATAGCTCTTTACCAGTAAGAAAGTAACCAATATTTTTTCAATCAACTCAGCTACACTAGTGGGTGCTAACTAGCTAGGAGCTATGATTAGACCAGTGGGGTTTTGGTTCATTCATTCACTCATTCGTTCTTTCATTTTTTCTTAATTTCTGTATCTTATTTCTACCTTCCCCACCAACAGTAACCACTTCATCTTGTATAATATACATCTCTTTTTTACCGTGATGTGGTTTTGCCAAATATATGCTATTTGAGGGCATATTTTTCCAACATTTATTATGAGAAGTTTCAAACATACAGAAAAATCAAAAGAATTTTATGGTGAACACCTGTAATTGTTAACATTTAACTATCCTTGCTTTTAAATCATATCCATTCCTCTATCCATCCACCCACCCATCTTATTTTCCCATGCATTTCAAAGTAATTTGCAGACATCAGCACGCTTCTCCCCCACATGCTTCATAAGGCATATCACCAACTAGAGCTCAGCAGTCATTTCTTTTCAGGTAAAATTTATATACAGTGAGATGCATACATTGTAAATGTACCATTTGATGAGCTTTGACAAATACACACTGGAGCTTCTATAATCTCTATCAACACAGAACATTTCCTCACTGCATAAAGTCCCTTTGTGCCCTTCTCCATCAATCTGGGGGTTGGGTGTAGTTTTAAATATATACAAGTAACATTTATCATTATGTTGAAAAAGACTCTCATACTGGGAAAGATCGAGAGCAGGAGGAGAAGGAGGTGGTAGAGGATGAGGTGGTTAGACAGCATCACCAACCCAATGTACATGAGTTTGAGGAAACTCCTGGAGGTAATGAAGAACAGAGAAGCCTGGCAGACCACAGTCTATGGGGTCATAAAGAGTCAGACAAGACTTTGCGACTAAACAACATTATGTTATCCATTGCATGTTGTTTCTTACATTTTTTCCACTGAGCACTCTGATTTTTAGATCCCTCCTAGCATCTCTGTATACATCTAATCCATTGTTTTTTTTAATTACTTATTTACTTCTTTTTTGCTGTCCTGGGTCTTCATTGCTGTGCTTGGACATTCTCTAGTTGGGGAGAGCGGGGGATACTCTAATTGTGGTGCATGGGATTCCTCACTGCGGTGGCTTCTCTTGGTGCGGAGCACAGGGGCCAGGGCGCCGGGGCCTCAGTAGTTGTGGAGCATGGGCTTGGCTGCTCCGAGTCATGTGGAGTCTTCCCAGACCAGGAATCAAACCCACATCCACTGCATCGGCAGGTGGATTCTTAACCCCTGAACCAGAAGGGCAGTCTAATCCACTGTCTTTAATTTGGGGTTCTGGCCACCTGTTTTACCTCTCCTGGGATGGGCACCCAGGTGGCCTCTGAGTCTCCATCACTGCCAAGTAACACTACCTGGGACCTGCTGATGTTTATTTTTTAATTTGTATTTTTTTTAAATGCATCACAGAACACATAGAAGCAGTGCTTAAAGGATCAGCTTTGGAGCGTAACAAGTTTCACCCCTTCATGAGCTTTTCACTCGTATGCGGCAATGGTAGTAATTTCTTCCCAGGGCAGTTTTAAGGACTAAAACCCTTGTCAGGCTGGCATCTTCACCACGACACAGGGGTCCTCCTCCTTCTGTCACTCACTTCCCTTGTCTTCCCCAACACCATCAGACCTGGTGTCCCTCCTTTTCCATCTCTCCTGGCTCATTCTCAGTCTTCATTAAGTTTACTCTGCCTGATACTCAAATATGGAGGTTCCGCAGGGCAAGGCCCAGGCTTGCTCCTCACTCCCCTTGAAGGGGCTTTCTCCCCCACCCCTCCAGCCTCAGCTTCCCCGTTTTGCACTAAACGTTCCCCATTTCCCCTGTCTCCAGACACAGCCTTTCCCCTGACCCTCCTCCTGCACCAAACCTCCCCCTGGGCATCCCCCAGACTTCTCACACCCACTGGGTCCCACACTGGCCTGTGTCTCCCTAAACCTGTCCCTTCTTCCTGTCCCCATGTCAGAACCGCCCTGCCACCCCCACCCCAGATCTCAGCCCCCATCCATCCTTGGTCTTCACAGTCACCTGTTCCAAAGCACAATTTATGACTGTCCTGTACACGGCCATGTCCCAGGCCCTAGCACCTAGACAGGATGTGATAAACATGTCAAATGAATGAGTAAATAAATGAAGCAAGTGAGTCTGGAACAACATATTAGCGGTGGAGAACTTACCAACCATTCACAATGAGGCGCGTGCTGTCTTAATGGCTTTACATATATTTGAAGGAAGCATTTCCTCTCTGCCTGTGGGTGGGTGTACAGGGTGACGGTTAAGCACTCAGGCTCTGGAGAAGCTGAGGTTTAAGTCTTAGGTCAGGCTGTGTGACTTCAGATGAGTAACTTCACCTCTCCGTGCCTTCACGTCTGCTTCCCCTCTGTAAGAAGGGGGTGAAGGGTAAATGAGGGCTGGGTTGGCCCCCTGTGAGGGTGGCAGCTCCACCAGCTGCTCACACCCCAGAACTCCCACAACGGGAGACGATTCCCTGACTGGGGAAGAACTGGGCAGGTCGGTGCTCCCCGTCCCGTCCTCCTGGAGAGAGTCTTCTTCCCCAGGATGGGGTCCTGTCAGTATCCATCCTGTTGGCCATGAGTGTGTGTGTGTGTGTGTGTGTGTGCAAAGTCGCTTCAGTCGTGTCCAACTCTTTGTGACCCTAGGGACTGTAGTCCTCCAGGCTTCTCTATTGGGATTCTCCGGGCAAGAATACTGGAGTGGGTTGTCATGCCCTCCTGCAGGGGATCTTCCCAAGCCAGGGGTTGAACCCATGTCTCTTGTATCTCCTGCAGGCAGGTTCTTTACCCCTAGCGCTACCTGGGAAAGAGTCCTGTTGCCATAATAGAGCCCTGAATTCCACCTGTTCCTCTTTTTTAACATCCCCATTTCTCTGAACCCAACTGGACTCCCTGAGTCACCAGCAGCTCACATTCACTGTGGAATCCCCATAAGAAGACCGAGAATTGTGTGCATTAGTCAGTCATGTCCAACTCTTTGCAACCTCATGGACTGTAGCCTGCCAGGCTTCTCTGTCCATGGAATTCTCTAGGCAAGAATTACTGGAGTGGGTTTCCATTCCCTTCTCCAGGGAAATCTTCACAACCCAGGGATTGAACCCAGGTCTCCAGCATTGCAGGCAGCTTCTTTACCCTCTGAGCCACCAGGGAAGAACCCTGTTACAAATGTGTAACAATTCCTTAAATGTTTGTTGAACATGTACCATGTTTTAGGTGCTGTGCTAGGGGTGGGGACTGTTGTTGTTCAGTCACTCATTTGTGTCTGACTCTTTGCGACCCTATGGACTGCAGCTCACCAGGCTTCCCTGTCCTTTACCATCTCCCAGAACTTGCTCTAACTCATGTCCATTGAGGGGTGGAGATGCTGATCAAGATAAACAAAATCTCTATCCTTGAGGCACTTACTTGCAAGAGACAATCATCCAAGTCAAAGCCAAAGAGAAAAACAAATATCGTATATTAACGTATATATGTGGAATCTAGAAAACCAGTACAGACAAACCTACTGAAAAGCAGAAATGGAAACAAATATAGAGAGAACAAAACATATGGATACCAAGGGCGGTGGGCAGGATGAACTGAGAGATTGGGGTTGACACATACATATCAGTTTAATTCAGTTCAGTCACTCAGTCGTGCCCGACTCTTTGCGACCCCATGGACTGCAGCACATCAGGCTTCCCTGTCCATCACCAACTCCCAGAGCTTACTCAAACTCATGTCCATAGAATCGGTGATGCCATCCAACCATCTCATCCTCTGCCATCCCCTTCTCCTCCTGCCTTCAATCTTTCCCAGCATCAGGATCTTTTCAAATGAGTCAGTTCTTTGCATCAGGTGGCCAACAGTATTGGAGTTTCAGCTTCAGCATCAGTCCTTCCAATGAATATTCTGAACTGATCTCCTTTGGGATGGACTGGTTGGGTCTCCTTGCTGTCCAACGGACTCTCAAGAGTCTTCTCCAACACCACAGTTCAAAAGCATGAGTTCTTCAGCACTCAGTTTTCTTTATAGTCCAACTCTCACATCCATACATAACTACTAGAAAAATCATAGCTTTGACTAGACGGACCTTTGTTGGCAAAGTAATGTCTCTGCTTTTTAATATGCTGTTCTAGGTTGGTCATAACTTTTCTTCCAAGGAGCAAGTATCTTTTAATTTCATGGCTGCAGTCACCATCTGCAGTGATTCTGGAGCCCAAGAAAACAAAGTATCTCACTGTTGCCATTGCTTCCCCATCTTTTGCTATGAAGTGATGGGACTGGATGCCATGATCTTAGTTTTCTGAATGTTGAGTTTTAAGCCAACTTTTTCACTCTCCTCTTTCACTTTCATCAACAGGCTCTTTAGTGTTTCTTTGCTTTCTGCCATAAGAGTGTTGTCATCTGCATATCTGAGGTTATTGGTATTTCTCCAGGCAATCATATACAGTATTATATGTAATGTAGATAACTAATGAGAACCTACTGTATAGCACAGAGAACTTTACTCAATGCTTTATGGTGACCTACACGGGGAGGAAATCCAAAAAAGGACAATATGTATATTTATGGCTGATTCATTTAGATGTATAACAGAGATTAACACATCATTGTAAAGCAACTATGTGTGCGGTGCTGTGCTCAGTCTTGCCTCACTCTTTTGAGACCCCATGGACTATAGCCCACCAGGTTTCTCTGTCCATAGGATTCTCCAGGCAAGAATACTGGAGTGAGTTTTCATTTTCTCCTCCAGAGGAGCTTCCCAACCCAGGGACTAAATCTGTGTCTCCAAGTCTCTTGCACTGGCAGGTGGATTCTTTACCACTGAGCCATCCGGGAAGCCCCCAGAAAGCAACAATAAAAACCCAAAAAAGCCCAATAAAAAGTTAAAACAAAAAACCAAAGCTGAGTGCAGACTTGCTTGGCTGCCGGCCAGGTGGTGGAGAGGTGGCGCAAGTGCAGCCAGCCAGGAAATTCGTTCTTTTAAAGGTTAGGTTACCCTCTGGTCTCAGTTTCCTTATTTGTAAACTGGAAATTATGTTTTACTTAATTGTTTTTAGGGAATTACAGTAATTAATGCAGATAAAGTAGGTACATTCGAAATTGGGTTCTGAGAGCTTTTCTTTATTAGTAAACTGCCTTTTCACTTGAGCTCTTTTGAAAGATTCCTGTTTATTAGTAGTGATCTTGGATTCAGATGTGGAGGGTGGTGCAGAGCCAGACACAGAAAAACACTGTCCTCTCTTTACTCGTGTGTGAAAAATGTTTAATTATTAAAAAAAAAACTCAAAGAGGATATGTAACAAGTATAAATAAGCTTTGTAGAATGAGATGGTTTTATGGAATCACCAGCTCAGTGGCGTTTGGGCACACTCTGAGAGACGGTGAAGGATGAGTAAGGCGTGCTGCAGTCCACGGGGTTGCAAAGAGTCAGACATGACTTAGCGACTGAACAACAACAAGGACTTCTGTGGTGGTCCAGTGGCTAAGACTCCATGCTCCTAATGCAGGGGGCTCAGATCTGATCCCTGTCAGGAAACTGGATCCCAAATCTCACAGTTTGAGTGTTGCAACTAAAAGATCCTGCATGCTGCAGCTAAGACCCTGCACAGCCAGATAAATAAATTAATTTAAAAAAAAACAAGCATTGTTGGGAAAAATAAAGCTGAGGAAGGGTAAGGGAAAGCCCCAGCTAGGGAGTTGCAAATTCAAACCAGAGAAAATAAAGACTCTGCTGAGAGGTTGGAGTGACGTGGATGGACATCTAGGGGAACAGTGTTGCAGGTGGAAGGAACAGCGAGAGCAAAGGCTCTGAGGTGGGAAGGTACCTGGCATGTTCAAAGAATAGCCGGGAGGCCAGCGAGGCCGGAGGGCAGTGAGCAAGGCAAAGGGTAGGAGGCGGTAAAACAAAGGGATCAGACCAGGGGAGCCTTGTGAGTTGCAATGAGGCATCCTGAGAAACTAACGCAAGGTAACACTCGCGGCTCTTATTAGGAGCTGGCTACTGTTCCTAGATATTAATTCCAAGTCACTTCACTCTCCCAGCTTTGGTTTTCTCACTGGAAAACAGAGCTTGGAATAACATCTGCCTATTAGGATCATCGTGAAGATTAAATACATAAGATGACATTTGAAGTCATCTATTATTATAACAATAATAACATGTATTGAGTGCTTAGTGCCTCCCAGGTGGTATAGTGGTAAAAAATCTGCCTGCCAAAGCAGGAGATGCAAGAGACATGGGTTTGACCTTGGGTCAGGAAGATCCCCTGGAGTAGGAAATGGCAACCTGCGGGCTACGGTCCATGGGGTCTCAAACAGTCAGACACGACTAAGCACACACAAAACAGCAAAAACATCGAGTGCTTATCATACGCTGGCCCTGTCCTGTCCTGTCCTGTTTATGGCCAGGCACTTCTCACCTATTAACCCATTTTTATTTACACAGCAACTGAATGAGGTAGATACTATAATCATCCCCATTTTACAGAGGAGACCACTGAGGCCCAGAGAGGTTACATGACTTGTTCAAGGCCACACAGTGAATGGTGGAGCCAAGACTCAAACTCAAATTCTAGGCGCTCAACCCATGTGTGTGTTTGTATGTGTGTGTGCTTAGTCGCTTCAGTCATGTCCAACCCTGTGTGACCCCATGGGACTGTAACCCTCCGGCTCCTCTGTCCATGGGATTTCCCAGGCAAGAATACTGGAGTGGGGTGCCGTCCCCTCCTCCAGGGATCTTCCCAGCCCAGGGACAGAACCTGCATCTCTTACCTGCATTGACAGGCAAGCTCTTTACCACTAGTGCCACCTAGGAAGCCCATCCATCCCTGTCTTATACCTTAATCAATAGTATCTATATAATACAGCTGCTTTCCAGATTTCTAGTAATTTCTAAACTTTTTTCCCTGCCTGCTGGTTGGGGAGAGGAGGCTTGGGCTCTGGAAGGATCCAGCAGGCCTAAGCCGCCTTGCCTCCCCATTGCCTCCCAGGACCTCCAGGTCTCCTGTCTCAATGCCGAGCAAACACGACATCTTCAGGCCTCCCTGAGCCGCTTGCACCGGGTGGCACAGGTAACAGCTTCGGCCAAGGACTGCCTCCATCGCATCGGCTTGTGGGTCACCCCCGGGGCCTGACCGCAGTCCCTCTCACCCTCAGCACGCCCGGGCCCAGCGCGTGAGGCTCCTGGTGGATGCCGAGTACACCTCCCTGAACCCGGCACTCTCTCTGCTGGTGGCCGCCCTGGCCATGCGCTGGAACAGCTCCAGGGAAGGCGGGCCCTGGGTGTGGAACACTTACCAGGCCTATCTGAAGGTGTGTGGTGCACCCCGGGGATGGAGGGGGGCAGCTGGGGACAGGGGGCTCCAGGCCGGGGTCCTAGCGCCTCGATCTGAAGCTGCCCATGTGATCCACCAGGACACCTACGAGCGGCTGAGGTGGGACGCTGAGGCCGCAGACAGGGCTGGCCTGGCCTTTGGGGTGAAGTTGGTACGAGGGGCGTATCTGGACAAGGAGAGAGAGACGGCCCGGCTCCAGGGAACTGAAGATCCCACTCAGCCTGACTATGAGGCTACCAGTCAGAGGTGGGAAAGGGGCAGGCCGGCCTCTGAGATGAATAATCGTTGCTGTGGCTGTTCAGTCTCTAAGTTGTGTCTGACTCTGTGACCCCATGGACTGCAGCACGCCAGGCTTCCCTGTCCTTCACTATCTCCCGGAGTTTGCTCAGATACATGTCCACTGAGTCAGTGATGCTATCTAGTCAGCTCTCCTCTGCTGGCCTCGAGATGAATAGCATTAGCATCTAACCTTTCATTAGAGCTCATTCCCCACAGTGTCCAGCAACCTACGTGCATCTACAGGCCTCTCTCTCTCCCCAACTAGGAGACTGTCACTTCCCACCTGAACAGCAGCCTGCTCCCTTCTCTGTCACCCTTCCCCAACCTGTCGCCAGCGGGGAGCCCGTTAATACCTGTGTCAAAGCTCCTCCCTCCTCAGTTCAAATCCTCCCACACCTCCCAGCACACCCTCGATAAACCCCAGATCCTCGAAGTGGCCTGCAGTCCTGTCCCCTCACTCACTTCACTCCAGCCACATTGGCCTCCTTGATGACCCCAGGGACTTTGCACGTCTTGTTCCCATTGTCCAGAACCTTCTCCCTCCAGATGGCCACATGGCAGGGCTCAGGCACTCACCTTCTTAGGTCTTTACTTGTTGGGACCTTCTCAGGTCCCTACCCTCCCTACCAAAAAGCTGAAACACACCACACCCTCTCTTCTTGGATTTATTTTTCTCTCAGCACCTCTTGGCAGCAGAACTTTGGCATTCAGTTGCTCATTATCTTTCTCTCCCATGAGAGCGTGGGCTCAGGAGGGCAGGGCTTTCTAACTTGTTCACTGCTGAGTCCTCAGTGCTTAATATTGCTCCTGCTCCATGGGAGGTGCTTGGTACAGGTCTGGTGAATGAATGAACAAACAACCCCAAGCAGTAGATACTATCGCTCTCTATTTCACAGAGGATGAAACAGGCACAGAGAGGTAACATCTCTTACCCAAGGTTGCAGAGCTAATGAGTGGCAGTGCCAAGATCCGAGCCTTGGCAGACTGGTTTCCCTGGTGGTGGCAGCAGTAAAGAACCCTCCTGCCAGTGCAGGAGATGCAAGAGATGCAGGTTCGATCCCTGGGTCAGGAAGATCCCCTGGAGGATGGCACAGCAACCCATTCCACTATTCTTGCCTGGAGAATCCCATGGACAGAGGAGCCTGGTTGCAGTCCATCGGGTCACAGAGTTGGACACGACTCCAGTGGCTTACCACACGCAGACTGAATCTAGAACCCTCATTCTGATACACCTCAAATCACAGCCAAGACATGGCTGAGTTCCTGGGGCCACCATCTCAGGGCCCTGAGAAGAAAAGGGCTATTCTCTCAATACAGACTTGCTGATCACTTGCTTTAGATCAGGACCTGTGCTGGATTGTGGTTGCAGTAGCAATCCAGCTGGACCCCAGGCCCTGTCCTCATGGAGCTTTCAAAGCCTGATTCCATTTCCCACTGGACAAGGATGGGTCTGTAGAGCCACAAGGACTTACCAAGCTCCCACAGAAAGTGGCCAAGCCACGAAGACTAAGCTTGCATCCAAGGCCCATGAAGCCTCCTAGGCACATTTGTATCCTATGGGCTTAATCATTTGGAATAATTTTTTTTAACTGAGATATAATTCACATACCATACATTTGCTATTTTAAACTACAATTCAGTGGCTTTTAGTATATTCATTAGATTGTGCAGCCATCACCACCATTCCAGAACATTTTCATCATCTCAAAAAGAAACTCTATGACTTCCCTGGTGGTCCAGTGGTTAAGACTCTAAGTGTCCACTGCAGGGGACATGGGTTCAATCCCTGGTCTGGGAACTAAGGTCCCACATGCCTCAGCAAAATAAATAAACAAACAAACAAACAAACAAAAATGGCACAGCCAAAAAAAAAAAACCATATCCATCAGCTGTTTTTGTTCAGTAGCCAAGTTGTATCCGACTCTTTGAGACACCATGGACTGCAGCATGCCAGGCTTCCCTGTCCTTCACCATCTCCAAGAGTTTGCCCAAGTTCATGACCATTGAATCAGTGATGCCATCCAGCTATCTCATCCTCTGTCGCCCACTTCTTCTGCCTTCAATCTTTCCCAGCGTCAGGGGCTTTTCCAGTGAGTCAGCTGTTTGCAAAGTACTGGAGTTTCAGCTTCAGCATCAGTCCTTCCAAAGAGTATTCAGGGTTGATTTCCTTTAGGATTGACTGGTTTGATCTCCTTGCTTTCCAGAACTCTCAAGAGTCATCTCCAGCACTGCAGTTTGAAAGCATCATTTCTTTGGCACTCAGCTTTCTTTAGAGTCCAGCTCTCACATCTGTACACGACTCCTGGAAAGACCATATCCTTGACTATACCGACCTTTGTTGGCAAAGTGATGTCTTTGCTTTTTTAACACACTGTCTAGGGTTGTCATAGCTTCCTTATCATGAAGCAATCAACTTTTAATTTCGTAGCTGCAATCACCATGCAGTGCTTTTGGAGCCCAAGAAGAGAAAATATGTCACTGCTTCCACCTTTCCCCCTTCTATTTGCTAATTTGCTCATGCAAATATCCATCAGCAGTCACTCATAATTCCCATCCCCTTAGGCCCTGGAAGCCACTAATCTACTATGGATTTATCACTAAGGATTTGTCTATTCTGGACCTCTTATATTAGTGGAGTCATGTAACATGTGACCTTCTGTACCTGGCTTCTTTCACTCAGCATGTTTTCAAGGTTCAACCACGTCATAGTGTGCGTCAGTGCTTCATTCATTGTTATGGCTGAATAACATTCCACTGTACAGAGAAACCACATTTGATTTATCCCTTCATCAACTGATGGATATTTGGATTGTTTACACTTTTTGCCATTTGTGGATAGTGCTGCTATGAACATTCACAGACATATTTTTTGGTAAATGTACATTTTAAATTCTCTTAAAAGTCCAACTCTCTAGGACTGGAATTGCTGGGTCCTATGGTCACTCCAGGTTTATCTTTTTGAGGAACTGCCAGATGATTTCCCAAAGTGGCCTTTTAGACTCACACTAGCACAGTGGGAGAACTCCAATTTCTCCACATCTTCTCCAGCATAGTACCATTAACGTTTTAATAGAGATTTTAAGTAAATAATACACTCACATGATTCAAAATTCAAAATGGGGACTTACCTGGTGGTCCAGAGGTTAGGACTCCATGCTTCTATTTTGAGGGGCATGGGTTTGATCCCTGGTTGAAGAACTAAGACCCCACATGCCACTCTCTGCATGGCCAAAAAAAAAAATCAAAATGACACAAAAATGACAGGCTGACACAGCTCACTTCCACCAAAAATCAAAATGACACAAAAATGACAGGCTGACACAGCTCACTTCCACCCACATCCCCATCCGATCATGGGGGGTCCCTGTCCCCACAGGGGCCCTCTGCTATCCTCTGGGTGTTCATTTAGCCAGTCCCCCACTTACAGATATTTGGGGTGTTGCTAACCCTGCTCTGCAGACATTGCTGAAGTGAATATAGGTGGGTAAATGTCATCTCCTGTGACATGGCCCTTTGCTGGGAGACTGCCACTGTGCCAAAGACTTTAGGACTACTCTCATCTCACTCCATCTTCACAACAATGCTAACAGGTGAACGTGTGTTGTTAAAGAGAAGAAAAAGGCTCAGAGAGATGATGTCCCTCACAGCTGAGGCAGGGAGGATGCAGGTACTTCCTGACTTCAGGGTCCTTGCCCTTAGCACCCTGCCCCTCAAGGACATACATCCCAGTCTCTGGGGCCTGACTCTAACTCACCAGGTGCCATAAGCTTACCCTTCATCTCCCTTCAGTTACAGCCGCTGTCTGGAGCTGATGCTGACCCAGGTGTCCCATCGTGGCCCCATGTGCCACCTCATGGTGGCGTCCCACAATGAGGACTCTGTTGGCCAGGCAGCCAAGCGGTATGAAGTAGGGGAATGGAAATAAGCGCCCAAAGGGTGGTTGACAAGGGGAGGGACTGTGGGGACCAGTCGGGTCAAAGGGGGTCTGGGGAGAATATTCAACATATTTAACCTCTGCTACACCTATGGGCTCCAGCCGAACAAGGAACTGCCCCTTATTTGCTGGGGAATAGGGAAGTCCAAACATTTCAGGAAAGGAGGTGAGACTCACTGGGGAGCTTTCAGGGGTCCCAGGGCCATGGTTATTTATCAGTGAGTTTGGAAATACTTCAATATTTGAATAACTAGAAGAGCCATATGAGTGTGTCATGGCTGGCTTTCAGCTCTGGATCCAGGCAGTGTATGGAGTGACAATGTGATCTTTTCTGTAGCATGTGGGAGCTGGGCATTCCTCCAGATGGGCCAGTCTGCTTTGGACAACTTCTGGGGATGTGTGACCATGTCTCCTTGGCACTGGGTATGTGAATGATCCGTCCCTCCCAGCCCCTACTTCCACCTCCCACCTAACCTGCCCCGGCCTCATTCCCTCCCAAACAGATCCCTTCTCCCATTCCCAGACGATGCCTGGCCAGGCTCCCATCAACAGCCTGCAGCCAGCCCAGCGGCAGGCCCTTCCAGAGAGGTCTGTCCCATATCTGAAGGCCTCGAGGGTCTATGTTTCTGTGTCTGTGCTCCATTGTTTTTGTCTTGATTTTGGTATCTTGGTTCTTGATCTTGGTATCTTGTTTCCCGTCTGCTTTGTTATCTTTACTGTGTTGTTCCCCAGGGCCTGAGACCAGAAGATTTATGTTTTCTTCTGCCAGGCACTAAGGGGTACAAAATCACTGCACCTGCACCCTAAATTCACAGCTTGAGGTTTCTTGAGATATCCTAAGGATCAACACTGGGGCTGCAAATATTTTAGGAGACTAACCCATGGTAATGGGCTTCCCAGGTGGCTCAGCAGTAAAGAATTTCCCTGCAATGCAGGAGATGCAGGTTCAATCCCTGGGTCAGGAAGATCCCCTGGAGGAGGGCATGGCAACTCACTCCAGTATTCTTGCCTGGAGAATCTCATGAACAGAGGAGCCTGGTGGGCTAACAGTCCATAGCCTTGTGGGCAAAGTCTGACACGACTGAAATGACTGAGCACACACGCACGTAACCCATGGCCACAGCCTCTCAGAGATGGATTTCTGTTTTCTTCTATGCTCTGTTTATGATCAAGGCCAACCTTCCTTACGGGAGAGTTGACTTCTTGTTAACTCTTACTCTGAGGGTCTAGATTTTGGGGTTCACACTTAATCTGGGGAAATTCTCCTTTATATTCTCCTTTATAAAACCTGGTCAAGTTTTAGGCCTCCATTTCTGTACCCCTTTAACTTTGAAGTCATTAGACAGAAGCTCAGTTTTGCCCTCAGGAAAGAAACGCTTCTTGTGTAATCCTTCAGCTCTGGGTTCTCTCTTTTTTTTTTTTTTTAAAGTTTTTTAAAATTTATTTTTGGCTGTGCTAAGTCTTCATCGCTGCGCCGTCTTTTCTCTAGCTGTGGCGAGCAGGGGGTTACTCTCTAGTTGCAGTGCACGGGCTTCTCATTGCAGTTTCTCTTGTTGTAGAGCACAGTCTCTAGACATGGGGGCTTCAGTAGTTGTGGCATGTGGGGTCAGTGCTTGTGGTACGTGGGCTTAGTTGTCCAGTGGCATGTGGGATCTTCCTGGATCAGGGATTGAACCTGTGTCTCTTGCATTGGCAGGCAGATTCTCTACCACTGAGCCACGAGATAAGCCCCTCATTTTCTCTTAATTCTTGAATTAGTAAATTCTTTATTCTATTTGCTTCCCTAATAGCTGAATTGGTAAAGAATTTGCCCGCAATGGTCGGGAAGATTCCCTTGGAGAAGAGCTATGCTACCCACTCCAGTATTCTTGGGCTTCCCTTGTGGCTCAGCTGATAAAGAATTCACCTGCAATCCAGGAGACCTGGGTTCTATCCCTGGGTTGGGAAGATCCCCTGAAGAAGGGAAAGGCTACCTACTCCAGTATTCTGGCCTGGAGAATTCCATGGACTGTATAGTCCATGGGGTTGCAAAGAGTTGGACATGACTGAGCGATTTTCACTTTCACTTTATTCTCTTTGCAGCATTTTTATAATTTTCAGAATTTTTTTTTAATGTTTACTCTAGGAGTTTTAGTTTTTTCAACGGGAGATTTTGTCCAACTCACCTAAGCTGTCATACTCTCAGAAATGGAAGTCTCTGTTCCAGATGGAGCCTAGGGGAGCCTCTTGCCAAACTTGAGCCCACACCCTGCCAATACTCTCCCTCCAGGGCAGGCTGGCTATGCTGTGTACAAGTCCATCCCCTATGGCTCCCTGGAGGAGGTGATCCCTTACCTGATCCGGAGGGCCCAGGAGAACCGAAGTGTACTACGAGGTGCCCGCAGGGAACAGGAACTGCTCAGTCAAGAACTTCGGCGGAGGCTGCTGGGGCAGGGCCTGAGGGTATCCCCCCGTTAGCACCCTCAGGAGTCACATGGTCAATAAAGTTCTTGAGCTGTTGCCCAGGCAGCTGCCTTGCACCGAAGCCACCTCTTTGGGGAAGGGCTCATCTCAAGCCCAAGCTCGGGGGCTCTGTGGCTCAAGAGGGATCTTTAATGACCCTAGAGCACACCGAGAGCATTGATCAAAGACTAAGGAGGTCACCCCTCAACCCTGAGGCAGTCTATCCTGCAAAGGGCCTGGGGTCAGCTCTACTCAACCAGTCAGTGGCTGATGTGAGAATTGTCTTCACTCCTGTAATACCCAGGTAAACAGCACAGATGAAGAGCAGATACTGAAACACTGAAATCTAGAGGCTGGGCTAAGGCCACACGTCCAGGGAGGGACAGAGAGAAGAGCAAACCACTCTCTCACTTAATAAGCATTTACTGAGTCTCCTTCTGAGCTAGGCTCTGAGGTAAACAACGCTGGGGACACAACAGAGACCAACACAACCCCAGGCCTGGCCTCACTGGGCTTTTAGTCCAGTAGAGGTAAACAGACTCACCTTCACATAGTGACAGCCCAGGGTGATCAGGGCTGTGATGGATGAGTTAGGAGGAGTATCTGGGCAACCTTGGGGAAAGCCCAGAGGCTGAAGGAGGCCAGAGGAGAAACCTGGTGATCAAGAGGTCTTCCCAGAGAATTCACCACCAAGTAAAGAAGAGCATTCCAAGACAAGGGCATATGCACAAACAGAATGGGGAGTGGGGAGACAAGGATGGGGGGGCAGATGATGCAGTCTTAGGCGACACACTGCAGGGCTTCAACTCTATCCAAGATCACTAGGGAGTCAGGAAGGTTTGAAATAGGAAAGGGACAGAGTCAGGTAGGACTTTAGTTAAGAGTCCCCTGGCTGTCACATGATGGGTGCACTAGTGGAAAGAACCACCAGAAGACTGAGTGGAAGGACCATGGAGCTGATAGGCTGGATCTGAGGGAGACATTCAGGGTGAGAATCAGGGCTCTGGGTGAGAGGGGCAGTGGGACCAACTCTTAAGATGGAGATCTGGCAGGAAATGCAGTTTGGAGGAGATACTGAAGCCCGTGTGGGACCAGGTGGGTATGAGGGTCCCAGGGGACGTCCAGGGAGAGCTGTCCAGGACACTGAGGAGCCCACATGTGGGGCAAAGAAGAGAGACTGGGGCAGAAACAAACAGGAAACTGCCTGTGGGTGTGGATAGGAAGCATGAGAAAACAGCCAAGGACAGGCATGGTGAAAGGCTGGGCATTCCAAACAAGAAGGCAGTAACATTAGTGAGCAGCCATAGCTCTGGGGTGGACATTGCTGTCTCTTTCACTGCCTCACCTCAGGGCCATAAGAGTAGCTCTCAGGGGTCGGAGGCTACTACGCAAGCGCAAAGATGGCTGGCGATCACTGGTGCGCATGCGCCTGGAGTTGCCGCCTAGTCCTCCGGAACCTCAGCGTGGGGTCACGTGGCAGTCACGTGGTGATCACTGTCCGAGCCCAACGGTAGGTGCAAAGCTGCAGGGACTGGGCCCGCAGCTGGCCACCAGGCCCCTCCCCCCGCCCACACAGCCCCGCCCCATTCTCCCTTCCCACTCCTCCTGTGCCCGCAGACCCCACCCCTTTCTCAGCCTCGATCTCAGTTCTGCACATCTTTCTCCCAGCCCACAGATACCGTTTTCAGACTACTTTCTTCCGTTCCTTTTCCTAATCCATAGACCCCATCCTAGTACACAAATACGTCCCTAAAGCTCAGCCCATGCCCCCAGCCCTCAGACTCTTTCCTAGCCTGCAGACCCTGCCCTCAGGCTGTCCTCCTTACTTGGACACTCCTGTCTCAGCCTGTAGACTGCACCTCCCTCTCAGGTCCTAACCCTCAGAGCCCTCTTCCTCCAGCCGCTATGTAGTCTTCAGATTCTCTTCCCAAGCCTCTGACTCCTATCCCCATAGCCCTTACTACCCCTCTGCCACAGAGAGCAGATTTCCTTAGCTTCTTTTCACTCCCAGACTCCCTTGGACCCCTGACCTTCTGGTCTGAAGCTCTCCCAGGTCCCGCCCTATTTCTCATTCAGATGCCCCTCTCCAAATCACACCCCTCCCAAATCACCTTTCTTTCTCAGACTGCCCTCCAAGACTCAGAGCCAGCTCTGTCTTTACTGCCCCCAGAGGCCTAGTCCCTCATGTCCTCCTGCCCTCATGAGACCTGCTCACTGATCCCTGGCCAGGAGCTGACGGAGTCCACAGATGCCCTCACTGCGTTCTCGATTCCCTGTGGAACTGGGCTCTGTTCCGGATCCAGAAAGCCAGGTGGGCCGTCTGCATCGCCTGGCTGTAGCTGGGGGCCCAAGCTGGGGCCTCACCCGACTCCTACGAAGAGGTGAGTTTGGCTGCTGAAACTGCCTGGGGGAACAAGATCAAGGAGCAGAAGGAGGATGCGACTTCACTTGACCAGTTAACAGCTGTGTATCAGGCACCTGTCATGAGCCAAGGCGCTGTGATGGAGACTTAGGGGTGAAAATGACCCTCCAGATCATTGTGAATTAAATCGATAATGAGAATTTAAGAGAGTGATGAGAATGAGGGAGACACCCTGGAAGGCTGGCCTTTCGAATGAGTTGATACTTGGGTCCCACAGCATAAAAGCCGGCTGTGGAAACAGCTGGGGAACAAGCACTTCAGAGGGAATAGCCCGTGCAAAGGCCCTAGAATCGAAACAAACTGGGTACACAGAATTGTAAAGCAATTATTCTCCAATTAAAAATAAATTTTAAAAGCAGAGAAAACTCCCACAAACCCCTAAACGAGATGTGTAAGTAGCAGCAGAGAGCAAAAGGACTGAGGGAGGCGGCAACTACAAACAAGCACTGGCCTTAAGAGTAGTGTGAATTTTGCTGGATTTTGTTCTGTGTGTAATTGGAAACCCCTGGAGTTGTAGGCAGGAAACTAACATGATTAAACTTACAGTTTCTGTTGTTCACTGATTTTTGTAAGTTGACTGTGTATCCAGCCACTTTCTGAACTTGCTTAATAATTGTGTGTGTTGATTCTTTTACTTTATTATTATCCGCAGACAGTGACAGTTTGGTCTCAGCTATTCAGTCTTTAAACCACAATCTCTTTTTTATGTCATAAGGTGTTGGCCAGAACTCCTAAACCTTGTTATCAGTGGACATCTCTTTTGTTATTCTTGATATTAAAGAGAAGAGTCTTACATTTCTGCATTAGGTACTTTGCTTGCTCTTGGGTTTTGGTTTGTTATTTTTATCCAGTAAGAAACTTTCCATCTATTCTTAGTTTTCTGAGGTAGATTTTTTTTCCCTAATCATAAGTAGGCATTGAATTTTTTTTTGTTTTTTGGCACTGAATTTTGCTAAGTGCTTTTTCTGCATCTACTGATACAGTTAAATGTGATTTTTTTTTTTAATTTGTAAATTTGTTTTTTTACATTGATAGATTTTCATTTGTTGATTCATCCTTGCTTTCTGGAAATAAATCGATTGGGCTATTCCTTTTACTTTATTTAGGAGCTTTGCATATATTATCATAAATTGAATTGATATATGACTTCATTTCTGGTTCTGGAAACTCTCATCTGGTTTTGGAGTTAAGGTCATATTTTGCCTCATAAAGATGAACCTTGCCCTCTTGCCCTGGGTACCTTTGTGCAATTTTTAAAATTTCTTTATTTGTGGCTGTGTTGGGTCTTCACTGATGTGCAGGCTTTTTCTCTAGTTGTGCTCCACAGGCTTCTCATTGCGGTGGCTTCTCTTATTGTGGAGCACGGACTCTAGGCGATGGGGCTCAGTAGTTGAGGCTCCGAGGTTCTAGAGCACAGTGCAGTAGTTGTGGTGCACGGGCTTAGTTGCTCCACGACATGTGGGATCTTCCCAGACCAGGAACTGAACCTGTGTCTCCTGCATTGGCAGGCGGATTCTTTACTGAGGTACCAGGGAAACCCCCTTTTGTGTGATTTTTGACACCTCTGGGATTGGAGGGTGGATGTTGGCAGGGCAGGTAGACATCATCTTGTTCCAGTTCTGTGGACTTACTGGTGAGGAGTGTGCCGAGATGGATTCTGGAGGCAGAGTCCCCAGCGGCTGGAAGGTGGCAGTTCCAGGACACAGAGATGGAATCTGGAGTCAAGGGTCACCCAGTCAGGGAGGGATTGTGGGGGCTGGGAATTGGGAAGGGTGTTACCAGGACCTCTGCCGCTGGAGTAAGGGGCAGGGATAGTCCTAAGCTTCGCTGCCCGTCAGTTGTCCAGGTAGATGGTGAGAACTCGGCTGGGCAGACGGCGCTCTTCCTCTCAGCGCTGCTGGGCCACAGCTCGGCTGTGCAGCTCCTGCTGGCCTCTGGTGCCAACCCCAACCAGTGAGTGGACACGTGGTGATGCCCCCACACTCCTAGCACCCTGAGTCTGAGTCCCAGAGAGCCTTAGAGCCAGGGCTGTCTTACCCAAAGACCTGTCTCCCTCAGACCCCCTCCCACGCCCGTGACCCATCTTGTTCTCTCAGTTAACCCCTTCTTGTCCTCCAGTAACTATTCCCATCTTTCTGGTGCCTCCATGCTCACCGCCATCCTCTCACCCTCTCAAGGACTCTGCTGTGTCCCCAAGTGAGCCCCCCATCCTGATGCCCTCCTCCCATGAGCATAGTGACCCCCGTATTCCTCCATGCTCCCCTCCTGCCACCTCCTGTCCCTGTTCCGTCCCTTTCCTAACCCCTTCCTGTCCTCGCTGTTCTGCTGCAGCCGCTGCCTGGACGGCAGCACACCCGTACACGCGGGTGCCTTCTCGGGCCGTAGCCTGGTGCTCCTACACCTGCTGCAGGCAGGCGGCGACCTGCGTCTGCATGACCATCAGGGGCGCAGCCCTCGGGACTGGGCAGAACAAGGTGGTACCAAGCAGAGCTGGGAGGTGAGCCGTGACTAGGGTGGGCTGAGGGCCTCAGGGCCAGGCCCCCCACACCACCTCACCCCACCTGCTCCCCGCCCTGTCCAGATGCTGGAACTGTTACAGCTCTGCCGGGCCCACATGTCAGCCCTGGTGCACGGCAGTGAGTTGGCACCCGCTGCCTCCCTGGGCCAGTGGCAGGCCAGCTCTGGACACAGCCTGTGTGGTGGTCTGCAGCTGGGGCAGGTGGACAGGTAACGGTGCACGTCCTGAGGCCTGCCCACCCACCCTGCCTGGCTACCCTGGACTTACTCTCAGATGGCCCTTTACCTCAGGGCATGGAGGCCGGGCCAGACCAGGAGACCCTCCCATGTCCCTGCCTTAGGGTTCGGCCAGGTAAGCGGGAGATGTTGGAGGGAGTGGGGACCATGGCGTCTGTCCTCTTCCTGCCTCATGGTCCCACTCCCCACCCCCAGCTGAGCAGCCTGTGGCCACTGGGGCTGGTGACAGGTGTACCCCTCGCGGACCCCAAGGAGCTGCTGCCAGCACAGGGCGAGCCTGACCGCACCTACAGGAGCAGCTCCCACACCTTCATGGTCAAGTGAGAGAGCCCCTCCCACGCCCTGCCTGGTGTCTAGCAGAGCTGGGGGGAGTTGGGCCCTGCTGCCTCCTCACTGGGAAACCCCTTGTCTCAGACGCGTGCTCTCTCCCCTCCCCCTTCCTCCAGCCTCCTGTGGAGAGGCCACCCCGTGACCGTGCGGCAGCTGAAGGTGCCAAGAGCCCAGGCTGATGTGCTGTTGGCTGACCTTCAACACTGCAGGTAGGTGCCCCCAGCCAGCTCCCCAAGCCCGCAGTCTCCTGCCCACCTTCCCGACTTGAGTGTTCTGGAAATAGACAACCAGGGAATGTGGTGGTGGCCGTGGTTACAGCCTCCACACCTGGGCCAGCACTTGACACAGAGCCCTCCTACTGGAGTGACCCACCTCACCACAGCAAAGTGGGCGCTCAGTTCTGTAGGCCTCAGAGAGGAGTGGGTGTTGGGAGGGTACCATGGACAGTGGTGCTGGCCCCACCACTGCCAGGGTGTGTGACCTGGGGTCACCGTTTCTCCTCTGTCCGGTGGCTGAGGCAGATGGTCAGCTCCCGGCCGGGTGGGCTGGGGCCTCCTCATGAGTGGCCTGCTCTCCTCCTGCCCAGCGCCCTGCACCACCCCAGCCTGCTGCTGCTGATGGCACTGAGCCCCTCAGAGGACCTGTCGGGGCTGTGCCTTCTCTTTGAACCCGTGTGGCTGGGCTCCCTGCATGCTGTGCTACACCCCCAGGGCCCACGAGAAGGGGGACCCCTCAGCCCTGTGCCAGGCCTGCTGCCGGGCCACCTGCTGCTGCAGGTGCTGGAGGCCCTGCTGTTTCTGCATGCCCGCCGGCGTGCTCACGGCGGCCTCAGCTCCCACGCTGTGCAGCTGGTGCGGCCAGGCCTGGCCAAGGTGGGTGGCCTGGAGCACGGGCGCCCACTGCACCAACGCTGGCTGCAGCCCAGGTGAGTGCCTGCCTCCCTGTCCTGCCCCCATGGCCCTGTCTGGCAGCCGCTGACTCACCAGGTCTCTTGGCCTCCACAGGCCGCGGCAGGGTTACCCCTGGGGAGGCCCAGGCCCGGGGCTGCCCCCACCTCCTGAACTGTACCCATGGCTGCCGCTGGAGCTCATCCGTGGTGACACGCCTGTGGCCACCTCAGACCTCTACAGCTTCTGCATCCTGGCCCAGGAGGTCTTCACGGGTCAGTGAGTAACCCTACTCCCGGCCCCACTGAGGCCTCCCACCTCAGTTGGGTTCCCCAATCATGCTTCCTCACAGGAGAGCTTCCCTGGGCTGGAAGAAAAGGGCCTGAGGTGAAGGCTAAACTGGAGGCGGGTGAGAGCCCAGCCCTGGACCCCCTGGTGCCAGCCCCCTACCAGGCCCTGGTTCGGGCTGGGCTGGGCCTAGGGCCTGCTGACCGCTGTGGCAGCCTGCAGAGTGCACGTTTCCTGCTGCGGGAGGCCATGGCTCAGGTACAGGACAGGCGGGCAGGGGCGGGTGGTAGCCACGGAACCTCAGGCAGGGCCTGTGTCCCACACCCAGCCTCCTCTCCACAGGACTCCGCCTCTGAGGTGAGCTCCCCAAGGGACTGGACCACACGGTGTCCTCCACCCCAGGGTTCTCTACCAGGTTAGAGGACACAGAGGGGATCGGAGCAGGTGCTGAGCAAAGCCCAGCTGTGCCCCAGCCCCACTTCCAACTAGCCAGTCTACAACCCCAGAGACACTGTACTGTGAGGTGGCTCCCAGAGCCAAGACTGCACCCGGGCCTCTGCCCCGCTATGATGTCCCTAGGCCCCGCCCCATCCTAGGTAGGAGCCAGGACAGGCACGTGGAGAACCGAGGGAGCTGTGGGCCCCCCACGCCAGCCCTCTGCCATCGCTCTCTACAGGTCATGGGCCGCAGCAGAGTCCAGAGGGGTGCGACCTGGGACTCGGGCAGCAGCTTGACTCTAGGCAGCAGCCCGAGTCCCCGCCCTGGCCTCTGCCCAGGGCACAGCCCCACAGCCAGGGTCAGCCTGGACTGCAGCCTGGATCCCAGATTAACAGTATGGATACCCCAAGTCCCGCGCCATCGTCCACCTGTTCACCCATGACCCTTCCCCTGAGTTGTCACCAACTCCAATTTCCCTGGCTGCCTCTCCTCTGACCAGGGACCCCCTGGGACCCCCCACTGTTCCCCTCGCTGACCGGTGATCCCCCCCGCCCGACCAACCCTGCTTCCCCCAGAGCCCTGCCCTGCACGCCAGCCTTCAGGACTCAGCCTCCCTGCTGGGGACTCAGAGCTCTGAGGAGCGGTTTGAGAGGAAGTTCTCAGCCAAGATCCAAGCCCTGCGGGGGCTGCGGTGGCACACACACAGGGCTGCCCTGCTGGACCCCCAGCCCTGTGAGCCCACCCCCTGCCTGCTGACCCGCAGGGAGGCTTCCCACGCCCTGGAGGCTGCTGGCAGGGAAGGCCACGAGGGCAGGTGAAGCAGAGGGCCCTGAGCCCGGGCCCTGCCCCAGCCCAGCCTCCCAGGGCCCTCCTGAGCTCTGTGGCCACTGGTGGCAGCTCTGGTTGTTACTCCTGCAGGTACCCAGCCCTGAGCTGATCAGAGGAAGTCGCTTCTCCAGCCTGCAGAAGTGAGAAGTGGGGTGGTGGTAGGAGGGCCCCGGGCCCCTTCCTCCTCCCCAAGGTCAACCTCAGCCCACCCCTACCCCACCCTCTCCCAGGATGGATCTGCTGGAGGAGATCATAGCAGAGCTGCAAGGTGGATGCCAACTTGAAGACGGGCCCAGGCTCAATCCTGCTCCTGACACACGTTAGGGCGCCCATGGCCCCTTCTCTGAAGATGTCGCCCCTCAGAGCCTACTAGGAGTGACTCCCCACTTAGCACCTGCTGAAATGATAAAATGAGAAAGCAACCCACCTGTCATTACCTCTTTATTCACTGAGCCTGGCCCCAGCATGACACCAGCAGCCACAATTTCACCATTTTTATTCATTAATTTTGTCAGATGGTTTAGTGGGGTGTGTGTCGGGGGAGATGGCAGGAGCAGTCCCCCACCCCCTGTGCACAGGATAGGACATGCTGGGGACCCCTGGAGGGAAAGGGAGGGTAAGGAGTCAGCCTAACCCTCTTAGATTTGTGCGAGAGGCCCCAGGATGGAGGATGGCGGGGGAACGGGCATGCCCATCAGCCAAGGGTAGGTAGGCTATGATAACGGGTTAGGGACCCACATCAAAGGCAAGTTACAAAGTTAGAAATCTGGGGTAGGGGTTAGAAGCTCAGGAAGATACAAAACAAGGGATTAGGTTGGACCAAGATCAGTGAGAGGGGAAGAGAAAGAAGGAAGGTCCGTCCCAGCTCTGGCTCAGCAGTAGCTTCGGGTCTGGCTCTCAGGGTGGAAGGACCAACTGGGAGTAGGGTAGGGGGGTGGGGGACCAGCCCCCTCCCTCCCTTGCCCCCCATTCCTGTACAGGGACCCTCGGTGGTGCTCACCCCCCCTCCCATAGGCTGGTGGGGCTGCCCTGTAAGGAAGAGGGTCTGGAAGACCCCAGGGCCCAGGTACCCTGTGAGGGGTGTGGTGGCCCCAGGGGGCCCGCTGCTTTTGGGGGAGGCGGGGGGCTGGGGGGCCAGGATCAGAGCGGCTGCGGGGGTGGGCAGGAGGGGAGGAGGAGCTGGAAGAAGCGGGTGACGGGCCCCTGGGCCCCAGGGCTAGGTTGACATAGAGGGGCTCAGGTCGGGTGGGGCGCCGGGCCGAGTGCTGGGGGACTGAGTAGCCAAGGTGGTCATGGGGAAAACAGGAGGAGGGTGGTGGGTAACTGAGCAGGAAGTCGGGAGACCTGTGGAGTGGTGGGGATTGGCCAAGCATGCCATATGAGGCATTGAGCCTGTCTGGGGGCATGGAGCGCAAGGGACTCCAGGACCGAGTGGGGCCAGAGTAGGGGGACCCCTCACCCGCCTCGATCTCATAGTACAGGTTCTCTCCTCTGTCCAGTGGTGCAGGGGGAACCAGGGAGCTTCTCCAGACTGGGGCCGGGGAGCTGGGCTGGAAGGATGGGGAGCCGAGGGGGTACAAGCCTGGTTTGGGGACCCCGAGGAAGGGTGGCAGGCACTCCCGGGGGGCTGAGAAGAAGCCAGGAGTGGGAACCTGCTGGGGGACAGAACACAGGAACTGGGCTGCCACCTCTGGTGCAGCCCTGCACCCCTCACCCATCCTGAGCTGGGCACTGACCTGGGCAGGGCCTCGGGGTGCCCTCCTTGAGGTCCCTGTGGGCCGCTGGCTCCTCACCAGGCTCCCATCACTTTGTTGCCTTGGTAAGGAGGGTGGGGGTCCTGGAGCCCAGCCACCTGGGTGGGCTAGGGGGTGGGGGGGTGGCCCACTCCCTGAGGTCCCTGGGGGCTCACCACCCACCTCCAGGGACAGTGAACGGCGGAAGGGGGACTGAGGAGCAGATGGGGTGCTCCCTTGCTCCTGCTGGCTCTGCCTCTGGGCCACCTGCTGAGCCCGCTCAGCCAGGGCCAGGGCCATGAGGCGTGCTGGGTTTTTGGGAGGTGGGGGTGGGGCCCCCCCTGGGCGCAGGAGGGACAGGGGCGGGGGCAGCAGCGGTGAATCCAAACCAGCACCTAGGAGAAGAATGGGAAGAGGAGTCAGCAGTTGGGCACAGCCTCAGGGTTGTGAGGGGGTGAGCTGGGCTGGGCTGGGCTGGACAGGACACACCATGCTGGCCTTGGGCTCCTCGGGGACCAGGCAATGCCAACTTGCTGCAGATCTCTTGTTGGCAGGTGTCACTCAGCTGGGCCTCAGCTCCACGCAGCAGCAAGGGGATGAGGTGGGGGCGCATGCCCGGGCTGGGGCTGAGGGCGGGTGTTGGGGTGGCTGAGGCAGGTGTTCCTCCAGCCCCCAGCAGCTCCAGGACAGCCGGTGGCACCGATACAGACAGGGGCTCCGAGATGTCCAAGGCAGCGGGTGGGGCAGGGCTGGTGGGGCCCCGGGGCGAGAGGGCCTGGGGGGTTGCCCTGGGTGGAAAGGCAGAGGCAGGGGCCGGGGGGGCCGGGCTGGCGGGAGGTGCTGGGTCCCCAGGGGTGGGGCTGCTGCAGCGGAAGGTAAGGGGATCAAAGTCAAGCCCCCGGAGCCCCTCCAGGCAGCGGGGTGGGCTAAAGTCCAGCTCGTCACCGTCGTCTAGCCAGGCCGAGGTTCGGTGTGAAGGGGAGCCAGAGAGTGCCCCCAGCCCAGCTGCGGAGGACTCGGAGGAAGAAGAGGAGGATGACTCGGAGGAGGATTCAGTGGATTCGGATGATGACAGGCTCTCGCAGGAGCCAGCGGGTGCAGGGCCCACAGGAAAAGCGTCACTGCTGGAGTGGGGTCGCCGTAGCCTGTGCAGCCGCTGGAGACCTGGAAGGGCAGTGTGAGGGAGCAGAGGTTAGGGCTCAGAGGTCAGAACTACCTACCCAGATACATCAGTGAGAACAGGACACACCCCTCAGTAAGTTGGGGAAAAAACACACCGAGACACGTCCCTGCCTAGGGTCACGATGGCTGGGGATCCAGGGAGAGCTGTGCAGACTCACGGGTGATAGAGGACGTAAGTGGCAAGAACAAAGTCTGACAACCCCACTGGCTACAAGCTCGAAACTGACAGGATCTCATACCCGGTGGCTGGGAGGACAGCCTGGGGTGACCACATCTGGGAAATACCTGGGCCTCGTCTTGTACAGCTGGATGCGGGGGTATCGTACAGTGTGCACCTCCACTCCTGGGCGTGCTTGTCAGAGCCCCCAGATCCATCGGGGGCACGGACAAGTACCCCTGCCCCAGAGGGGATACCCACACTCGACAATGGACAGTGATGAAGAGGAAGGAACTTAAAGCTAAACCAGCTGTGCAGACGGCAGCCTGTGATGTAGTGGTGAGTACACACACAGCACGATACCCCTTTTTAATGATACCCTTTAATCAAAATTTCAAAACAACTAGCAGTATGTTGTTGATCCCTACACCTGTATGTGACAAAACTGTAAAAGCAAAGGGATGAAGACTATCAGAGGATGCCTGAGGTGGGGAGGCATCGTGGGAGGGGGAGGAGTTTGCAGGTACTGTGGTGGGAGGCCTTTAGTTCTAGCCAGTGGGTTCATGGGTATTCATATTATTTAATTTTTTTCAAAAGGGATGAACAAAAGACTAGAAGGACCCTCCGTGGGCCAATGACCACAGTACATTGTGAACCAAAAGTGAAGCCTTATCAAACTTACTGTACGTAAGGTCCAGATTAAAACAAAAACCCCCAAGACCCCAAAATCTAAGAACACCACGTGGAGGCCAGCTCAGAGCCCCAGTCTCTCCCAGATCCACCTGGGCACAGGCAGGGGTCACCCCGTGCTCACCAGCCCCACTGGCCTGCGATGATAGAGATTCCTCACTCTTGGCAGACCTCAGTGTGACAGTGTCAGGTCGGCAGCCTGCAGAGCGAGGACAAGGGGGGGGGGGGGGGGGGGGGGGGGGGGGGGACACTCCAGGGTGCCTCTCCAGCCACCACGCCCACTGCCCCACCTCTGACCTGCAGGCTGCGGTTGGGCCCGAGTGCCCCCTAGCCAGGGCAGAGGCTTCTTTCGGGGGATGCTGGGGCCCCGGCCCAGTGCAAAGAAAGTCTTCCAGCTGCTACCCCCAGGCTTCCGCTGTTTCTCGCCTCGCTCCCCTTTCCTCCTGGAGTTTGGGTCAAGACGTAGGAGGCCAGCTGAGGAGCTGGGTCCCCCAGGCCAGTCCCTCCCTTCTGGACATCCTACTTACCTTTCTACAGGTGAAGTTGGGGCCTTGGAAGTTGTGGGCTCGGTGGGTGTCCCCAGCCGACCCTGGGTCCGAGCCTGGGCTTCCTCTAGTGTCAGCAGGCGAGTGGAGGGGCCACTGCCCGCAAGGGACTTGGGCCTGGGGAGGAGGCAGCGGCCTGGGGAGTCGGGAGAAGGGGCAGCCATCAGCCCTGGGGCTGTTGAAGGCCACAGGCAAAGCCAAGCGCTACAGCCCAAGCCCCGGCCCCGCAGCGTGCCCACCCGGGCTGGCAAGGCAGGGGGCCAGGACGGATCAGGCGGGAATGGGTGGGCAGCAGGCAGGTGAGGAGGAGGAGTGAGGCAGAACGAGCTGATGAGGAGGCAGCTCCCAGCAGCCAGCAAGGACAGCGGCTCTGGCTTCAGTTACCTCGGGCCAGAGGGCCCTCCGACGTGCTGAGTCCTGACTGGGCTGGGGTCCGGGGCAGGGCAGGGAGTCTGGGTGGGGCTGGGGCAAGGTCAAGTCTGGGGACCTCCCACCTCCTCCCAGGTGGACCCATGGCCCCAAGTGCCCCCAGGAGCTACAAGGGGTGAAGGAAGAACGATGTCCGGGCCAAGAAGTGGGGATCCTGAGCGTAGGAGCTGAAATGAGAAGGTGGGGGGGAGGGGAGGGAGAGGCCGGGGCGGGGTCCTCAAGGAGCCAGAAGGGAGTTCCAGCTTCAGTGGGATAGGGATGGGGCTGGGCGCCCACCTGCCCTCCCACTGCAGCCCTGACAATGGGGGGCGGTAGTCAGGACATGGGATAGGATGGGCATACCTGCAGGGTCGAGACCAGCAGATGCGAAGGTGTCGCTGAACAGGACGTCCACGTGGGTGAGCAGGAATTCCACCACCACCGACTGTACCCGCACCTCCCGGAAGGCTGCTGCCCCCCCTAGCCCCACTGACTCCAGCTCCATGGACCTGAATGGGAGGAGGGGGAGGGTGGCCGGGTGCCTGGAGCCCCGGCTGGTGGGTTCTAGCCAGGGCGGGAGGGGCGCCGTGGAAGCAGTGACTGTCATTCAACATCTCTGACCTTATCAAACTGATCACATCTAGAACTAGATTCTCAGCCTTTCCCCAGAACTCGCTCTCTCCCTGCCTATCCCATCTCAGTCAATACCTTGGTATTGCCCTTGACTCCTCTTTTCCTAACACCCACATCCAATTGCAGGAGACCCTGTGGGCTCCACCCACAAACTCTATGCAGAATCTGAACTCGGCTCCATGCCCCTACTCTGGCCTCGCCTTCATCCTCTCCCTCCTGGAACAACACATAGCCTCCTCCCTGTTCTCCCTGCTCCCCCTCATACCCCTACAGTCTGCTCCCCACACTCAGCCAGAGGGAGCCCGTGAACTCCTAAGTCACAGATCAGGGCCCTCCTGGCTCAGAGCCCTCCTCCGGCTGCATGTCATTCCTGGTAAAAGCCAAATCCTCACCATGACCCACAACTTGTAAGTCACTCCCCTGTCTGTTCCCAAAATCACCTCTCTGACCTTACCATCTCCTCCCCCTCAACCCTGCACTCTCTCACGCAGCTCCAGTGACACTGGCTCCAAAACACTGGGCCCTGGCCCAGCCCCAGGACCTTTGCACTTGCTATTCCCTCTGCTTGGTTTGCTCCTTCTCAGCTACACAGGTCCCTCTCTTACCTTCTGCAGCTGTTAATTCAAATGTTACCTTCTCAATGGAGTCTTCCCACCTATTTTATTTAAAATTGTAAACCTATATATTCCAGGTCTGTCTTTATTTTTGCTCATAGTTCTTATACCTACCACATACTCGCTATTTTATTTGTTTATTTATCTGATTCCCAAGAAGAACTGAACTTCTCCAGGACAGAGAACTTGTGTCTCGATCACCATCAAATTTGGGGCTTACCCTGCTGCTGGCCAAGGAGGACTTCTTCCTGAAGCTTTCCCTGATCAAGCGCCATGACTGACCAGATCTCGCTTCCCTACTTTGTAATCTTTCTCCTCAGCCCTCATCACTGTCACATGGTGCTCTTTTTTTTTTTTTGGTAATGTCCATTGTCATCTCCCGCATGAGACTGTGAGCTCAGAGCATAGGTTCCTGCTCACCGCTGTGTCCCCAGTGCTGAGAACAGGGCCTGGCATACAGGTACCCAACACTTAAGAAATATGTGTTGAGGGACGTCCCTGGTGGTAGTGGATAGGAGTCTGCTTGCCAACGCAGGGGATGTGGGTTCAATCCCTGGTCCAAGAGGATCCCACATGACTTGGGGCAACTAAAGCCTGTGTGCCACATCTACTGAGTCCATGTGCTCTAGAGCTGGTGAGCCACAGCTAATGAGACCCTGTGCCACAACTACTGAATCCGGGGTGGCCTGGAGCCCACAGCTATGACTACTGAAGCCCATGCGCCTAGAGCCTGTGCTCTGCAACAAGAGACACTACTGCGCCGAGAAGCCTACACATTGCAAGGAGTAGCTTCTGCTCACTGCAACTAGAGAAAACCAATGCAGCAATGAAGACCCAGCACAACCACAAATAAAGAACAAGAAAAGAAATAATGTGTTGGGTAAAATGATCAAAAGAGCCAAAGCTGGATGGGTTCCTGGGGTGAGGTTGCGGGGGCAGGGAGACTCCAGGCCCAGCCTGTGGGTTGGTAGGGAGCTGGGAGAGCAGGCTGGTGAACTGCCAGCTTACCGTAGCAGGTTAGGTGCCCAAACGATGGCCAGGTTGCGGGCGTGCATGCTGGTGTTGGCACTGTGTCTCGCCATGCGGGCCAAGTGCCTCAGCAGGTACTCTAGGGTCCTGGGGGTGGGAGTGGAGAGGGACACCTGAGCCTCACCTCCCTTGGGTCCACCACCACCCTTCTCTGCCCCTCCTGGTTTACCGGTAGTGCGGCGGGGGCAACTGCTGGATGACATCGTGAACCTTCACCAGGCGCTCCTCCTCCCCTGGCACCGACATGGCCTCCTGAGACAGTGCACAGTGTGAGGGGGGCTGGGCTGCCGCCTCCCAGCCCCTCCTACCTCACAGTCACCCTCACTCACGCTGAACTTCCCGTAGAGCTGGTAAGTGAGTAAGGGGTTGGGCAGCTCTCGGAAGTAGAGCTTGCAGAGGGAGGACACGCTGTGGATGTCCTGCAGGAAGGCGGGGCCAGACAGTTCAGGGATCCTCTCACTGTCGAACTCATGCCTGAGGCCACCACGTCGAGAAGAAGATGCAGGTCAGAGCTGGCCCACGGGGCCGGGTCCTGCCCCCACACCCAGTGTCCACAGGTAGATGCAACCCTCTTCCTGTGCTGGATCTTCAGAGGCAGTACCTTACTGAGCCCCCTGTCCCCCAACAACCCTGCATGCCAAAGACAAGGGCGCCCCATTTACACTGAGGCTCTGGTGGGAGACACCCTGCTTGTAGCTACTCAAGCCTATCTGCCTCCAGAGTGTGACTGGGCTCCATCCACAAAGCTGTGCCATTTTCCTGGCTCCAAGAGGCACTGGAAAATGCAGCTGAAATCCCAGTGGCCTCTGCTCACAACCTGGTGGTGTCTCACCCTCTCAGGTGAAAAAGGTCTATACACGGGACCTCGGCCTCAGGTTCTATGCTCTCGCCTGGAAGCCCAGGCCTCAGTGCTTCCCGCTTCTTAGACTGTACGCCTGCTGCTCCTCTTCGGCCCACAATCCTTCCTGTGGTTCCTCTCTTACTCCCAGTAAAAGCCAAGAGCCTAACAGTCATCAGAAAGGCCCAGTGAGCCTACTCCGCCCCTAATCACTTCTCAGACATTATCTCCTGCCACTTTCCCCTCACTGGCTGTTCGCTCCATGGTGGACAACCACAATGCTCGCTCCCCCACCTCCTCCACAGCGAGCTCTCTCCCAGGAGGCTTTCTCTACCCACCTTGATATCTTATTATGATCTCCCTCACCTCGTCTTTTTTTCTCCAGGCCATCTGTCACCTACTGTCAACTCTATCCTTTCCTGTCTGCCTCTCCCCCCAGCACGTAGACCCCATAAGGCAGGAGTCTCTGGCTGTCTCGCTCCCCACAGTGTCCCTAGAACTTAATGCTTGGAGTGTGGCAGGTGCTCATGAAGGGTGACCCCTGCACTTCGAATGCTCATTCTACTCTCACCTTTCAGACCTCAGCTGAGATGTCACCTCCTCAAGGAAGCCCTCCCTGTGCCCCACTCCCTTAATCCAAACCTGCCTTTGTCCTCCTAACTCCCAATAACTTTGTGTCCCCAGCACACGGCACAGGGACTGGATTAGAGATGACACTCAAGAAATGTGTGTGGAGGGAAGGGGTTGGTGGAGGGTCCTCACCGTAGCCTCTGGATGTTGGATGATACACCGGAGAGGCGATAGATTCCATCCACCACCCCGTGAGCCTCAATAAACTCAGAGCAGCAGCGCAGCACCTGGGGCACTGGGAGAAAGTGGGGGTTTGGGGGCTGGGTGGGTCACAGCCTGGGGGGGAGGAAGGGCAGGGGCGGCGGACCGGGCCTCACCGTCCTGGCCTGAGTTGCTGAGGTGTTCTCCCAGGTCACAGCCAAACACCCTCTGCCGCAGAATGCCCCGCTGTCGTAGACGCTGCCGGGAAGGGCGGGAGCGCATGAAGGTGCGGAGGAGGCCAGCCAGCTTCCCCCGCGGCCGGGGCACCGCTGTGGAGATAAAGGCAGGTCACACAGGGTCGCATGGGGAGACGGGGCAGGGTCTGGCTCCTGGTAATTACAAACGGGTAATGTTTGCATTACCTGAGGTCAGAGAGGACACACCCTGGGGAGCCAGGACACCACATGGGGGACCATCGGCATCTGCAGGGTGAACAATGGTGGAAAGTATGGAGGGCAGGGAAAGGATGCAGGAAGCCCTCCCCACTCTGCCCAGGACACTCACCCCCCTTTAGTCCTGGACCCGGCCGCTCTGTGAATAGTTCCACACACTCGCTGGGGAAGAAACCGACCTGAGGAGGGTTTGGGGTCAGTGACGGGGCCACCTGAGCTGGCGCAGTGCCCCGGCCCCACCTGTCCAGCTCAAGCCAGGCTCACCTGGAAGCCCCGCTTGCCCCGCCACCAGCTCCGATCCTCCGTGGGCGGCATGTCGATCACAGAGACAATGTCTCCCACCTGGGAGTGGGCATGAGGTGGCAGGGTCAGAAGGCACAGAGAAGTGGGGAGCCCAGCTGGAGTCTGCTCCCCCACAGCCTTACCTCAAAGGACAGCTCGTCAGGTGCCTGGGCCGTGTACCGCTTTACCACATGGGCAGCGGCCACCGCAGGGATGTTGAGTGAGGCCTCCTCACTGAGGAGCAGTCGCCGGCCATGGTTGTCCAGCTGAGATGGAGGGGGATGTGGCAGGGAGAGGCCAGAAGAAGGCAATAGTAAAGACCGAGAAGGTTCCATCACTGGAAGCCACCCCCTGTCCCCCACCTGGATACCCGTCACTCAGAGCTATTAGTAAAACAGCTACACTCTTGCCCTTTCCAAAGCAAATCCCCTTCCATGTCCCGGGATGCTCCTGCCTGAAACCGTTCTGATTCACTCCTGCACCCACATCTTCCACAGCAAACATTGCATATCTGTTATCTGAAAACCTGCACTTTTAGCCTGGCGTTCTGCGAGCTACAGCCAAACCTATTTCTAGCCAGTATACCAATATACCTTGAAATTCTCACATCCCCATAGCCCAACACCTGCGTGCGCACACGCGCGCACACACACACACACACACACACACACACACACAAAGGCACGCACCCACTTGCGTTCTCTCTCACAGGCAAGCGCCCACACAGATACTGAAATACCAGTGCCTCCTCCACTCCAGCTCTTTTCTTTCCTGTGCTCATACACCCTCCCAGGCTGCTTCCGGCTCCTCAGACATCCCTCCCTCACCCCCAGCTCCAAGCCCCCTGCCCGGGCCCACCTCCATCCAGGTAAGCACCGGCCCACAGTTGAGGTTACTGTCCACCAGCCCTGACAGGGTTTCCAGGTACTGCAGCAGCAGCGGCACCAGCATCTGGGGCAGGTTGTCAGAGTGGGGTTTGTGAGGAGACCCCACCCAAGAGAGCCCACTGCCCTCCTGTACTGCCCTGGCTTGCCTCTGGCAGGGCTGAAATTCAACGTGAACACATGGGTGTTGCTCCGCTGTGAAGTACTGAAATACTTCAGTTGATAAATAGGCTGGGCCAAGGCCCTGTGTTCCCCCAGTGGTCTGGCCATTCTGACCCTCCCCTGGAACCCCCTGAAACTCCCCATGATCCTAAAAACTAAAGGGAGTCACTCTGCTGCAGTTCTGAGGCCCCCAACTGGTTGGAACTCAGGACATACCAGTGTTTAATATTTATCTATTTCCCCTACTTTGATGATTTCACCCATCATGGGTGAGGACACACCTTGGCTGAGGCAGGGGCTGGGACAAGTAGTTTACCTGGGCAGCCCTGGCGCCCTCTGGGGGTGGAGGAAGCTCTGGGAGGCAGGAAAACCTCCGGTCAAATATGCACCGGTGGAGATGGGCATCCAAGGAACGGAAGTCATCATAACTGCGGAGAACTGGCCAGGAACGGCCCTGTGGGAGTGGGAAGGACAGGGGAGTACAGAGGCTTCATTATACTGAGCTGAGGACCACGGCAATCAGTTCACCAGGCCAGAGAAGCAGGGGTGGCTGGCCGCACCTGACAGGTCACCTGTACCCCGAACACCAGCTCATTCTCTCCAGAGACGTGCGGACCTTCACGCTCTGGAGACAGCAGGAGCTGCAGAGGGAAACAAAAGGCCCAGGTGAGGGTTTCACTTTTGTTCCTGTCCTGACCTCTCCAGACCGGCACTATCAAGGGATGGGATCATGTCCACCTCCTGGTTCTCCCCACAGTCAAGGCCTAGTGATGGCTCAGTCAGAGTCCAAGGTCCTGGCACAAAGTTCACACCTAACAAAAAGTCATTGCTGAATAAATAAAGGAACAAATGAATGAAGGAACAAGTCTCCCCTCTGCCCTATAGCTCCTGCCACCAATCAGTCATTCCCAGAGGGAGGTTTCAGGGATAAAGTGGCTAATATTGCTTCAGGGTTGGGTGGGATCCCGCCTACCCACCTGGGTGCAGCCCCCATACCTGAATGTGGCCAAAGTCAACGTTCTCGTAGTGGAAATGGGCACAGTCTGCCAGCCGGGGAAAGGGACCTCGGGGAGCCGAGAGCCTGGGGGACAGATGGTAGATTACTAGCAGCCCTATGCTTGGCTCCCCTCCTAGGTGAGGCCTCTCCCTCACCTCTCACCTCTTCCCAGGCTTCCCCTTCACACTGGGTCCCCCAGCGGGGGGCAGGGGCTGCACCGAGCCCTCCCCTGGGCCATCCAGGCTGTCAGTGCTGCGAGCCTGTAGAGCAGAAAGAAGAATCAGAGGCCCCCAGAGATGGGAGCAGAGAGACAACGGGAGCATTGTTATCTGGCAGCCTGGGCCTGCAGGCCCGAATTGCTCCACACACTGTCCTGAGCATGGAGTAGAGGGGTAGGTCAGGGGGAGGTGAAGGCTGGGCTCAGGGTAGGTCTGCTTCTTCATGTGTGGTCTGGAGTGGGGGACTGGAAGAGTAGGGGCCATGGGTGCTTCAGGGAAAGAGCATGCTGGTACTATCTCTCCCTATTTAAAAGCCTCCTATAGCCCCAGGAGAGAAGGGGTTATGCCTTTCCACGCCTTTCATCTGGACAATCACAGCTTCCATCTTATCAGTCTCCCTGCTTCCACCTCTCCCTTCCTGCTAGCTTCTTTACAGCAAGAATCAGTATCACTTTCACAAAACACAAATCTGCCTCTGTCTCTCCCCAGGTCAGGGATCTTCAATGGCTCCTTGTTGTCTTTAAAATAAAGGCTAAATACTCTGGTCTCTGCTTACCTCTCCATCCATCTCCTCCCACTGCCTCTACTCCCAGAGCTCTCAGACTTCTAAGAGTCCAACAAAAGAATCATCTTCTCATTTCCTTCTAGGCCTTTGCAAAGGCTGTTCTCGCTACATGGAACACTCATCCCCATCTTTTCCCCATGCTTTCATTTAGCCCTCAGATCTGACTCTCATGGTAGCCTCCCCCACCCCAGGCTTGATGATGTTGCCTTAACTTCCCTCATTACAGCCTTGTGCACTCTGAGATGTCCCCATCTGGTGACAAGTCCATCTCCCGCACTGGACTGAAGCTCACTCCCTACTCCCCCGGCATTGCCTTGCACAGAGCTTGGCAAAGAATTGAAGCTCCTCACAAGTAGGGTTATGCCTGATTCCTCTCTGAGTCCCAATGCCCAGTTCCAGCTCAGTCACCCAGCAGGTGCTGGGTAAAATCTGATGAATAAATTAACCATCTGCCAGATGAGGATTTCCCAGAATGGGCCCTAGCCTCTCCCTCCTTCATCCTCCTACAATCCCGACTTCATCCTTTGGGTCTCACCCTTGGGTCGGTTCCCCTCCAGCCCATGAAGCTCCCCAAGGCAGGATGCGTTCTGACTTTCTCTGTGCCTGAAGCAAAGGGGCTACACAGAGGTCTCAGTGAATGCTAAGTGAGGGAATGAGGGAATGAATGGATGAATGAGCAGGAGCAGCATGGTGGGAGAGGGAGACGGTGGGGGAGGGCGGATGAGGACAAGAAGATGGAGAGGACCCAATGATCACATGGGGGGGTACAATGCACGCTGGGGATTGAGGTGGAGTAAGGAGGAGGGGAGCAGTTGGAGAGGCTGAACTAAAGGTTAAGGTTAAGGCTGATGTGAGAAGGGGGTAAGGGAGGGTTGGTTGAGAAGGACTGGGATGGGATGAGAGAAGGAGAAGAAAAGGGTCAGGCTGAGGATGGAGCCGGGTGGGGGTGGGGCTCAAGAATGAGAAAGGGGCTGATGGTAGGAGGAGGAGGGGTCTAGGCCAGGGAGAGGAGGAGAATGGGATGACGATGCTCAGGGTGGCTCTGGGACAGGGGCTGGTGGACGACTCGGAGACCCGCAGAAGGCCCCCGCGGGGGCCACTTAGAGGATGCGGGGTCCTTCCCTGGACCAGCCCTTTTTCCTCCCAAGTCTGGGTCTTCGGTCACTGTCACCCCCACACAGGGCGTGGAACGGGGATGCGCGCTGAGGGGGCGGGGCCGGGGTAAGGGCTCGAGCCCAAGACCAGGCCCGGGTACGAGAGGGACCGCGATGAGGGGTGAAGGGCGGCGCGGGCCGCGGACTCGGGCGGGGCCAGGGGCGGGGCGCGTGGGGCGTGGCCGCGCGCGGACAGACTGACTTCGCCGATGGACGGACGGCCGCGTGGGCGCCTCACCACCATTGTCGCGTAGCCTCCTCAGTCACCAGCCCCGCTGGACCCCTCGCTCGTTGTCCTCGTCGCCGATGCCGCCGCCATGGCGACACAAAGGGGAGGGCGCGAGCCGCGCGCGGGCGGCTGCAGGCCCCGCCTCTAACGGCTGCCGGTGCCTCTGGCGCGCGCGCTGCACGGGGGCGGGGGCAATGAGGGACGCGGCGCAGATTCTCATTGGCTCCACGCTTAGCCTTAGGACGACGCCCCGCCCACCTGGAGGCTAATCATTGGCTTCAGTTTGGGTCCTATTTCTGGCTAGATCTCTTCGGTCCCGCCCCGCGAAGTTTGACAGCGCCACGCCCACGCCTGCGTTTCATTGGCCGTCATTCCCCTCCTGAGACACACCCCCAGGTTCTTTATGCTTTGCTTCTAACATTTCTAACACTAAGCAATGCACCCTTCCCTTAGTCCACTGCCAGTGATGGCTCTTCTGACACCCTCAACTGGCTTCTCTCATGGCCGCAAGCTTTTCTCCACTCCTTAAGCAGCTCTTCAAAGTCCCGATCCCCACTTCGTCAGTCCCGACTCAGCCCCTACCCTTGCTTTTGTAATACTGTGAACACTGGCCCATGGATGTTTTTCACTGGTTCTGATGCCTCGCATAAACTCAACTCTAATTGTTCCTTTTGTTGACTGAAGCTCAGAAAACACTCTAACAATGCCCTTTCCAAGAGAACTTGCCATTTTTGGTCATGCTGTCAACAAGGTCCTCGAAGGTACATCCTTGATCCACCCATTCATTCATTCAAAAACTGATCACTTAATTTGTGGATCCATCAGTAACCAAAACGGGGGAAATATACCCTGTCCACATGGAGCTCCAAAGCTCTAGTGGGAAAAGAGTTTGCAAAATAAATATTTTTAAATATGGATAAAAATTAATCAAAGAATAGGGAAAGGGAGTGTGATGGAGGAGTCAATTTACAGCTACTTACTTCAATTTATTGAACTTGTTGACTTCACTCCCATGACAGGGATTTCCCACATGAAGTACCCTCTGCCTGGAATATTCTTTGTGCCCCCTCCCTCTCATTAAAACACAACTGCAAATTCTTTCACACTCCTCTCATGAGAAAGTAGAGTCTGCCTTTCCTCCCTCTTGAATCTGGGCAAGACTGTGAGAACTTCAACCAATAGAGAATAGGAATGAATAGGAATTGACACTATGTGATTTCCAAGGCTAGGTAGTAAAAGGTAATGCAGTTTCCTCTTTGTCCCCTGGAATGGCTAGCTCTGGAGCCTTGATGCACTGTGTAGAAGTGCAATTCTGCTGAGGTAGTTCATGCTTTGAGGAAGCCTAAGCCACAGACTCCGCATGTGAAGAATCTGCCTGTAATGCAATAGCCACAGGAGACACAGGTTTGATCCCTGAGTTGAGAAGATCCTCTGGAGTAGGAAACAGCAGCCCACTCCAATACTCTTGCCTGGGAAATCTCATGGACAGAGGAGTCTGACCCCAGTCCATGGGGTCGCAAAGAGTCGGAACACAACAGAGCACGTGAACACAAACCGAAAAAAGCCACGTGGAGAGCCTATGTATAGACACTACAGTCCAGCAGTTGTCCAAGCCCTGATGCCGAACTTAGAAGTGAAGAGGCTCCAGAGATTCCACTCCCAGCTGTCAAGCCACCTTTGTCCTCCCAGCTGAACCCCTAGACATCATGAGCAGAAACAATCTGTCCCCAACTCTGCCTTGTCCAAATTTTTGGCTCACAGAATCTATGAGCATAATAAAATCACTGTTTTGTGCCACTAAGTTTTGGGGGTAGCTTGTAACCTAGAAATAGTCATTAGGATGGCCCTTTGTTAATTATTAATTCCTACCTATCTCAACTCCTCAGGAATACTTCTAGGCCCCACTCGCCCCACACACACCCCAACTAAATCAAGATTCTGCTGCTATAAACATCTTTTTTCCTCCTTATACCTAAACAGCTATTTCTTTCTTTTTATTTTATTTAAATGTATGGTTTGTTCATAAAGACTGAAAACAAATATTTACCATGTCCATAACATACAAAAACTACTTTTTATAGAAATCTACCCTATCCTCTTTTTTGTAAATACAAATGTCAACATAATCCTGATTGTATATTTAACACCTTATTATAAAAATTGTCTAATACAGCAAAGCTGAACAATTTTACACTCATATAACCACCCCAGATCCTACCATTAATATTTTACTGTATTTGTTTTATCTCACATCTAACTAATACTCTATTCATCTGTTAATTTAACTTTGGATACATTTCAAAATAAATTAAAGACATTGTATACTGTCCCCTAAATACTTCAGCATGCATATCTTTCACTAGAGTTCAATGTTTATTTTTATTTTCAGGCAATATATACCCAATGTAATTCACAATTTCACTGAATTTTAACAGGTGCATGTGTGCATCTGTGCTAAGTCGCTTCAATCGTGTTCGACTCTTTGCAATCCCATGGACAGTAGCCTGCCAGGCTCCTCTGTCCATGAGATTCTCCATGCAAGAATACTGGAGTGGATTGCCACGCCCTCCTCCAGGGGATCATCCCAACCCAGGGATCGAACTGGCATTTCGTATGTCTCCTGCACTGGCAGGTGAGTTCTTTATCACTAGCACCACCTGGGAAGCCCTAGCAAGTGCATATACCTTCATAATCCAAATCCTTACCCAGGATGGCAGCTGAACATTTTTATACAGCATCCCAGGACTCCCAAAGGAGGTAGTGAAAGAGTCAGTTCCTAGGCAGATTGATAAGGAGTCCAGGGGTCCCCAGGAGAGAGGGGTCTGGAATTCTCAAGGAGGAAGAAAGGGCAAACTTATTTTTCTCTCTACATCCCTTAGGATTATATAGTAATAATGTACCCTGCTTGAGGACAGTCTGGAAAAAAAAAAACCTTCTGGCTAATCCTGTTATCTTAAAATGTAAATTATGGAAGTGGGTCTGGTGAGGGCTTTACAACCTCCAGACATTCTTTTGATTCACTGTAATAGCTAATTTGAGAGTATATAACTCCAGTGCTAATGCTAGCAAGGGGGTACTCTTTCTGTCCCCTTCTGATGTCTATGTCAGAAGCTTTCTCTATCTCTTTTATATTTTAATAAACTCTATTGCACAAAAGCTCTGAGCGATCAAGCCTCGTCTCTGGCCCCAGATTGAATTCTTCTCATTGGAGGCCAAGAATCCCGGCATTCTTCTTGTGGGTACAGCAACAACCTTTCAGTGGCGGGGAGAGATTAGGAGAAAACCAGGTGGAGGGCTTCCCTGGTGGCTCAGTGGTAAAGAATCCACCTGTCAATGCAGGAGACACGGGTTTGATCCCTGGTTCAGGAAGATCCTACATGCTGCGCACCAACTAAACCGTTGTACCGAAACTGTTGAGCCTGTGTTCTAGAGCGGGGGAATCACAACTACTGAGCCCACGTGCTGCAACTACAGAGGCCCCTGTGCCCTAGAGCTTGTGCTTAGCAACAAGAGAAGCCACCACAATGAGAAGACCGCACACCACAACTAGAGAGTTGACACAAGTAGACAAGAGCCTGCACAGCAATGAAGACCCAGCACAGCCATAAATAAGTAAAGAAATAATTTTTTAATTATTTAAAAACCAGGTGGAAATTATCTTTTCTAATCCAATTTAGAAAGTTAAATTGCTTCTTTTGCATTCTATTTGTAGAGGCTGTCACAACGTTCTACCCAGTGTCAAGAAGGAACATGGACCCTGTATTTTTGATAGGAAATGTGGCAAAGAATTCACAGACAAAACAATAGGTTTTTCAGTAGTCCAGAGAGATGATGATAGTGTAGACTAGGGTGAAGGGAGGGATTAAATTCTGGAGAGTTTTTTTTTTTTTTTAGTAAGTAACGGTGACTTATAGTTTCTCATCACAGCTTTTACTGATTTTTTTGGTTGCGCTGGGCCTACTTTGCTGCACTCTGGCTTTCTCTAGTTATGGAGAGCGGGGGCTAGTCATTGCTGTAGTGCTCGAGCTTCTTATTGTGATGACATCTCTTGTGGCAGGGCACAGGCTGTAAGCGCACAGGCGCAGTAGTTGCAGCAGGCAGGCTCAGTAGTTGTGGCACAAAGGCTTAGTCGCTCTGCTGCCTGTGGAATCTTCCCCAACCAGGAATCGAATCCAAGTCCCCTGCATCTGCCGGTGGATTCCTATCCACTGTGCCACCAGGGAAGTCCCTGGAGAGATTTTAAAGGTAGAGACGATATGACTTGCTGGTCAACCGATTGTGAGGAGAATCAACGACAGCTATGAGGCTTCTAACTTGAGCAGGTGGAAGGATGGAGCTGAGAGCCAGGGAGGAGCAGGTTTAGGGCAAGGATGAAGACCTACGGAGTTTGAGATATTTCTTAGAACTTTTTGTGTGGATGATGAGCAAGTCAAGGGATATAGGAACTTGAGGTTCTAGGCTGAAGATAGAAATTTGTTCTACACTCGGGCTTCACAATTTGTACAACTTTGTACAATTCAAAGTCATCTATCAGAACAGAGATGAGGTTCAGAACCATGAAATCAGATGAGAGCACCTGGGACTGATTGTAGATAGAAAAGTCAAGGCCTGGGCCACCAAAGTGACAGGTGTGAGGGACAACGAGGCACAACCAGATTGGTGAGGGGAAAGCTGGGGTTCTGGAAACTAGGCGAGGAAGTGTTTCAAAGAGTGAGTGGAGATCAGCACACCTAATGCTGCTGCTGGGTCAAGTAGGATGTGGGGGCCTGACCATTGTCCAACACTCTAATGACTACAAGCTTCACAACCAGAGAACAGTTCCTTTGGTCTCATCTGAAACAGGAGGACCCACTCCTGAGTTGAAAGTCAGATAAAGTGAGGCCCAGTCTTGCCCAGAACCCCCCTCCTGCCCTCAAAGATAAAACCAGAAGAGACTTGGCTTCAGTGGTCAGAAACTAGCGTTAAGTGGTGCAGGGCAGAGCTAGTGTGGGGGAGGGGAGGGGGGCACAGGGAGCTATTTCCCTAAATTGGCAAGACCCTTGGCCTTTTCAAACAACTTCTTTTTCAGAGACAACCAGTAATCTGAAAAAAAAATTTTTTTATTAAGAAAAACAGAATTTGGACAATTCAAAGTCTTCTGGCCTCAAGGGAGGCTCCTTCCCTCCTTAGCCGCAGCCTTGGGGATCCGGGGGGGCGAGCTGGTTGGAGGAGACCAAGGCTCTGGGTCTTCAGAGTGGCCCAGCAGGCGGGCTATTTGGGCATCCACTTTCCTGGAAAAAGGACGGTGGGGTAGAGGTTGAGGTATTTGCTCAGGATTAGGGTCTCGGGCTACGTATGTTTTGGGAAAGGGGTTCAGGAGAGGTGGGCACCACATGGCAGTCTCAGAATTCAGGGGCTGGGTGTGTTAAATCCTGGCGATGGTCACCTTTTCTGCTGCCGTAGCGCCGCCCTTTGAATCCTTAGCACCTGCAGTATAGGGTCGTCCTGGAACTCGCTGCCATCGGAGTCTAAGGGGGAAAGGAGCAAGATTCAAGGGGCCAGACTCACAGAGTAATGGACTGCCATTCAGAACTGGGCAGCCACGCGCGGCGTGCGCGCCTGCTCACCTTCCGCAGCCTGCAGAAGTCTGGCAGCCTGGGAGAGCAAGTCTTCTGAGGGGGCGTGGCCAGCAGCAGGTGAGGGCGTGGCTACCACCTCTAGAGACCCCGCCTCGAGCGGAGGGGGCGGGGCCTTAACACAAGTGGCCACCTCCTCAGCTGGAGGAGGCAGGATCTTGGGCTGCAGACACTGGACTTCAGCCAAGGGAGTGTCTTTGTCCTTCCTAGGCACCGATCCCGCTAGGGGGAGCATGGTCTTGGCATTCCGAGACCGCGCCTTAGACCGACCAGGCGATTCAGCTAGATGAGCCGTGACCTCTGCGCGAGGGGTCAGAGCGTGTGTGGCCTTGGCTTTCCGAGGTTCAGCCTCGTGTGGAGGCGGGCCCTCAAGGCGGGGGGGCGTGCCCTCCAGGCTGTCTGGAAACAGCCGAGCAGTCACCACCTGGCCCAGCGCGCCTCTAAGCTGCTCATCCGCGGCCGTGACTCGCCCTGAAGACTCCTGGCGTTGGGCTCTGCTTCTCCGAGGCTTGAACCTCTGCTTCTCGAGCTCCGCTGGGCTGCTTGGTGCAAGTGTGGGGGGGCCCTGGGCGGCTGCAAGGGTCGTGGGTGTGGAGGCAGGGGGAGCGGGGGTTGAGGCTGGAGGGGCAGGAGTGGAGGCCAGGGGCGCTGGGGTGGAAGCCGGGGGCGCTGGGGTGGAGGCCGGGAATGTTGGAGGGATGGCTCCAAGAGATACCCAGGGACTGGGCTGTGGGGCCCAGAAGAATCCATGGGGACTGGGACCCCAAAAGATGTGTGGAGAGAACCCTGGGGGAATAGGAGGCCTCTCCATGCGGAAAGCTTCCTGGAGACCAGGCGGAACTACACTGCCCCAAAGTGGGATGGAATTAGACTGAGTTCCCAGGGAACCAAGGGTCTCCACAGCGGGAGGAGATGGCTGTGGACAGATGGGGGAAGGGACCTGAGAGGGAGAGAAAAGGTTGAGAGTCCTCAGTCCCCCTCAGCCTCCCCCTTTCTCCAACTTCCCTTAGGATCCTCCCTCCACCGCCCTCAGGCTCCTTCTCCTCCATCTCACCGTGGTGGTGAGGGCAGGGGTCTGCGGCAGTACCCAGGTTCCGTCACCCTGGCTTCTTCGAGCCTGTTCAAGTTTCCGCCGCTGCCGCCACTGGTACAGAATGTCATCCTCTGGCCGCAGGGGTGCCTGGGAGGAGGCAGGGGCAGGAGTAGGGATGGGGGCAGGTGCTGGGGTTGCTGTGGAGGAAGTAGAGGGAATAGGGGTAAGGCAGGGCCTGGGTTGATGAGCAAGGGTAGCCTAGCACACACCCTTTGAGTACCAGGTTATTCAGACAGGCTCTCCAGATATTGTCCCAAGTCCCCTGCAGATTGGGAAATGGGGAAAGGGGCAGAATTGGAGAAGAGAGCCCTCATGGGCTTCAACCTGTGATTATTTGATTCTTCATTCATCAGCAAATATTACTGAGCTCTTACTATGCGCCAGGCACTGGATGCGGTAGTCACAGCAGGGACCAAGGCAGATCTTCCAGAATCTGCCCACATCTCCCCACTTTACTGCCCTCACCTGTTAATCCCACAGCAACTTCCTCCCTGGCTTCCCTTTTCTCTCATCCTCCCAAACTGCCTCCACCTGCAGCCAAGGAAGCCTGTGAACACCTGAGTCAGGTCAGGGCCCTCATGATTTAGAATCTTCCCTAGGCTGCACCTCTCTCTTGGTAAAAAGCACGTCTTTGCACTTGTGGTTCCCTTTGCCTGGAAGACTCTTCACTTATGCACCCACGGGGTTAACTCCAAGTCCTTCAGGTATTTGCCTAAGTACCACCTTCTTCGTGAGGCCATCCCTGGCTGCCCCATTCAAAACTGCAACAGCCCAGCCCTACCACCCTCCATCCTCTTTCCTGTTCCATTTTTCTCCTTAGCACATCACCTTCTAACTACTAAAGGTCACACTTCATTGCTCATGTCTCCCTCCACAATGCTGGCTACACAAGGACAGCAGTTTTATCTGCCAGGCTGTTACCAGATCCTCAGTGTCAAGAATAGGGCCTGGTGTCAGTATATGTGGCATAAAGGCAAAATGGAAAATAAATATATGCAAAATTGTGCTCCATCTCAGTGCCCAGCACTGTGCTGGGGATACAACAGTGACTAAGGGCAGGGTTACCACCTGTCCTCAGGCCTGTGGGACAAAGGGACATCATTTCCCATCACCCAGGGCATCATTTCATGAGTCATGATTAGTAGGGCTATCATTATCTCTCAAAGCCCTACTTACTAATGCTGCACAGAGAAGGGGAAGTGGGGTAGGAGGCAGCATCTGGGACCTCTCCTCCCCTCCCCTCTATATCCTGTGATTCTATTTCCTGACCTGGCCACTTCCCTCTACTCTGCTCCTCAGGCTCTGGCCCAAGGCAGACTACCAAAGTCTCTCTCTCTAGGTATTCATAGCAGCCACAGGGAGTTTGCTAACACCCAGTAAAGATCTTGTCCCTGCCTTGCTCACAACCCTCCTGTGGCTCCCCAGTAGATCATGACCAAACGCCTCACATGGCTACGCAGCCCCATGTAATCTGACCCCTGCCAATATCTTCCACCTTCTCTCACACTACCCTTACCCCTGGCTCTTGCCTTTTCTTGTTCATTATCTGCATTGTGCTCCCTCCCACCTCAGGTCCTCTGTACAGGCCACAAGGCTATAGCCCTCACCTTCATCATTCAGGTCTCCACTTAGCACCTCTTCCAGGAAAGCCTTCTCTGACGTCCCAGTATCCCAAGTTTCTCCTGCATGACCCTCATTTCTACTTATATTTGTTTGTGGAGTTATGCAGCTATGAAGGACCACGAAGGTGAGACTGTGTATGGTTGGTTCACTAAGGAATCCCCAATCTTGAGCAAAGGCTTCATATGCAACACACATTCAATGTGTGTTGCATAAAAGAATACATACAGTTACTCTGCAGAAAACTCATGAAGTATGTAGTAGGTTTATCTCTGTTTTACAGATGAGGAAACTGAGGATCAGGAAGGAGAAATGAATAAAGAGAAGCTTTGTTGGCAAAGATGTAGCGAAAAGGGAACACTTGTACACTGTTTATGGGAATGTGTTTAAACTGGTACAGCTCCTATGGAAACATCATGGAGATTCCTCCAAAAACTAAAAGTAGAACTATCATACAATCCAGCAATTCCACTCCTGGGTATATATCTGAAGAAAAGGAAAACAGTAATTTGAAAAGATACATGCACCCCAACAGCAGCATCATTTACAATAGCCAAGATACAGAAGCAACTTTGGTATTCATCAACAGATGAATGGATAAAAAAGATATGGTGTATATATACAATGGAATATTACTCATCCATTAAAAAAGAATGAAATTCTACCATTTGCAACAACACAAATGGTTCTTTTCTGGGGGTGGGGGGAATATATTATGCTTAGTAAAATAAGTCAGACAGAGAAAGATGAATACCTTATTTTATCACTTATATGTATAACTGAAAGAATAAAATGAAATGAATATAATGAAACAGAAACTGACTCACAGATATAGGGAACAAACTAGTGGTTAGGGGAGAGGGAAACAGGGGAGGAGTGGGATAAGGACAGGGGATAAGAGGTAAAAACTACTGTGTATAAAATAAACGAGCTACGGAGATATATTGTGGAGCACAGGGAAGATAGCCAATATTTTACAATATAGGGTTGGCCAAAAAATTTGGTTTTAAGTGAAAATAAAAGACATACGCTTCATTCTCACCAAGAACTTTATTGAATAATGTATTCACTAACCAAATGAACTTTTTGGCTAACCTAATAATGTTAAGAGCTTCCCTGGTGGCCAAGTGATAAAGAATCTACCTGCAATGCAGGAGACATGGATTCTATTCCTGAGTCAGGAAGATCCCCTGGAAAAGGAAGTGGCAACCCACTCCAGTATTCTTGCTTGGGAAATCCCATGGGCAGAGGAGCCTGGTGGGCTACAGTTGGACACTAAATCAGCATCTCCACAAATAACTTCAAATGGAATATAATCTATAACCATTTTGAATTACTATGTCATCCACCTTAAACTAACAGAATATTATCAATCAACAATGCCTCAATAAAAAAGGATGACTTCATCCTAAATGAGATAGATATATAAATACTCTTCATATTGTTTAGGTCAAATTTTGCTGCCAAATCAGCTATGGTGCCAAATTTGCAACAAGCCTTCTGATTTTGGAGCTTCGTGTTCAGAACTGCAGACAGGATGCAGAGAGAGAAATTGCATACTCATGGGAGCTACTGTGTATGCTTTCTTAATTTTTTTGGCCATGGCTCACAGCATGCGGGACCTCAGTTCCCTGATCAGGGATTGAAACCGCACCCCCTGCATTGGCAGTGTGGAGTCTTAGCCACTGGATCACAAGGGAAGTCCTCCCATGATAGGTACCGTTAACAGAGCCACGCTACGTGCTTCATGTATTCACCAACTCTTTTAATCCTCATGAGGCCTACAGTAGGGGAATATAGTTATTATCCCTGTTTTACAGTTGGGTAAACAAGGCACAGAAAGGCCCAAGGTCACGGCGCTATAAGTCGAAAAGTTGGAATTTGCACCCAGACTGCCCTCATCCTCGCCTCCCAGAACTTACCTTGTGCCTTGAGGTCAAGGTCCTTGATGGAGTCAGGAGTGAAGGTCATGGAGAAGGGAGAGAGGCCATCAGAGCTGACGGGGAATGAGGAGCTGCCGCCATCGCTGGGGCTGAGGGAGGAGGTGGAGGAGACGGAGGCCTTGCTGGAGGGAGAAGGCAGAAGTGAGGCCACGGGGGTCTCAGAGGCAGCAGCCCGGGTCCGGAGAGGAAGGACTGGGGAGGATGATGTGGGCGGGGGAGGCACCTGCGTTTGAGCAGCCTGGCAGCTCTGCTTTGCAGGCTCAGTGTCTCCAAGTCCAGCAGGGATGAGTTCCATGTGTTGAGACTCTGTGAGGTGAGAGGGGTCAGAGGCCAGCCCCCATCGCAAAGGCTTCTGGGAAAGGGGCTCTGGACAGAGGGCCTGGATGCAGGTGTACACTCCACCTGGCACCCTCACATGCCAGTGGACAATCTGCTCCTCCTCCTTAGGGAAGACAGACCAGGTTTCCCTCTGTGGATCCATACCCCTCAGTGCAGTCATTGTTATAGTAGAAGGGTTGACCCTACCTTCCTGATCAGGCCTGGCTAGTCAGTGTTCGGTCCTCCAGTTCACAGTGACTGGCTCACAAAAATGAGTGAATGAGAGTAAGTCCTGGGGCTTTGGATGGAGCTATTAGAAAAGCTTTTTCTTTTCATTGGAGTAATCAAGTATATCAGACACCTACAGCTACTGGAGACATCTTAGCTGTTTTGAGGGGAAAGCCTACCTGAGATTGAGCCAAACAAGGAGGAACCAAAAGCCATGAGAGTTGAGTTCCTCTCAATATTGTTCAATCATCTGGATTCAGCTATGCTCAAAAGCATCTAGTTTTGGATTTTTTGATTGCACTAGCCAACAAAGCCTCCCTTTTTTGTTTAGGCTTCCTTGAATTCGGGGTTGACTCTAATGCTAACTACATGTTTGTTCGTTTTTCCTTCTTCTTTTTTGGCTGAGCCATGCAGTGGCATATAGGATCTAATTTCCTGACCAAGGGTTGAACCCACACACCCTGCATTGGAAGTGGAGAGTCTTAACCACTAGATCACCAGGGGATTTCTGACTCTAGTTCTATCTCAGGGCTGGTGCTATCAGTCCAGGCAGGAAGACAAAGAAGTGGGTGGCAGTGTCACCTGCTTTATTTCCTGAAGGGGTGCCATAGCCTTAGCCTGCGATGCACTGGCCATCTTGGCATGAGTCAGGACTGCTGTGTTGGGTCTTCCTTCTGGTTCACTGGCTCCTGCTGAGATGCCCCAGTTGTTTTAGTGGGCGGCAGGTAAAGGAGCTGCTGGGGGTATTGCTCAGGAGATGAGACTGAAGCAGGTACCTGCTGCAAGTTGACTGCCAGGGTCTGAAGATTCAGGCTGCAGCCACCAAAAGTCAGCTGGGGTTGGGCCTGCAGACTGGCGTTCTTCTCGGCTTGTGGGCTGAGCCTGTCGGAACCGGTTTATGTACCTGTGAGCATCAGAAAATTGGGAGGTGGGTGGGATGAGGAGCACCCAATAATAATCACAATAATAATCACAACAGTCAATGTATATGTAGCACCATAGCAACACTTGGTAGTTGATCCTCAGCATCTGTTCTCCTTTCTTATACAGTAATGCAATATTATGTAAGGCGATATAACCTGGGCACATAGCCACTCTTCTATAAATACATTTGCCAGATGCCCTTGCAGCTTTATGGCCATGTATATTCCTGACCACAAGATGCAATTCTGGAAATTAGATGTGGCTGGGAGCCCTTATGGGCCATGAAGGAAAGGGTAACAGCCTAGGGAAGAGAGAGCAACAGGAGAGAAGGAAACTGCATCTCTGACACCTCAGTTAGGGGCTGCCATATCAGCCCTGGTTGCTTCTGCCTGGACTGTTAGGTGAGGGAGACATATTGATAAACACTCTTGTTTAAGGCACGATTCATTTGGGACTCCTTGTAATAGCAATGAACTTGGATCCTACAAATCCAAGTGCTCGCTATGTGGCTCACTGTTTATTACAGATGCAGTACTGATAGTAATTCATTGAAAACTTAAAACAGACCCAGAACATATGTGCTATTAATATCCTCAATTTACAGATGAAGAAACTGAGGCCAGGATTGTACAGTGACAAAGCTTGGATTTGAATCTAGCTCCAGAGCACTTGGTAACATGAATGAAGCATGGTCCTAAAAGTGCAGCTCTGGCTAGGATGATTATTATGGATGTCTGCCCCCTCGCACTGACCCAAACCCTTCTTTTCCCTGAGAGCTACTGGAACTTACTTGGCCACCACGGAGTCCCCACTGTCAGTCACGGTGGGTGGTGGGGAGGTTCCCATCTGGCCCTCAGTGGTGCTGGGTGGGGAAGGGGTCCCTGAGCTGGATGGCCAGGACTCCTCAAACAGCTCAGGGGAGCTGGGACCTGTGGCCAGAGCCTTGGGAGCCTCTGGAAGCCTGGAACTCTGGGACCTGGATGGGCTCAGGGTCTAAGATAGAGGAGGTGAAGAGAAGAAAAAGTGAGGCTGAGGAGTCATCCCTGCAGGGAAACAAAGACACATATGAAGTCTCAGTCCAGAAGGGAGGAAACACATCCCACAATGGCAACAACTCAGAGTGACCGGGGAGGTGACAGGGATTTAGGTGGTGGAGGACAAGGGCAAGGCCATGGGGAAGAGAGGAGGGACTGTCTTTTAATCTCTCACCCCCATCTCTCATCACGTCTTCCTTCCCTCTAGTCGTCACTCCCTTGTTACTACTGGCTGGCACACAGCATTCTCTGTGGGGTGTCCTCACCTGGGGATGCCAGGTCTGGCTTCAGGATGGCCAGTAGTGGCTTCAAACCACACTACGGTTCCCACGGAATCCTGGAAGAGACGAACTATAACTTCCATGAAGCACCACTGTACATTCAAGATAATGACACTGGGGAGGCACCGATTCCCACCAGTCCTTGGAGCAGTCTCAAAAGAGAACCCGGGAACTGTTGGTTGGTGATTCGTAACCCTGGATCCAGTCTAAGCGGAGTCTTTTAAAAATACAGAGGCGTGGTCCTCACCCCAGATCAAAAGAATCAGAACAGCTGGAAGGGGGCTGGGCATCTACATACATCTATCTCGCAGTGTTCCAGGTGATTCTTAAGTGGAGGTCACGAGAAGGGCCAAGGCTAAACCCTATCACTGTATATTTCCCATAAGTCCTTGGGACACTAAGGAAAGGGGTAGATGGATTAAGATTCCTATAGTCCCTGGGCTTCGTCTAAGTAAGACACCCGTGGCAGTCTGGGAGCAAATTCAAAGTTACGAATATTAATTCCCAAGGTGCCCCTGGACCTTTTAGAGGGGAAAAAAAAGCCCTTAGGGCCACTTAGAGAGTGGAACGTAAAACGCTACGGAACCCCCGCAGTGGTAAAGTCCAAGGTCGGAGCCGCTTAAGGCTGTGGAGCATCTTGGGAGTTGTAGTTCCAGTGCGGTTGAGCGCACTTGACTCCGGACCGTAGCAAACCAGATCTTAGGCTGTGGCACTCTCACCCTTGATCCTCCCCGGGCTTCCTGTGATCCATCACCTGCGGTCCATCCTGCAGCTACCTCGCCGATTCCGCCTGCTCTGCTCTATCACCGGACTCCCCTGGAGCGCATCTTTGTTGCTTAGCAATACCCTATAACCCCGCCCCTCTTTGGGACTGCAGGCGCGGGAAGTGAGCGGTCTCTAAGGCGACCAATGACAGAGAGGAAAATAAAAGTAATTGGACACTGGCCAAAGGGAGATGCCTCACAATTGGCTGTAACGGAAATGAGAGAGCATATTTGATTGGGGAATGGTAGCGGAAGTAATTGGCAAGCCCGTGGACCAATGGAAAGGGTCCGAGGCTGGGCTCGCGGTTAGGAGGAGGTTCCAATGTACTCCCTCTTTGCTGTAGTCGTGTATTCTAACCACTCCCCCTCTTGCTGTCTAAATCTCATCCAGATTCCAGTTTAACCATGGATTTTCCCGTTGCAGGGGCCATCAGGGAGTCTACCCCCACTCTAACCGCCGTCCCTCCATCAATCCAGAAGTCTGCCAATCCCTCCCGATCTTCTAACCACTTCCGTCTTGCTCCAGGAGCAGCTGGTTGCTGCAAGTGCCAAGCCTGGGCTCCCGGCCGAGGTGGCTGGATCAGAAAGAGCTATTTCGGGCCCCAGCGTGCGGCCCCCGGGGGGCCAGCCTGGACTGTTCTTGCCCGCGCCCCCTGGCTGCTGCTCACCTGGCAGACCCCGCTGTCCTGCGCACCCGAGGCTGAGTCAGACGCACAGAATTAGGCCCGGCTTGCCGGGAGTTGGGTCCAGGGCCCTGCTCAAATGGGAATAGGGTCTGTTCTGTGTCCTCCTGACAGCCTGGCCCAGCTAGCGCATTCCCTCTACCCAGGAATCTGCTCCCAAGACCGGCATCTGCGTCATCCTCAGAGCACCTTTGGGGCGGGGGTGGATTACAAGGACTGGGAATTCTTCGGTGGGTTTCTCAGGCTGTAGGTCCCAAACGCCACGTTTGCACCCCACTTTGGCAAGGCTCTTCCTCCTCAGCCTTAGTTTTTCTTTTGGGAAATTAGGGAATGATACCTCGCTGACATCCAGCAGGCGCTTAATAAATGGCCAAGTCATTGTTGGGCTGTCTAAATAAGGCTCTATTAATGGCCGGCTCTGGCCGCGGTCCCAATGTCCCCGGGCGGCCCGCCGAGGGGCGGACACAGGGCGTACTATAAAGCAGCGGCGGCGCTCGCTGGAGCACTGCGGAGCCTAGGGTGACGACGGAGCAGGATGGAGATCCCGGTGCCTGTACAGCCGTCTTGGCTGCGCCGCGCCTCGGCCCCTTTGCCTGGGCTGTCGGCTCCCGGGCGCCTCTTCGACCAGCGCTTCGGCGAGGGGCTGCTGGAGGCCGAGCTGGCTGCGCTCTGCCCCGCCGCGCTGGCTCCCTACTACCTGCGCGCACCCAGCGTGGCGCTGCCTACCGCCCAGGTGCCAGACCTGGGGGAGGGGCGGTAACCCGACTACTTCCAAGGCTGGGGTCCTCGGTCACCCTGAGAGGGGTAAAGAAAAGTCCCTTGACTTTGAGCGGGGTGGAGAGTCCGGCCACTCAAAGGGGCTTCCGGAGTTCCCTGAATGTGGATTCTCAGAGGTCGTTTTCCCGAATCGGGTGGGAGGGCCCAGTCGATGTTGGAGAGTCTCACGTCCCAGAGGAGTGTAAGGGCTGGGTCCCTAATAGGGTGGGGACGCTCACTCTGAAAGGGTGTCTTGGTGATTCTGAAGGAGGCTGGGGACCCACGGAATCTGGGAAAGGGGGGGAGCCCAGCCATTCTGACGGGCGTGGGGCTCCCAGTGACTCCGGAGGGGAGGGAATTTTTTTGTTATTCTTGAGGAAGAGAGTTTGGAGACTGTGGGTGGTGACTGTGTGTGTCTCATGGATAGGCAGAGGGGAAGGAGAGTCTTGCAACATGAGAAAGGGGGGTCTGGACACTCAGAAGTGGGGGAGGAGTGCTATTAACTGCTGAGGACTCAAGCGGGAGGGTAGAAAGAGGGCTCTGGAGACTCGGGGAGGAGGCTTCTTGGCGATTTCTGGCGGAGGTAGAGCAGTAAGGGCCCCAGGGGCTCTGAGGGGAAGGGGGAGATACACGAACTACGAGGTTGTTGACTCTGGGGGAGCCGGCAGGCCTCACCCTGTGAGGGCAGCGGTCCCTGACCTTGCAGGGCAAGGGACAGACCCTCATCACCCTGGATGAAGCGGGAATTCCAGTGGCTACGGGGGCGGGGAGGTGGGAGTGGGGAATGATGCCAGTTATTCTGGGTAAAGAGGCCCTCGGTGGCTACGAGTAGGAAAGGGCCGCCCCAGTTCCGGAGGCCAGCATAGGCTGCAGCACCGGAACCAAAGGGGAGCCGAGGGGAGGGGCCTTGCTGGGTGTCGGGAGCCACGCCCCGCCCGATGACCATCAGATTGTGCCCAGGTATCGACAGACCCCGGGCATTTCTCGGTGCTGCTGGATGTGAAACACTTCTCACCCGAGGAAATTGCCGTCAAGGTGGTTGGTGACCACGTGGAGGTGCATGCGCGCCACGAGGAGCGCCCGGTGAGCCCGCTGGCGGGGGCAGGGCCAGAACGAGTAGGCGGGACTCGCAGGCGGGAGGGGCGGGGCATCTACGGGAACCTGGCGGAGCCTCTCAAGCCTCTCTCCCTCCAGGATGAGCACGGATACATTGCTCGCGAGTTTCACCGCCGCTACCGCTTGCCGCCTGGCGTGGACCCTGCGGCCGTGACGTCCGCGCTGTCCCCAGAGGGCGTCCTTTCCATCCAGGCCGCACCTGCGCCGGCCCAGGCCCCACTGCAGTCGCCGCCAGGCGCAGCTGCCAAGTAGGGGTCAGGGCACACTTGAACCCTGGGAGCCGTCTCAGCGCCCCCGCCCTTTTAAAGCCGTCCTGACTCCGCCCAACCAGATGTCTCCAGCGTGCGCCAAGACTACCCGCCCACCCAGTTTGGGATCTGCCTTGAACCTTCCAACCTACTCATCCCTGATAACTTACTTTCCATTGACACTCTGGCTCTCACACCCTCTCGTGCTTTCGAATCTCCAGACATCTAACTTCCAAACCCTATCTCTCAGCTAGTCTCTCATCCCCACCAACCCACTTGGCATATAACCCCACGTCAAACTCCCTATTTCCTTTTGAGTTTTCTAGGAAAACATCCCCTCACCCCATTTCAATCCCACCCACCACCAAAGACTATGGTGTAGACAGCCCTGCCCCCTGGAGAAGGCAATGGCACCCCACTCCAGTACTCTTGCCTGGAAAATCCCATGGACGGAGGAGCCTGGTAGGCTGCAGTCCATGGAGTCGCTAAAAGTCGGAGGCGACCAAGCGACTTCACTTTCACTTTTCACTTTCATGCATTGGAGAAGGAAAAGGCAACCCACTCCAGTGTTCTTGCCTGGAAAATCCCAGGGACGGGGGAGCCTGGTGGGCTGCTGTCTATGGGGTCTCACAAGGTCGGCCACGACTGAAGCCACTGAGCAGCGGCAGCAGCAGCCCTGCCTCCACCCTAGGCCAGTCAAGCATAATCCCCCCTTCTCAAATGTCCAAGACTCTGTACAGACCTCCCACCCTGGACCATCCTGGCGTGGTCTCCAAGACTCTGGATCCTTCCCCTCATTCCAACCAGATACACTTCTCCTAACCCTCTCCCTCCAACCCATCTTTAACCTGAAACCTCAGCCAGCCACTCACAGATCCTTGAACCCCTTTTCTGACCCTACCCTTGTACCCCTATTCGAAGCCAACCAGAACCCTCAACTTCAGACTGTATAGATACTCACCTCTCCTCTCCAGAGGCTGCACAGATATCCCATGCTATCCAGAAATCCTCGGTCACTTTGTCTTGACCCCTCAAATCTCCAACCACAACACCCCTCCCCTTATTCTCCAAGATCCAACCAAGCAGCCACTTTCTTTAATTCCCTACAATCTTTCTCCCTCCTCAAATTCCCTGATGCCCCATCCCCCGACCTAGGCCCACTCCAATAAATGTGCTAGAGCTGTGCCAACTGCTTTATGTCTGCTCCAGGAAGGATAGCCTGTAGCAAATGGAGACCGGTTTGGAGGAGGGGAATGTTTATTGGGATGGGGGTGGGGACAAGGGAACATCACTGTCGCTCGTACATCTCCCTTAGGATCTTCATGCTCTCTGAGTAACGAAGCTGGTTCCGATGAGATGCCTCCTTCCACCTGCAGTGGGAGTAGGGAAGGCAGAGGGAGGACTCAGCATTTGGAGCAGAGGCCCTGGAGAACAAGCTGGCGGGGGGATGCTCACCTCTGGCGGATGCGTTTCCAGCGCTGCATGTTTCGGTAGATGAGTGTGGAGGGTGAGGGCTCAGGCTCGGAGGGCTGCATGGACAGAGGCCAGGCTGGGTGACCACGCCCACAACCCACAACACCTGCCCCATGGCCCTGAGCCAGCCCAGCATACTCACCTCATCATCAGGGGTACCCTGGGTCTCAGGCTGCAGTGGGGATGGAATTCGGGATCTGCAGGCATCTCCAGGTGGCCCGGGAGCTGTGGGTGGAGGCAGCTTATACACGTCACGACTCTTGCTGTTGGTGACCTCGGAACCCTGGGGATACAAGGACCCCACACCAGGCCCAAGAGAGTCAGAGAAGAGGGTCGGGGCACACATTTCACACCTTCCCTAGAAACAAAAGACATGAAGGTTTCTCCAGGGACTTGTACTTAGGAGTCATGTATTTGTTCCAAGGACCCCTGTCCAACCCAGGGACCCCTGATCACTCCTGCCCAGCATAGAGACCTCCATTCCCAGCCCAAGGGGTTGCCATCTGCTCCCCTAGACCAGGTGGCTATACCTGGTTGCCCTGAGGACCCCTGCCCAGTCCCTCAGCTCTGGGTGACTTATGATCTTGGAGGGAACATCTATTTATCCGGGGAACACTAACCCCTCTGCCTCTCAGACCAGAAAGCCATGTCTGTCTGCTCTAGGGCACTCCAACCTTTGCCCTGGCCTAAGGATTCCTATTTGTGTGCCTCACTGGATTCAGGAGTCACTGGTGTGCTTGTCTGCCAAGGAGGGTACCTTGTGACTGCCTACCCACTGCACTCCCTGGCTGCTGAGTGTGAGCCCACCACCCATCTCACCTCCTCATCCTCAGGCAGGGGGGGCAGCGGCGAGCTGGGTGAGCGTTCACGCTCGCGCACTGTGGGGCTGTTGCGCATCCAGGCTCGGCAGATGGGGTACAATGGCGTGTTCTCACTGAACTGAGCCAAGTCCACACTCCGGTCAAACAGCTTGATCACATAGGTGTCTAGGGTGGGGCGAGTGGGAGGGGTATGAACATCCTTGCGAAGCACCCCCATCACTGCCTGCCCTCGAGGGCCACCGCCTACTCACTGGATCGCTGTGGCCCTCCCTCGGCCAGCCCCTCATCCATCTCCCTCCTCTTCTTCCTCCGCTGGTGAGGGAATCGGGCAGATGGCCTGTGTGGGGAGGGAGAACATCAGGACCGGGGTGGGGACTAGGGACCTCTCATCAGCTAGTGGGGCCCCTGCCACCTTACCGTTTGCCAGTGGCCGTGATGGAGCAATCCCTGTGAGGAGAGACAGGGTGTCAGCAGGCTTGCCCTTGAATGAATGCCTGCTCGCAACCCCTCAAAGAGGACCCTGGGGGTACTTTGATTGAGCTCATAGAGATCCCACCAACCCCAGAGGCCTTGGGTCCCACCCCTTGCAGCTGATGTGCCATCATCAGGGGACCTAAGCTGCTGCTGCTCCAGGGCTTTTGTACATGAAGAATGGTTAAGACTGTGGTGAAAGCGCGGGGTGGAGGGGTCAGGGCTCAGATGAGGAAAGAAGTTATCTACCACAAACCCTCAGACACAGATCCCATCAATAAAACTTACTTGTTGTGGGTATCTGAGGAGGTCTTGCCAGGTTCCTCATCCAGACGCTCCCTGGTAGCAGAAGAGAACTGCGCACTCAGGGTTCCAAGGGCCCAGGGTGGGAAAATACCCAGTGGCCTCTCCTAAGTCAGTCTCTGGAGTCTCACCCACAGCCAGAGGGACCCACCCGCTAGGGCCCCCAACTTCCCATGACCCCATCCTGGGTCAGATCCCAACCTGTCCATGTGACTCTTCTCTAGCAGACACTGCAGAACAGCATCCAGTTGGTTCCGGGCCTTGGCCATCTCCAACTCTGGGGAAGAGGGAGGGTACCAAGCAGGAGTCACTTCCTAGGCCTAAGGCAGGTGGGCAGCCACTGGACCAGAGAAGGGCATGCATATCCAATCATTTGGCCGGGCCAGGCATGCTGGGAGGGTATAGTGGGCAAAGCCTACTGAAGAGCAAGAGCTCTGGCTTCCAGGGCTGACCGACACGCTCATGTGTGATCTAAGGTGACTCACTTTACCTCACTGAGCCTGTTTCCTCACCTTGAAAATGGGTCTCCAAATGATACCTACTGCTAGGACTGTTTTGAGGTTTAAATAAACCTATACTGTATGTGAAAGCTTATTATGTGTCAAGCATTGTTCCAGGCACATCACGTATATCAATCCATTGAGTTTTTACAACAACACTGGCAGGTGGATATGATTTTTATCCCCATTTCAGAGATGATGAAACTGAGGCACAGAGAGGATAGGCCACTTGCCCAAAGTTACACAGCTAGAAAATTGAAAGGCAGAAGATGTACACCAGGTCATTTGGCTCCACAGTGGACATTATAAGGCAAGGGCTCAAACTGGGTGCAGAATCCAGCCCCAAGATAAACTTTGTTTGGCTGAGGTTGTGGAGTTATTTCAAATCTGTGTTGAATCTGAATGAGATGACTAAATTTGAATAGTTGGTAGATTTCACCTAAAATACCCATTTTGGCCTTTCTCCTCCCAGGAAATGAGATCTGGGCCCACCTCCCTGCATGCCACAGGCCCAGCCTGGCTCTAAGAACCTATGCGTTTGCCTTTCTTCATCACAGAATTTATGGAGGTGATAATGTTACAAATCTTCTCCTTACATTTCTTGTGGGTGTTCATTCTTCTCTGCCAACTAATAGGAGTTCTGACCCAGTGCTCAGAGCCTGGAAGGACACTTGGGGACATGACTAGCCGGTGCTGAGACTTCTTGAAGAGGCCAGGAGATATTACTCAGAGGAGACAGGGTGGGGATGTGGGGCTGGGAGCAGCTGAGATTCTCTAGCAAAGAGCCTTGGGTAGGAGCCAAGGTATGGATCATGCCCAGCGTCTTTCCCCAGTCCCTGCTTCTCTCCTGAACCTCAGATCTTGGGATCCCATGGACTCCCGAACACTTCCCCCTGGACAACCCCCAGGCTCCTTCCATGGACTGGGTCCCACACTGGCCTCAGTCTCTCTAAATGTATCCTTTTTTCCTGGACCGCCATCTCAGGGGTATCCCTACTGTCACCCAGTCCTTTTCTTGGTCTCAACATGGTCATTGTTCTCCCTTCCCCACCCACCCCACAACCTGTCTACTTGTCTCCTGAGGGTCTCTCCCCTCTCCCCGCTCCCTAGTCTGTCTGTCATGTCCCTTCCTCCCCCTGGGCCCCCAGCCTCAGTCTCCCCTTCTGAGTCACCCTCCACAAGGTGGCCAGGGGAATCTTCCTAAAGCCAAACCTGACCCTGATCCTTCCCTGCTTAGAACCCTCCAGAATTCTGCAGTGCCCCCTGAGACAGAGTCCTAGTGATCAGCCTGGTGTTCACAGGTTTCCATGACCCTGCCTACTCCTTCCTCAACACCCTCATTTGTGGTCAGGCCCCCTTCACTCTTCCACCCACGATTTTGGGGGCATTTTTTGGCAGTTGGAGGGGGAATCTTGTAAAAACTTGCTCTGTGGTTCAAAACCCTCCCTTGGCTCCCCATTTCCCTTGGAGCAAAAGCCAAAGTCATAACCTGGGCCAACAAGATCTGCCCCCCTCCTTCCTCTCTTTGCCCTCATCTCCTCACCTTTCTACCTCATTTCACTTGCTCTGCTCCAGCCACTCTGGCCTCCCTGCTGGCCCTTGAACATGCCAGAGAAATCTTTCACTTCTCCCCCATTTCACAGCTATTTCCTTTGTCAGATTTGCTGTTCCCTTACTTATCACTCTCTCCTTCACCTTGCCTCACTCCTGGTCTCCTTACCTTCTCCTCTTTCTTTCTTTCTTTTCTTTTTTTTTAACCACTTACAGCGTTTACTATCTCATGTCATTTTACTTGGTCTGGATTCCAGGTCTCTTCCACCACCCTTAACATGCTAGCCCTGGGTTCCCATCAGCTTGGCCCAAACCCAGAATGACTTCCTCTCTCCCAGCTTCAGTTTCCCCATCTATATTTCCTACTTCCTAGGAAGTAGGAATTATTAATCCCGTAGGATGATTGGGATACAGTGACTGCAAAGATTAAAAGCTTTCCTGTTCTTCGGGTGATCAGCATAATGCTTGACTCAAGACCACTGCTAGAAAGGGGGAAATGGAGGCAGAGCCAAGAAAAGAGTCCTTGGAGTCACACGGTTCGGGTTCCCCATGTCTCACCGCACTCACTGCCAGGCCACCACCATTCAGCCTCAAAGCTATCCTGAACACAGATCGGGAGGCTATCAAGGTGGCCGAAATCGCTCGATCGATGTCTGACAGCGGTAGTCACATGGGCTGCAGGGAGAAGTCACGTAGTCCACCTTATCGCGATAATCCTGTCTAATGATCAGTCCGGTGCTCCCTTACCGGCCCCCAACCCCGGGATCCTCACCTGATTTCTCCACTTTCACCTTCACCGGGAACATGGTTGGGGTCTGGGATCTGGCTAGCTGGGCCAGAGGAGCCCAAAAGAGCCTAAAGTCACAAGTCAAGGCCGGAGGCAGACGGGGAGAGGTCAAAGGTAAGCTTCATGTGTAGCCAGTCTTCCGCCCAGACCAGTGTCCAGCCGCGACCGACGCGGATGCCGCCACCTCCTCCTGTTCCTTCTGTGGGCGGGCCCTCTCGGCAGTTCCTTGTTCCCATTAGTCAATGCAACCGTCAATCCCATATCCTGGCCAATTAATAGCTGCCGCTGTTGGCTCCCAGCTCTCAGTCCCACCTTCCTAGAGCCCGGTTTCCGGAAACAAACCAACGACATTCCGGGGCCCTTCCTGGGACCTGGTTCTAACTTCCGAGACTCGGTAGAAGTAACGCACGGTGCGAAAAAAGGATCAGAGCATCGCGAGGCTGCTGTTTGGAACTTGGAGAGTTAGAAGCTTTGAGTAACACCAATTTAGCTATTTAACAGGAGTTATTTAACCGTGGAAGTCTCTTTATCCCTAAGAGGAAAACAAATCTAGGGTTAGGCAGGGCTCCCTCTTACGGAGCACTTGCTAGTTGCTAGCTAGCTCCCTGTTAATCTCTTTTCAAGTTTAGCCTCATTCACTTAGCGAATATTAGCGTGCCAGGTACTTCTCTAGGTACTGGGGACACCGCAGTGAACAAAACGGATAAAAACCCTTGCCCTAATGGTTTATAGAGAATGGAAGATAAACAATAAACAAGTAGAACATTTTAAATGCAGTGTAATAGGAAAAAGAATATAGCCTGAAAGGGACATGGGGAGTACCCAGGAGGGGACTGAAACTTTAAATAGGATGGTCAAGGAAGCTTTATCTAATAAAGCAATTGAATACAGTCTCCTTCAGAAAATGGGGAACTTCCATTTACCACATGTACCGTGGCCCAGATAAATTCTAGAGAGTGGTATTGTGATCCACACTTCTGATGAGAATAATGAAGCCCAGTGGAAAAGTTAATATTTTCAAATTCCCATACTACCAGTACAGGATAACAGCCCCTTACTAGTGGAAGTACTATTTCTTTTTTGGTTCCAAATCTGTGAAAGAGGGTTCCCAAGCAAGAAGTTTCCTGTTTTTGAGAGTTATGAATAGTATACAGTAAACTAATGCACATCATGTTTGAAGCACTAAGCCTAATACAAAGTAAGCAACCAATAAATGTTTCTGAATATTAATAATTATTTTAGGGAATTCCCTGGCAGCCCAGTGGTTGGGACTCCATGCTCTCACTGCCAAGGGCCCAGAGGGCCTGGGCTCAATCTCTAGTTGGGAAAATAAAATTTCACAAGGTGTGTGCATGGTGGGCAAAAAAAAAAAAAAATGATCTTATCTTTCAATCTCCAAAAATCCCAGGAAGTCAATATTGAGAATTAGGGTCCTTTATTGGGGGGTGTCATCAGAGAACATAGGAGACAGGAACAAGTCTTAAGAACTTGAGAGTGGGCTTGGAGTAGAGGAGCCCATCCTGGTCCTCAGGCCTGTACAGAAGAAGCTGTCAGGGGGTACCCAGGGGTATGGTGAAGGAAAGGTAGTCCCCAAGGGCGCCCCAACGTGGCCGGTAGATCTGGAAGATAGTGATCCAGGTGGAGAGTACAATCACCCATAAGAAGAAGCCCACAGCTGAGCGCCATACATCTGTAAGAGGGAACAGGAAGGGAAAGGTTGGCTTCCACCTGCTCTGTGGTCTTCCTGAAACCAGCCCTCTCCGCTCTTCCACAAAGTTCCAGGATTTTTGACTCTCTATCATCCCCTCCCACCAAGGATTCTTGAGTCCCCCTCCTTACACCTGATGGCCTCCCTTCATCTGCACCCTGGACTCACAGCCTTTGATTTGGCTCTGCTCCGTGTATGCCGGGACAATGAAGGCCTCTCGGAAGAACCAGAAGATGTTGACCAACCAGAGAAAAGGCAGGAAGGCAAACCCACCTAAAGAGAAGAAAAAAGACTGGGACAGGAGGAAAGGAGGACCCTCCCAACAACCACCTGTTGAAAGGTCCAGTAGGAAGATCCTCTCCCACAGCCTAAGTGAAATGGATATCTCTGCTATCAGGGACTCGGAAATCCTGGATCCTCCCTGGGATTCAAGAATCCAAGTCCTCAACCACCTCTTTGTCAGAACCAGGAGTCCAGCCCCCGCAACACTTCTCTTTTGGGACCCAGAAATTGAGGCCCCAGTCTCCTCCTTCCGCAAGACTCGGGCCCTTCCTCTCTTGGGACTGAAGAATCGGCGTCCCCAGCCACTTCATCCTCTGGACCCAAGAACCCAGGCCCCCAGACCCTCCTCCATCAGGCGCTCTAGTCCCGCCCCCTCTCTTCGGGTACCCTAGGATACCGGCCCTTACCCAGGTAGTACTTCCGGCAGAGGTTCAACTTCTCCTCGTTGGACACCCGCTCCAAGTTCATAGTTGCGCTGGGGCCGGGTCTTCCGAGGGTATGGGGCAAGACCCAAGTCCTGACCCTAAGTGACAGATGGAAGGATCACAACCACGCCCCTATTACAACAAAAGGGAGAGAAACTGAAGGGTGGGTTTTCTGAATGAAGGGCACCCCTCCCCCCACCAGCAAGCGGACTCGATTGAGACGCTCTTGATGTTTATTTGGGTGCGGAAACGACCCCCGACTCACCAGTGGAGTCTTAACTTCCTCCGGTTTTGCCACTTTCAACCACGGACTTCTGCGCGAGATGCCGCAAGTATCTCTGGAGAGTGTAGTCTTTTTTGGTGAGGCAACGCCGCCCGCATGCGCTTTCAGGCAATTCCACTGGCTGAGCCAGTGCGGAGAGTGCGAGCCTCCATCACGCAAGCGTACTAGGGGGTTTCTGAGTGTCCGAGGCAGCGAAGAACTACACTTCCCAATGCTTTTAAGCAACGGAAATGACGTAAATAGCAGAGCGAGTTGGAGGGTTTGCGTAAAAATGGCTGAATATTTAGCATCGATATTCGGGACTGAGAAGGACAAGTGAGAACGGGTGCAGGGAGTGGCCCCTCGGGGGGCCGGGGCCGGGGCACTTGGTAACCTGGTGGCTGGGCGGCGTGGGTCGGTGTTTCTGGGGTGTCCAGCTCCCTGGCCCTCGGTTCACCTCTGTCTTTGCACCTCTTCCAGGGTTAACTGCTCTTTTTACTTTAAGATCGGGGCCTGCCGGCACGGGGACCGGTGCTCCCGGCTTCACAACAAACCGACTTTCAGCCAGGTGAGACCCGGCGCGGGGCCTGGGGGGTTAACGCCTCCGGGGCATTCCCCTTCTGTTGTCCATCATCACGAGGTCCCGCCTTTTCCGGACCCTATCGCCCGGTTTTTTTCTTGTAGGACCTCTACAGGTTCGTCCCCCGACCCTCAGGCCCTTGTTCCAGAAATTTGGCCACGCCCACGTACTACAGACCACACCCCTGGGCTATCCCTCACGCTAGATACCCCCTTTTCTGATTCTCTGAGGGGCCAGCGTTGCTGAGGCACGCAAGATGTTTATGCTTTTTTCTCTGATGCAAGGTCTCACCCGCAACCTTCACACCCCACCCCTTCGCATATAACCCCGCCCTCTGAGCTCAGGCCCTGCCCCTTTTAAATTCTGTTCAGACCATAGTGCTGCTCAACCTGTATCGGAATCCACAGAACACCGCCCAAACCGCAGACGGATCGCACTGTGAGTGAGCGGCCGGTGTTGGGGGCAGGGCGGGCAGCCCCCAGCAGGCCGCCCCCTGATTCCACCCTGCCCTCTCCTTCAGGTCACGTGAGCGACGTGGAGGTGCAAGAACACTATGATAACTTCTTTGAGGTGAGGGTTGGCGGGGGTGGGTTGAGTTTCCCGTGGGCCAGGAGCTCAGCTGATTTCCTCCTGATCTTCCACAGGAAGTGTTCACGGAACTGCAGGAGAAGTACGGGGAGATTGAAGAGATGAATGTGTGCGACAACCTGGGGGATCACCTCGTGGGCAATGTTTATGTCAAGGTGCCTGCTGTCCCCCCAGAGCCCAGAAGTGAAGGCATTTCAGTGCCCAAAAGTCACCACTGAAGCCTCACAGCTTGAGGTCCATCACTAAACGCGGTCCAGCCCCTGAGCTGCTAGCTAATCCCCTGAAGATTTTTGAGTTTGATTGCTCACCCTGACTGACTTTTCCTCAGTTTCGGCGCGAGGAGGATGCAGAGCGTGCAGTGGTTGAGCTCAATAACCGCTGGTTCAACGGGCAAGCTGTGCATGCCGAGCTGTCTCCCGTCACCGATTTCCGGGAGTCGTGCTGTCGGCAGTATGAGATGGGGTATGGGAGTACAGCAGTGGGATGGGCGCCTGGAATCCCAGGCTTCTGTTGTGTGTTGAGGGGGCTGTCAGCGACGGTGGCCTCATCCATCCATCCATCCATGTATTTGTCCTTTACCCAGGGAATGTACCCGCGGTGGTTTCTGCAACTTCATGCACCTGCGACCCATTTCCCGCGACCTCCGGCGGCAGCTCTACGGGCGGGGACCCAGGCGCAGGTATTTCAGGACCAGCCTGCCAAGACTTCTCATACCCCAACCCCCCCGAACCCTGAGATGAATCTGATCCAAACCCCAATAAGTGTCTCAAGCCTTTTGTGCCCTAAGACTAGCCCTCAGCCCCATCTGAAGGTCAGCATCTAAGTCTCAACTCCTAAACCAGCCTGAACCCCAAACCCAAGTCCACCCTGAATCTCCAGTGCTGAGATTAGCCTCTATGCACCTATCCTGAGGCCACCCCCAGGAACTGTTTACTTTATCAATTGCCATGCTTTATCCCAGAGTGGGGAGGCTGAACTGGGAGATCTGCACACCATTCCCTATGGCTCTAACCCTTCTCTCTCATGTCCCCAGGTCACCCCAAAGGTCCCATACTGGCCACCGTCCCCGAGAAAGAAATCGACGACGGTCCCCGGACCACCGGCATGGCCGTTTCTGAGACCCTGACCCCCTTGCCCTCCATCCCTGGCAGGCGCAGATGTTCCTGGCCAGGACACTTCCTCAGAGCTCCCTTAACTTCCCAGTGGCATCTTCTCCAGACTCTGGGTCTCCATGATGTACCACCTTCAACACAGGGAACTTCTGTTGCCCCTCCCCTAATAAAATTCTGTACTGAGGGTTTAGAGCTTCGTTGTTAGCTTGAGCCTGGCTATAGGCTGGTTTCCTTCCACCCCCACATCTGGTGAAAAGGGGAAGTGGGGCCGGGCTCTGGCCACAACCTCAGCCAAGGAACTTCCAACAACAGTGTGAAAGCAGAACACCCAGGGTCCCAGAAATCCCCAAGTGGGACTGGATAGGTGGGGCTGCCATTGTGCTGGACACTTCACATCTGGCTGATGACTCTCAAGGGAGATGCTTGGTTGCAGCAGGTTGGAGGACTCCTAATCTGGAGGAGATTGTGGTTAGGAGCTAAGGTAAGGTTGCTGGGCATTGGGTGGGAGTGTCTAGTGGGTAAGGACTGGGTCCTCCATGCCCACTGCCCGAGATTAAGTAGGTAGTACATAATACTTAAGGTTATTCTATGCCAGGTGCTGTTCTAAATGCTTTACTTTCAGTCAGTTTTACTTCCCCATGGTTATTCTATGAGACAGGTTACTATTATTATCCCACTTTACAGATGGGAAAAGAGGGCAGGAAGATGGCAGAGATAGGATATAAATCCATGAAATCTGGCCCTAGAGTCCTCGCTCTAGCCATCTCGAGGCCTTATGGCCTCTCTCATAACTGGCCAGGAGCTGGACTGGGGGCTGGGGGATAGATTTTTGGCTTCTGAAGGGGACTGAGGATCCTATGCCTCCACATCCACTGCTTCCTTCTTCTGCCCCGGTTTCCTGGCAAGTGCGGCAGAAGCGCCGTGGCAGGAAGTCGTGTGGTCAGGGGCCCCCAGATTGCAGGCTCCGCCCGGATGGGGCCCCTACGCCTCCTCCCAACTGCTGTGCTGCTCCTGGCCCAGGCGGCGCCTTGGGAGGCCTCTCAGCACTGCGGCCGCCTCGAGTACTGGAACCCTGACAACCGGTGCTGTGGCAGCTGCCTGCAGCGCTTTGGGCCGCCCCCCTGCTCGGGTGAGGAGCGGGGGACTGGGCGTTTGCATATGTTCCGGCGGAGTTAAAGGGTAGTGGGGGCGGGGGCGGGAGAGGTGAGGTCTGTGGGCTATGGCCTGTGAGGCTTGCTTCGGGGTAGGGGCGGTGGGCTGTGCGTAGACAGGTGATGGAAGCTAAACCTGCGAAGAAGGGAGCTGTGTGGGTTAAGAGGGTCAAGGTGAAGGTGTGTGACCCATTAGGCGGGAACCCAGCAGTGAGGAAGAAGTGGGCGGGACAATTTAAGGGGCGGGGCCTGAGTAGAGAGGGTTGGGAGACTGCCTGAGATAGTGTGGGGCGGGGATAGAGGTGGGCACGTCCGCTGATAGGTTGGGTGAGTACAGTACAAGGGGCGGGGCCTGCCAGGATAGGGCAAAGATGAAAGGGCGTAACTAGCGCAGTGACGGCCGGCTTTGACAACAGCACGTGAGACTTTCTCCCACCAGACCTAGAGTTTTCGGAAAACTTCGGGCTGGACGATGCTGGCAATCACGTAATGCACCCCTTCAAAGAGTGTCCTCCTGGACAGTGTAATCGCAACAGCGCGGAGCTATGTAGCCTTTGTGGCGGCGGAGCAACGGCACCCATTCCCTCCGGGAGCCGCGGCGGAACTGGGCGGCCCTGCCGAGAGGTACTGATTAGGTTTCAGAGGGGCTGGGCCGGGGTGCAGCTTGAGGGAGAGGGGTGAGGGACTTGGGATCGGATGGGTGGGGTCTTATCAAGGGAAGGGGGGTGGCTTAACTGGAGGGTAGAGATGAGGCCATGCTATCTGGAGATGACCTGCCTGGGTTAAAGGAGAAGGGGGTTGGGGCAGGGGAGCGGGGGCTGGATCAGGCGGGGATGTGGACCCATTGAGGGATGTAAGGATGAGAGGTTTGTGCTGAGGATTCAGAAGTAGGGCATGCCTCGCACTTTATTCTAACCTCGTTTTCCAGAAGCCTGTCCCTAACAAGGTGCCCTGCCCACTGACACCTGGAAAATCGAGCGTCCTTAGCTCCCAGGAGCCCAGCTCACCAGCAATCCCCAGTGTTTCGTGGACTTCTGAGCATAAAGCCCCTCAGCAGGCCTGGCCAAGCTTGAGCGTTGCCCTGTACCTATTGCTGGTTCTGCTTGTGACCTCAGCCATGATCCTGCTTGCCCTGCATTGGCACCACCGTCGCCGCGACCAAGGGAAAGCAGTCCAGCACCCATATCCTAGCTTGGTTTGCAGCGACCTTGACACCCACACCCGCTTCTTGCACTCCTCCTCTCCAGCCTCCCTGGAGACTTCAGAGGCAAGGGACTCATGGCAGGAGATCTCTCTACCTCCACTCCTAGGCAGGGGTTAGTTGAGGATACACCAAGGATGGGGAGGTGGACTGGAAGCTTGCACTCCCCACCCTCACCCCTCACTGTCTCCCAGAGATGCCAAGCCTGGAGTCGCAGCCCCTGACTCGCCTCCTGGATGAGCTGGAGGTGCTGGAGGAGCTGATCCTGCTGCTGGATCCTGAGCCTGGGCCAGGTGGGATGGCCTGTGGCACCACTCGACACCTGGCTGCAAGATATGGACTGCCTGCTGCCTGGTCCACTTTCGCCTACTCACTGCGGCCCAGTCGTTCACCTCTGAGGGCTCTGATCGAGATGGTGGTGGCAAGGGAGCCCTCTGCCTCTCTGCGCCAGCTTGGCACACACCTGGCCCAGATAGGGAGGGCAGATGCACTGCAGGTGCTGTCCAAACTTGGTTGACCAGGGGCTTGCCTGGCCTAGTATTCAATAAAGTTTCCACTGAAATAAATGCTGCTGTCTCCGGGCCTCATTAAGAGTCCTCTTAAAATAGTATGAATTAGGAATTCCTGGCAGCACAGTAGTTACAACTCTGCATTTCCACTACAAGGAGCCTGGGTTTGATTTCCCATCAGGAAACTAGGATCTTGCATGCTGCTCCCCACCTCCAAAGCCTTAATTGGGCCAAAACCCAACAGACATCCTCTGATTCCCCTTCTACTCCCACCCCACAGGAATGGGCCAATCCCACCTCACATACAAGACCAGCTGTGGGTTACTTCTGGACCACCAGGGTTCCCTCTGAGATAAGGCCCTGCTCCCCCTGGGAAGAGTTCATCTACAGGGACTTAAGTTTGATTCTAACCCGGAATAGGTACTGTATTCAGCTCAGCTTTAAAAGACCCCCACAATTCTAGCTCTAAACCATGCCCTCTCACCTACCTGTTTAGGCTGACAGGCTTCCCTGGCTCAGGATCGGTGTGGGGCACAGAGAAACAGGAGCTCCTACTTGCCCTCAGCACCACACAAATGGAAGACTACCTCTCCAAACATTGACAGACTTTATTGTGGGGGGGTTCCCACCTGGGATCCCACCCCCTTAAATAAAAAAGTGCATAGAAAAGAAGGGATTTAGAAACTTTTGTACAATATCTACATCCTGGGCCCCCAGGGCAAGAAGGGGGCGATTGCTGGGTGGGCTGGAGGGGTGGAGGCAGGGCCCTCGCCACCTGCATGCCCACATCCACCCTGAACATGAGGGTGGGAGTGAGATGCTCTGGGAGGGATGAGGGTGCCCCCAGGATAGGGGCAAGATGGCAGCGGGGGGCGTGGCAGGCAGCCACTGCTTCAGTTAAGGAAGCGACGGCAGCGCTTGGCGCCACAGTTGCAGGGCAGCTTGTTGCTGGCATCCTCAATGGGGAACTTGTAGTCATAGGTGAGTTCCTCACCACGCAGGATGCGACGCAGGGCGAAGATGACGATGTGCTTCTGGCCCTCCACATGGATGACTCGAGAGAAGCAATTGGGCTCACACGAGTGGTTGATGAAGCGGGCGGCATTGCCATGCATAGTGGCGTCCACCACGTCAAAGTCATCCATGCGGAACATGTAGCACCCAATGCCCTACAGGGACAGGGTGGGGATGTCAAAGGCTCTGTTCCCACGGACAGCCCTGTTTCAGGTGCCTCATTCCCATGGCCTGGCAGAGCCTACCTTCCCATCATAGAACTTCTCCCGCTTGTCAGTCAGCACAGAGCGGATAACAATACCAGAGTACTCAATGACCATCTCGCCTGCATCGATGTTGCGCTTACAGAACAGGCCCCGCCCGTGGATGGCAGATCTGCAGGGTAGGATAGGCAAGGGGGAGGTCAGGGGAACAGAACCAAGGCAGCCCCTGACCAGGGCACCTGCCTGTCCACCCAAGGGACATCCTCCCCACAACCCCACGAACCTGTAGACACCCACAGCCTCTTTGGATGTCTTCTTGAGGTGGCGAAAGCGCATGGCCATGGGCAGCTCCAGACTGGTGGCACGTCTGGTGGGGGATGCAGTGTCACACAGGCTGGTACCCAGAAATGACTTCTCTTGCCCTAATCAGCCTCTTTTGGGCCCTTCCAGACCACCCCCAGCACCCTGGCCTGCCCCCCATACCTGGTTGACCTGAGCTGCACCTCGTCCTCTTCCTCGTCGCAGGTGGCTCCCTCAGGAAGCACCCGGTGCTGGGAGGCCAGGAAGTTGAACATGTCAAAGGTGCACTTGCTGCAGGTGGGAGGAAGGAAAGGAGGGGGGTTTGTAGCCATTATTTCAGGAAGATGCTACCCATTTATTCTCTGGCCTGGGCCTGCTGCTGGTGGGGCAGGAGGAATGTTGCTACTATTGGAGACACAGCAAAAGGGAAGCGACAGGGTTCCTTCCTCTGATGCGGTCTCCAGAAACAACTTCTGAAGGAGCCTAGTGTCTTCTCTTCAGACCTCAGTTTCCAATCTATGCAGACTAAATTCCCACCCTTGAGAACTCCTCTAGGGCTACCCGGACCCAGGCGCCACACCCCAGACCTCTCACCGGAGATAGACCTCAGCGCGGGCTGCCCCATGGGGATTCAGGGGTGGCTCCTCCTGGCCCTCTCCCTGCTGGTGGTAGCGGAACTTGTAGTGCTGGCAGCGCTGAGCCCCGGGCAGCTGCTCTGCCAGGAAGATGACAGCATCATGGTGGATGCCCAGGAGCCTTGCCCCACTCATTCCTGAGGAGAGTCAACGTTGAGGACACACTGGTCATGTCGGAGGCCCATCCTGTCAACTGGGAGTCATCCCAGCTCCCAGCATCCCTGTGGACCCCCCTCAGTTACCACTGAAGGAGAGATGTCTGAGCCGGGCATGACCTCGGGCCTCTTGCACCTTCTCAATCAGAGTTCTCCATGCCCCTGGGGAGAGGGCAGGGCCAGGGCTGTCAGGATAATGTTTTATGGAACATCTCCCCTCTCTGTCAACTCTATCCCCAACTCACCTTCCAAGCTCTCTGCCTCCACGCTGAACCCATCCTCACTGCTGATCTCAAAACGCAGGTGTGGGCCAGCCCGTTTAGGGGCCTGGTTCTCTTTGTCCTCTGGGGATGGAGGCTCTTCCTCGGAGCTTGAAGCCTCACCTGGTCCCAGGGAGCAGAACAGAGTTGGGGAGGGTCACCCTTCCTTGACTCAAACGTCCCTGGCTCCCCTCTGCCTTCCCTTCCTCCTCGGGGATAAGCACAGTTACTAGATTTAATGGCCTTCCTCTTGTAATATTTGGCCAGTGAATCCTACAGGATGGACTTTATTTTTTCTAAAGAGCCTGTAGTCCCTTTTCTGTAGGACATGTTCACAGCTCACTCAAACTCAGTCTATCACAAATGCCTATCTACTCTTCATTTTTCTGAATCTCACACAAAATTTAAAATACTGGAGAACTATTTTGTACATGTGAGCTTCCCTGGTGGCTCAGTGGTAAAGAATCTGCCTGCCAAGGAGGAGACGTGTGTTCGATCCCTGGGTTGGGATGATCCTCTGGAGAAGGAAACAGCAACCCACTCCAGTGTTCTTGTCTGGAAAATGCCATGGACACAGGAGCCTGCTGGAGTACAGTCCATGGGGTCACAAAAGAGATAAACATGACTTATTGACTAAACAACAACAATTTTTTTATGTACACCCCATTTCTGTAAAGATTACCAATATAGTATTATAAAAAGCCCATACTCACAGAATCAAGTATATGTACACTATGAAGGACTTCTCAAGGGCTAAAGAATTTAAAGCTAGAACAGACGGGCCTAGCTAACATAGGTGATGTGGATGTGAGAAAGAGTAGAGTCCAGGACAACTCCAGGTGTGGAGTCTGAACAACTGGAAGGATACAATGGCCACTGACTGAGGTAAAGGTAAGGGAGAAACAAGTTTGTAGTCAAGTCAAGAACTCAGTTTGGGACACAGAGTCAGAGATCCCTCTTAGAAAACTTCCCCTTTCAACCTGCGGCAGAGATGGCAGGTGGGCAGCAGGATACAGGAGCCTGGCTAGTGATTTGGGAGCTATCAGAATTAGAGATGGGATTTACAGCCAGAAAGATAGACGAGAGCACTCAGGAGTGAGTGGAGATAGAGAAGTCAAGCCTAGGGTCCTGGGACACACCAAAGTTGACAAGCTAGAACACTGAGGCACAACCAGAGGTGAGGAGAGGGCTGGAAGCCGGGAAAGGAAGTGCTTCAAGGAGGGAGGGATCCATGCACCAAATGCTGCTACTGGCTCAAGCAGGATTTCAACTGAGGCCCAACCACTGTACCTAGGGTGAGTGGGATGGGGGCAAATGTTTTGAATGGAGCACATTTTAGGAGAGGCAGGACTCACATGGCCATACTTTCTTCCCACATAACTTCTTTGGGCCAACCTGGCCATATGCCTACCCTCTGGCCCTAAGCAAGACTAAACCTAACTCTTGCTGTGTGACCCACATCATCTCCAAGCCTCCAAGTGCCCCAGGGTCTTCCTCTGACTTCTTCCGCCTTTCTCTACCCTCGCTTCCATTCTGTTACCTGAACACAACTATAGAGAACAGTCCGTAGACAGAGGCCTCGCCCAGGCACACTCTCACTGGCTTCTTTCTCACCGCGCTCACTCTATGCTAAAGTGTACTTGCTAATTACATGTCGGTTTCCTCTAGCAAAATGTATCCGGTCCCTACGGGCAGGGACCTGTCTGTCATGATCACTACCACCTCCTTACGCCGTCTCTGACCCCAGTAAGTAGTCTTTCAGCTAAACAGTCTCAGTCTACTTCGTTCCATTTCCTTACGCAGCAGCTGAGATCTACATAATAAGAAAATCCACACATCCCGACAGGACTGGGGCCACGAGAAATTCTGAGCCTTGGGCTGCTCAATTACCAGCTTACTTGGCTGCAGCCCACTCCCTCTCCCCCTGCCCTCCATGACCAGCAGAGCACTGCCCTTCCAGCTTCACTGAGTCCATCAGCCAGAACTGCTCCAAGTGCCCCATCCTACATCCTGATGTCTCATTATCTCTCTAAGTACAGGCATAACTCGGAGATATTGCGGGTTCGGTTCTGGACCACCACATTAGGGTAAATACTGAAATAAAGCAAGTCAACAAATGTTTTGGGTTTTCCAGGGCATGTATAAGTTATGGTTACACTACACTGTAATCTCTTAAATGTGCAACAGCATTACGGTTAAAAAAACAATGTACATACCTTAATTATCGCTAACCTTAAAAATACGCTAACCATCATCTGAGCTTTCAGCAAGTTGTAATCTTCTTGCAATAGTAACAGCAAAGATCACTGATCACAGATCACCGTAACAGATAATGAAAAAGTGTGAAGTATTATGAAAATTACCAAAGTGTGACACAGAGAAACAAAGTGAGCAAATACTGTTGGAAAAATGACACTGATAAGACTTGCTCCATGCAGGGTTTCCACAAACCTTCAATTTGTAAAAAATGTGATAAAGTGAAAAGCAATAAAACGAGGTATGCCTGTACACCTTCCTCATGTCCTTCCCTCTGTCTCAGGGGTCTCCAATTCAAACCTGACTGCCATACCTCCTCCCACCTCCTTTTCCATCCACGAGTCCCATTCAACTTCTTTCTTGCCTTTGCTTTCACAGCCCTCACACAAAACACCTGTAATCTGTACCCCCCTGCCACAAGACTCTCAGCTGAGCTTTTTGGTGGGTGCCTGGGCTTTGTTCTGGCTTCCTCATCACCCAGTCTTCAGTTTTGGACTCTGACACATCTTCCCCACCCTGTGCTACTTGCACAAACAGTACACCTCTCCCAGACCCCATGTGCATGGTGTCCTCTGCAGCAGCTGGGATGGCTGAGCCTCTGGACACCATTCTCCTGATTTCCCTACTGCTCTTGCCCTTTCTCTGGGTCTCAAGTCGGCTCAACACTTTCTGAATGATCCCCAGAACTCCGTCTTTGGCTTTACCAGGTACCTAACCCTCTGACCCTGGCACACGGAGTCCTCGACCTCTCGGACACACTGGACAGGTCTGTCTCTGCCACAGGCCACAAGCTCCTAAGGGTGTCCCTGCAACCCTAGCGCCCCGCGTCGGGCTTGTATCCACGTTGAGTGTGCAGTGTGTAATAGCACTGTTTAAAGTGGACCAACTGTGTATGTCGGTTACTCAGCTGAGACCAGCATGGGGAGGGAGGCAGTGAGAGGGTGAGGCTGGTCCCTACCTGAGTAGTGGTGCCACTGGGACTCAAGCAGCAGGTCAGAGGGACCATCAGGGGCCCGGGGAGGACCACCTTCAGGAAGCGGCAGCAGAGGGGACCGGTCCTGGAGGGGCCTGTGAGAAAAGACCTGTCAGAAGGAGGAAATGACAGTGGTACCAGAGCCTCCAGGGAAAGGAGGCTGGCCACTCACCTTGGGCTTTCCCCTGCAGTGGGCTCCCCAGGATCATCTAGGTCGAGAACTCCACGCACAGTAGGCGTTTTCATTCTCACTCGGCTGAACCTGGGGTAGGGGCACCATAAGAAAGCTGAGTGCCTTCCCCTGCCCACCTCTCTCCCACTCCACAGCCTGGCCACGCTCACTCACCCACTGCCACAAGGCCCTGGACCCTGGTGGGGATCCTCCAAGGACTCTCCATCTTCCTCCAGCCGGGGAGTCTTGCTTGGTGGAGGCGCTGGTGGAGAACGGCCAGAGAAGGTGGACACCCTTTTGACACGGATGGCCTGGCGGGGTGGGCTGGGGGGCCCACTGCTCAACACCAGCGTCAGGGGGGGGGGGGGGGGGGGGGGTGCGGGGCGGACCACCCCTACCACTGGCAATACACCCAGCAGGGGTCCTGGGGGCAGAGTCCAGGAAGTGGGGGCCGTGGGGGGCATGGGAGGGGGCAGAGGCGGTGGCTTCATTGGGGGTGAGACAGGTTCGCCCTCCCCCGTCATCTTTACAAACACCTGCCCCAGCTTGTTGACGAGGATGATCTTGGATGCAGCAGGTTTCGGGGGCTCGGGGGCAGGGCCCAGGCTCAATACCCGAACCCCTGGGGGTCCAGGGAGCCAGGCAAACGTCCGGGTGGCATCAGCTGGGTTAGGGGGCAGGCCCTGAGGGGGCTGGCTGCCATTGGCCAGGGGAGGTGCTGGGGGGAGGGGCTCCTCTCTGGGTCCAGCACCCCCCTCCCCAGGCCCCCCTAGGTTCTTCAACACAAAATCCACGATTTCTGACGGCAAGTCCTCGGGAGGTCGGGCCCTGTCCCCTGCAGTCCCAATGACCCCCGCCCGGCCTGCTCCTGGCCCTGAAGGAGGAGTCCCCTGGCCCCGAGGCTGCTGGACCGCCTCGGCCTCGCTGTCCGTGCCATCATCCACTCCGTCCAGCTGTTCAATGCGGGGGACTCCGGGGAGGGCACCGGGGGCCAGGGCAGGGCCGGACACCACAGTCACAGGGAAGTGGACGTAGCGGGGAGTGGGGCTGGCCTCCTCCTCTGAGCTGTCCCCCGGGCCTCCGTGGCTGCTCCCCCCGGCCCCTGCAGCCACAATCTCTTCCTGGAAGGGCTCAGTCCCCAGCAGGCTGGCCGCAAAGTCCAGGTCAGCAGCACTCAGTCCTGATACCACCTCCATGTCCTCAAAGTCTGGGCCCAGGTCTTCAGGGGGTGGTGGAGGAGACGGGGCCCGGCTTGGGGGAGCCAGCTCCCCTGAGGTAGGTGTGAGGGCTCTAACGACTGAGGTAGGAGGGGGCACCCTGAGCTGAGGAGAGGTTCTGAGAGGGGGAGAGGCCCGCCGTGAAGGTGGCAGCCTGGAAGCCAGAGGGCTGGGGCGACGGGAGCGTCTCGGGGGAGCTGGGAAGTCCGGGTCTCCCACTGTAGGGATGTGGTGGGTCAGAGAAGATGGACTTCCTGTAGGGGGAAGGGTCGGTGTCAGCCAGGAGTTCCTGCCTCACCCTGCCCCACCCATCCCCAGGACTTCCAGGTACACACCAGGGGAGGGCAGGGGTCCAAAGGACACACCCCCCAAGGGCCTCCGGGATGGTGAGTAGTTGGGCACTTTGATTCGAGCCCCCGAGAAGGAGCGGGGGGCTGGAGGAGGGGCGCTGCTTGGATCCAGCCGAGGTGGGGGGTCCGGGTTCTGAACGGGTGGGTGGTGCTCAGGAGCTCTAGGGATAAGGGCATCTGTATCTGGCAGGGGGTCCACATGATCTGGGGGTTCTAAAGAGGCAAGAGAATGGCATCATGGGTGGGGGGGCTCCTTGTGGAAGCCTCTGCTCACATACCTTTCATTCTTTTGAAGCACCTACACCTTCTCTGTCTGGCCCCTGACCTGGGCACAAGATGCTTGCATTCCCAGTCATCGCCCAGGTCTCAAACTTCTCTGGCTTCCACAAAACCTCCCCATACACCTGGCTCAGAGTCCCTTTGTGACCCCCCTCACCCATCCTTTGCCATTCACTTCCTCACTTCCTGGATGCCTGCTGCTCTCTCCCAGACTCAGGCCCCACGCAAAGTACTGCCCTCCTCCAGCACAGCCAGTCCTACCACTTTCTTACTTGTGCTGCACATTGCAGCCACATCAAACACATCCACCGAATCCTAGTGCTTGTGCCACCCCATCACCTGGCTCCACCCAATCTGTATAAGCTCTCTCTGCTACCTCCTCCCAACGCTCCTGTGTTTCCAGCCAAGATGACCGTACCCTCTTTCCCCTCTCTCCTCCATGCTGTGCTCCAACCCAGAACAACACCTTGCCCACAACACAACCCACATCTCTCCCTGCTCCCACTGGGCCCACCAGGACCTCTCTCTACCAGTCCTTGAGCCCATTCTGTGCTTCCTGCCAACCGGCCCTAAGCACTAGCATGGAGGGGAGGGTATCAGTTTGGAAAATGAGCAGATCTAGGGTTGAATCCTTGCTCTGCCACTATGTCCTTTCTGGGATGTACAGAGAAGCTTATCCCTTTCTCAAGGGGCCATGGGGAACATAACATGAGCACGGAGCCCCAAGTCAGGCGGCCATAAATGCTCCCTACGTTTGTCCAGAGGCTGCCACCCTTATAAGCAGTTAGCACGTATCTCTGTCCTCACTTCCTGGCATGAAGTTCATCTTAGGCTACCACCATTACAACAAACAGAACAACGGCAAACATCCTGGAATTTCATTAGGGCACAGAACAAGGCTTGGTGGGTAGCTGTTTGCGGAAGGCAGCACTCGGGGAAGAAAATGCGTGAGCTCCAAGGCCATACCTGAGGAAGGGGCAGGACTGTGCACAATGGTCTGGTTCTCTTCTGCTGCCTCCAGGTGAACTGGCTCTTCCCTTGGCCCCCATGGCCGGTACTCCAGGATTCGGCACCGATACCAGCAGCGCCGCCGAGCATCTACTGTGCTCCAGTACAGACGGGAGCACCTGGGGGGGACGGGGGTACAAAAGGGTCAGGACAACTTGGGAAACAAGATCCAGCCCTGGAGGCCCACAGCCCCACCAACATCCCTTGGGTTGCTCACTGGTAGCCAATGGGGAAGAGCCGTCCCTCACAGTCTGAGAGGTCAGACAGAGTGCCCAAGGAGTCGATCCGGATGGAGCCTATGGTGTAAGTGGGTGGGAGAGGTCAGGAGAGCGGGCCTAGGCAGGGTCAAGAAGATGAGGGGAGAGAGCAAGCTGCTTACCAATGAGCACATTGATGGCATCAGGTTCAAGCCCCGTCAAGAACTTTCGCTTGAAATTGATGCCCTCAAAGTCCACGTAGACTCGGCGGAGAACATCAAAACCGTCAGGGTTCACGATCTCCTGGGAGGTGGGTGGCAAATGGGGTTGCTGGATTGGTGAGGGGGTGAGGGGGATGTGAGGGAAGGCTTGCTCCAGAGACTGGTCAGTCAAGGGGCTTGACTAAGGGACTGGGGGCAGGGGGTAAGGGAACAAGGAAGACACTAAGAGGCAGCTGGGTGAGGCCTGAGGGACTATGGGGCTCCCTGAGAGGAAGAGGAGAGACAGCAGCAGGGCACTGGGTCCCCAAGGTGAGGGCCCACCTTGCCATCCAACAGGTCTGTGTGCTTCTGGCAGAAGACTTTCTTGTCATCCTGGAAGATGCAGTAGCTGGCCCGGGCGCACATGAAGTGGAAGTTGCTGAGGCAGGAGGAAAGGCAGCAGCCCACCGTAGCACCAGGCTTCAGGCAGAGTTCACAGCGCTACGGGCAGACGGGGTTGCTAAGCGAGGAAGCCAGGGCCTGACACCCAGCATCGCTGTCCTCAAAGACTCCACTTGGGCCCCTGCCGAGCCTAACACCTCACAGAACAGCGGCATATTACCTCCCCACCAGTGGCATCCAGGCCCAGACACACATTAAAACAAGTGCAAACTTCTTGAAACAGAGTTGTAGCAGGAAGAAAAATAACAGGAGCTAAGGTTTCCTCATGCTGTTCTAATGTGGAGTCCGTATGACTTCACTGAACCCTCACATCTGCCCACTGGGGCAGGTCTTTCTCTCATCCTACTTCCTAAGGGTGAGCTGGCAGCACCCCACAGAGAGGGGGTTCCCACACAGTATCTCACCTCACAGGGATGGAGTAAGAGGTAAATGCCACACAAGCTTAGTAACAGGAGATCATTTAACTTTCAGTATCCCAGGCTTCAGGCCCACATTAAGCCAGAGAGCACAAATAGGAAAGATTTGCTTTTGCTGCAGCACCAGAGTCCTGGACAGCCAGAAGAGGCACCGAGGACAAGCTGTGGCGGAGACCACGAAAGCAGAGCTGTCTCTACTGGAGCTGGGCCCTACTCCAGCCCCCAAGAACTGCCCCCTCTCCAGGCCCGTGCCCTCACCATCTGCCTCCCTCGAGCCACAGCAGCATGCACGTTCTTGAGGGAGCCGTCGTTTTCTTCAAACACTTCGGCTGACCAAATGGCACAGTTGACGTGTGTCCACTCATTCTGCCCAATGTATAGGAGCCGTCCCGCCTCCTAGGGGCAGAGCCGTGGTGTGAGGGGAGGAGTCAGAAACCAGACCCTACAAGCTGGGTTTTCATGCAGTAGCCCTCACCTTGGAGTCTGCATCCCCGTATTTGAGGCAGAGTGCACACTGACGGGGGTCGTCCAGGTGAGAGAAAGCAGCTGAATCCTTGCCCTGGAAAGCTGGAAGAGGTGTGGGAAGGACGGTCCAAGAATGAGGACCCGGAGCCTGGCCCATCAACTAGGCGATCGAGCTTCTAGCCCCAACTGCCCAGTACCTGTTGAGGGATCCCCTGGAGGCTGCCCTGATTCTGGGATCTCTGGTTCCTGCTGCCTCCACTGAGCGTAGACGTGGTCCAGGGATGGGGGCAACACAGCATTGGGAAGGACTCCGCTGTGGACAGGCAGGGTCAGCCTCTGACACATCTAACGGAGGGGTGCTAGACTGGGGCCCACCCATAGTATCAACATGATTACGCCATGACCCCCTCTGTCCTCTCTCTATATGGAACTTCTCTCAGCCTTCCAAACAAGCCAGACCTTCTCGGGCCACCTTTGGCACATAAAATACTATTCTCCGTGCCCAGAAAACTTCTCCTCCATTTCTCAGCTTAGATGTCATTTCTCTGGGAAGCCTCAGGCTCAAGGCTTCTAGGCAGGCACCGCCTCTGAGCTCCCACAGCCCCTGGGCCTCCCCATCAAAGCCCTAACTATCTGGGTTATCAGTGCTTGCCCACCCCCCAAACATGGCTTGCCCACTACTGTCCCCAACACCACCTTGCATAATGAACAACCAAAGTAAGAATTAACCACACAATATGAGTCTCTGCTCGTCTAGAACCACTGGGGACTCTCAACCTGGTCCCACCACCCTCTAAGACCCTAACCCTGCTCCTCATCTACTCTCAGTCCAGCTGGACCCTGGATTCCCAGGTGCCTCTGCCTTTGCCCTCACTCCCTGGTTCCCCTCCTGCTACCCAGCCTTGCTCACTTGGGCAGCCGGGTACTCCGTCGCCAGTACTTGGGGTCGTGGGCGTCGAACCAGCAGAACGCAGACTCTAGCAGCTGGGGAGCGGGTTAACAGGATAATCAGAACTGTCTTCCCAAGAAGAGGTGGTGGGGGCAGGAACCCACTCTCTCCTCCCCGCTACCATGCCAGCCACCCTCACAGCAGCCCCCGAACAACTCACCTTCAGCAGGAGCCCCTTGGTTTGGCCTCCAGCCCGGCGCTCCAGCGTCTCTCCTTCTTCAGAGTGCCTCATCAGGATGCTCACCACATCCTCCATGAAGCTGTGCTGTAAGGGGGTTTGTCAGGACCCAAGCCCCCACCCCAATCCTCTCCCCCAGGCACACAGGGGCTCCTCAGTGTCCCACTCACCACGGACTTGTAGTGGCCCTCCTCGAAGCGCCGGCTCACAGCATGCAGATCACAGGGCCCGGGGTGCAGCTGCTGTCCATCCTGCCCACACTGCAAAGAGGGGAAGTCAGGAGGGCTCACGCTGGGCCAGGGCCCTCCCATCCAGTCATCCGGGCCTGCAGACCTGGGTGCACAGCAGCAGTGGGCCTGCCACCTTGGAGCTCAACAGGCCCTGAAGCACCTGGCGCAGGCCCCCCTGCAGGGCCCCGCTCAGGGCCTCTCGCCAGCGGGGGTGTGTGGCCCCAGCACATGGCCCACAGGTGTACAGCACCGAGTCTGGCAGCCCTGAAAGGATCTCGTAGTCTTCATCTAGAACAGCCAGGGCAGGAAAGAGAAAAATGGTTTCAGTGACGTGGAAGTTCTCAGCTGGCCCTAGGTCACTAAGAACATTTAGCTGTCCCCTGAGAGCCTGTGGCAAAGGGCAGGGCAAGGCTGAGGCCACACCCGTCTTCCATCCACTCACCTGAGAGCCCCTCACACTTGGCGTGCACCCAGTGGTCACACTGTGCACACTGCATCATCTTGCTCTCGTAGTCGTTGTCTTCGTAGCAGCGTGTGCAGATCGGGCAGTAGTTTCCTGGAGCAAGAAGAAGCAAGTCAGAGAGGCTGGGGCCGTGAGCTGCCCTCAGCAGCCTGGCGTGGAGGCCGGCCGGCCCACTACTGCTGCATGAGCTGGCCTGTCCTGCCCCACTTGGGTCCCTACCAAGCTCCAAAGGCTGGCTAAGGATAAGGTTGCTCTCCTAACTGCAGCCTCAAGGCCTCACAATGCAAAGAGCCTTGCTAAACCTGCTGCTTGAGCCAACGAGGAAGCCCAGGTCTTCAGAAAACTCAGTGGAGACTTAAAGTACTTCCTAAAGTTCTAGGAAGTACTTGTGAGACCATCATGAGGGTGGAGTCCAAGACCTCCACTCCCACTGCCCTCAAATGAACCATGTCCCTCTCTTAAAATACTAGATGGGGTCCTACAAGAGAGTACTTTGAATGGAAAGAAACGCTTGAGGTAGAAGAGAGTGGAGAAATACTAGCAAAGAGTATCTCTTCCAACTGCTTGTCTAGGAACCTGGCCCACTCCCCGGTGGCCCCCGGGGCCCCGGTCCCCTGCCAGGTCCCCACCTTTCTCAAAGAGCTGGGTGCACCTGGGGCAGAGGCTGTAATCTCCCGACCACTCGACGTCCCAGTTCTTGCCTGGAGTCGCCCCACAGCTTTTACAGCGCACGCAGGCTGAGCAGATCTGGGGGGGCAGGGCAATATTAGGGGGAGAGCCAGACACCAGGCTGGAGCAGTGTGAAGTGGGGAGGGGCAAAGAGGAGCAGGCAGGACACAGATGCAGAAGAACAGGTAAGGAGAACAGGTGTGCGGGAGAGGTGAAGAGGAGGATGGAGAGGGAAAGAAGCAGGGCAGGAGACAGATGAAGTGGGGAGACTAGCAGAGTGAGACAGGAAGAGATGAGGCTACAGCAGGGGACTGTGAGCTGGGAACTACAGAATCCGTGAGCCTGTAAAACCATTACATACAAATTCTGCACAGAAATCTTGTCTGTACAAAATTCTTGAAGAGAACGTGTAATGTTTATCAAACTCTCAAGAGGACCTCCACCCTCCCACCCCCAAGAACCCTGGCCTAGAGCAATCCTGGGGTGGTGGTGGCATTAATTAGAGCTCCAAAGCCAGGGGAGGGGGCCTCATCTCTCACCCAGTGGCGCCGTTTGCGTGTGGCCCGCGTTGGGTAGCCAGGCCCCAGACAGGCTGGGTGGTAAGCATGGCGGCAGCGCTCACACTCTAGGAGGTGCTGTAGAATATTGGAGAAAGACAGCAATGGCAAAACCTATTGGCTCAGAGACACCCCTCTCCTCCATGCAGCCACTGCCACAGCCCTTGTGCCCAAACCTTGGATCCCCGGCCTTTGCGCCCACAGACATGGCAAAACTTGCAGCGGCGGCAGCACCAAGTGTCATGATGTTGGGGCAGGGGCCGCTCGGCCTCCTCCAGGCAGAATGGGTGGAAAGGGTCACAGCAGACCTGGCAGAACACCAGCTAGGAGTGGCGAGAGTGAACAATGGGCAGAGTAAGGGGCCAGGAGGCCAGGGAGGGTGACCCTGTTGAGAGGGCCCCCAAAACCAGGCAGTCAGGGCTAACAGAGACTGGAGGGGGAAGGAATCCAACCTCATGCAGGCCTTTGCTGGCACACAGCAAGCACACCATGGGTGGTCCCCCTGGCACGGAGGTGAGTACGCTTAAGCCGCCCATCAGCCACACGTTCTCCAGGTCACAGTCCTCCTGAGGGAGAGAAGATGCAGAATCAGGGAGCAGCCAAGAGCACAGCAAGATCCAAACTTAAAGACCAGGTTTCTCACCTGGAACCAACACGTCTCTTCCCACCACAGTCCCTACCACCCTATACCATACCTTAAAATCCACACGAACCCGGTGCACACCGTCTGGAGACTTTTGTTTTCCAGTCCAGCCATTGGGAAAAGAGGCAAAAGGGCCAGGGGCCAAAGCATCCTAAGGACGGACAGTGGTACTCAGAGGGCTGCAGCCCCACCCTTTACCAACTTCTCATTGCCCTCTCCCCAGCCTACACCACCCTGCCTTTTGCCAAGATCCTACTTGGCCTTCCAGAGAGATATGCCTGCTTCACCCACCCAGGGCCTGTCCTCTGGTATGAACACACTACAGCACTCAGGTGAGCCTGTGACCCTGACTTGCCAGGAAGCTCCTTGGGATGGAGCCATGCCTTACACAGGGCTCAAGTTCTTGGTGTGGGGGCTATGCTGACCTTGTCCAGGCGCCTTCGGGCTTTGAGCTGCAACACAGGCTGCAGGGTGGGTTTGCGGGGCCGGCTCTGCTCCTCTGGTTCTGGCACTGGCAGCTCTAGGCAGGACACACAAATGGTGAGGTTCCCCCTCTTCTCTGCCCCATCCCCCCTCCTCTACCACCCCCATATGATTTCCTGATCCCCAGGCCTTTAACGAGCCCAGGCCCATGGGGATGACTTGAGCCTTGTTCAATAACCTACTGAAAACCTCCAGCACCCGTTCTCCCTGCCCACTAAAACCATGCCCTTCTATTCACTCAGCCACTCTCCTGGAGACTGACAAGAGCCTTGGGTTGGGGAGTCCTAACCCTTCCTCACACAAGACTGACAGCGAAATCAGCAACCAATTCATACCATTCTCCCGGGGGGTCCGACGCCGAGGAGCAGGGGGACCCCCGGGCTCTGAGTCATCCGAGTCCTCGAAGATATCATAGGAGGGTCGCTGTTTGACGCAGCGCCGGGCTGACTTGCGCTGCAGTAGGAAGGAGTCCTGCTCCTCGGGCCCTGGGGGGGCCACCACCTCCTCCCGGGGCCCCCCAGCTCCCGCCCCCCGGCGTGGGCCTGGAGGACCAGGGGAGGCCTCAGGAGATTCATCGGAATCCCAGGGCAACAGCGTCTTCACTATCGTCCGGCCTGTGGGAACAGGGGACTTAGTAGGATCTGAGCTCAGCCAGGGACATGGACACTAGAATGGAGAAAAGCCAGAAAAAAGCAGGGCAGAAGAGAACAAGTATGGGAGACACAAAATTGCACAATGGGAAAGACGACAAATGTGGTAGACTGCAAAGATAAAGGGAGGAAAGCAGAGAAGACATGGTTTCCTCCATACCATGCATCTCAGTAAGACTGTGTAAAGAAATGCTTCTCAAGCCTTGTTACCTTTTTTGGCCAGCCGTTCCATCTTCCGAGCCTCTATCTTGTCACACTTCCGGTATCTGGGGAGGGGAGCAGCACGTCACCAGGGTAAGGGACTGGTGGTCTGGGGGAAGAGAGGAAGCTCTCCACAAGGATGCCAATCCCACTGCTCTGCTGGGGCAGGAGGCCTGGGTGACTGACAACCATGGGTGGGAATGGAGCCTGCGCCCCAGCTACTCACACACAGCACTGCTTCTTGGTGTTGGGGCCCCCAAACTTGGGCTTGTCCAGGCAGTTGACACAGGAGCCACAGTCCTGCACACGCAGGCAGCCCCGACAGTGTCCACACCGTGCCATCCGCATCTTCTTGCCGTGATGGGAGGGCAGTGAGCGCCGGGGTACATGTGCCAGGGTCCCTCCTGACCCTGCAGGCTCTGAGTCTCCCCCAGGCCCTGTTGACTCCACCTTTCCCGGCTGGGACCGGGATGGGACGCTCTCAGTCTCAGATGCTGATGACGTATCTAGTGAAGAGGTGGGGATGGAGTCACAAAGCACAGGAGCTCTACCTCGGTTCCCTGACCTCTCCGAGATCCCATTCAACTGGCCCCACTTTCCCACAATGCTCAGGCTCAAGTCTGCTCTAAGACCTAGCACTCCAACCCACTTGCCATCTGGCTCTAAGCACCCTACTCAGCTGCCATTCTCCCAGGTTCTTGATTCCTTCGCTTACACCCAAACTTGACACAGCTATCAAAACTTCCCCACAACACACCCGCCCCTACCCTCTGCGTTGAGGTCCTGCCGATCTCGGAGAGGGAGAGCGCTGAGGCGGGGGACGTCTTCGGGCACCATGGCCCGGGCCTGACCCAGGGCCACAGCAGCATGACGGCAGACATGTTTGATGCGGGGGCCTTGCACAGGGGACTCGGGGCCCTGGGGGAGGAGAAACCAGGAATACCTGTGGAGAGCTGCCCTCATACTCCCTCTGCCAGTCTTCCCCAGAGGGCCTTCTTCCCACTCCATACCGATGGTCTCTCCCTCTTAGTTTCCACCGATTCATCTTCCGACTTGACAGAACCTCTATCTGGAATCTGCTTGACAGTCCCCACAACCTCCTCCATCTGCTCTCCAGGGCTGGGCTGGTGGGGGAATAAATAGGGTCAGAAGCTGGAGAGTGAGGACAAATGGGGCCAGGGTAGGCACCCAAGAAGCTGAGAGATAGGGGAAAGACTGAATTGGAGGGTTCCCTGCAATGCTAGGTGTCCTGAGAGACAGGAGATAAAGAGACTACAGAGAACTGAGCCTGAGTGACTGGGTGCAGGGGCCTGGCCAAAGCACCATGCTCACCGGCATCAAAGACGCCACTTTCTGCTGCTGCTGCTGGTCAATCTTGATCAGCTGCACCTTGGCTCTCTTGAGGAGGCTGAACATTTTCTCCTCCACACCAGACAGTGGTAAGGACCCCAGGCCTGCGATCCGGGCCTTTTCCAGTGGTGGCGCCTGCGGTGGCGGTGGCTGCAGCTGTGACTGAGGCTGCAGTAGTGACTGCTGAGGCGGCGGTGCCGGGGGCAGCAGCTGGGTTTGCAAGGCCTGTAGGGGCTGCTGCAGCTGAGCACGAGGCTGCTGCCCACTGCTTGGAGCTGAAGCCCCAGGGGAGGGTATCTCAGCCTTAATAGGAGTGGCGACCATAGGGGCAAATCGAGGCAAGCTGAGGTGGTTCGTGCGGCCCACAGCCCGCGGCTCAGGCTCAGCTGGAGAGTCATCCGCAGGAGGCGGCTCTGGCTCAGGGGCTTCAGGGGCCCCAAGAGGAGGAGGAGTAAGCACCGATTCATAGATCTTCAGGTGGGCTTCACTTGGGGTAAACTGAGGGGCCCGAAGGAGTAGGGGCCTCCGGGATGGAGTGACAGGGGCAGGAAGTGGGGGTGGGGCCGGTGGCGGAGCAGGGGGAGGAGGGGGCAGTTCCCGGGTCAGTGAGGTCCAGCGAAATGTGGGTTCCCTTAGGATGGATCGTCTCTTCTCAGGGAGTGGGACTGGGGTAGGTGGAGGAGTTGGGGCACGGGGTGGAGAGGGGGCTGGTGCTGGTTCCTGGGGGGCCAGTGGGGAGGTGGCAATGGGAGGCCGCAGAGTAGGTGAGACCTCCACCTTTGGGGGCTTGGGGGGGTCTTCATCCATAAATCGCCGGGGTGTCTTGATGACACGGGAAGAGCGGGCACTCACCACAGGCATAATAAACTGTCGGATGTTCTTCAGAAAGGTAGTACTTTTGGGGGCCACAGTGGGGCTGTCTTCCAGAGGGCCTCCTGTGGCGGTGCTGGGGACTGGAGTGGGAGGAGAGGTACCCTCTGGCCCTGCCCGAGCAGCTTCCCGCTCTGCCCGCTGGCTGGGAGTTAGGGGAGGCCGGCCCCTCTTTCGTGAGCATGTTGCTGGGACCACGGGAGAAGGGGACTCTTCCTGCTCCTCAGGGGCACGAGGAGGTGGAGGGGATGGTGGGGGTGGGGGAGACACAGGTTGGGGGGGAGGGCAAAGTGGGGATGGAGGAGATGCTGAGGGGGGTGGCAGGGATGGAGGAGGTGGAGGGGCTGGAGGAGTCAGGGGTGGTGATGGCAGCTTTGCCTCTTCCTTTTCCTCAGCTAGCACCATTGCTTCCTCAGCTACAGCTCTCTCTTCCTCCACATCTTCCTCTTCTTTCTCCTCCTCTCCCTCCTCCTCCAGCTTCTGCTCCTTCCTCCAGCAGGGGCCCTCTCCTTGCCCAGATTCAACTCTTCCCTGGGGGGCATCCTGCCAGCTTTCCTCATGCTGATCTTGACCCTGACCTGATTCAAGTCCCAAGGACAACTGTCCCATCTTCATTTTTCTGGCTTTTGAAACAAACTTGATCACGAGGGGGAGCCGGCCTCGGCCTCGGCCCCTGCCTCCACGGCCTCCTCGCCCAGACTGTCCTCCACGCTTAGGGGTCCCAGGTCCTGGGCCGGGCCCCTCCTTGCACTTCCAGCTGCCAGTTCGGTGTTTTACTGGAACAACAGGAGGTGGGGGCTCAGGTGTGGGGATTGTCACAGCTGCTTCTGCCACCACTACTGCTTGCTGCTTCTTCCTGCAGGGGCCTGCTGGCCGTCCTGGGGGCCGTCCCCGAGACCGACGGGGGGTGGAGGACTCACATGCCCGGCTCCGGGGGGCTGGGGGTGCCTGGGCCCGCCGGAGAAGTTCAGTCAGTGCCTGCACCATCCGTTCTGTGCCCTCCTCACCCCGTTTCCGGGCAGGAGTCTTTGGGGGTGTAGGAGCCACATCTGCTAGGCGAGGAGGCGGAAGGGGGGTCGTCTTATGCTTGCGGCCCCGACCTCGGGGGGCTCGACCTAAAAGGAGAATAGGTGTGGGGAGATGGGTCAAGCTGGCCCTGCAGACAGAGGAAGACTCCACGAGTGCAGGGACTCTGACTTGTCTGCTTCCCCCACAGCCCAGCCTAGCTGGGGCTTTGAACATAGAACACACTTGGTAACTGATGGAGACTCTAGAGCAGGGTAGAGCTGACAGGAAAAGCAAGAGTAACATTCCTATAAAGCTACAGAGGTAGTTTCCCCGTCACTCACCTCGCTGGGACCGGAGCGCAGAGCGCAGGGAACTGGGGGCCACATCTTCATCTGAATGAAAACCCTGAAACTCCTGATTTAGGGGACCAGGGGTGGAGGGGAGAAACAGCAGTCAGTGCCAAAGCCCTTGTTTAGCCTGAGACTCAGGTATTGAGGAATATCCCCAGCTTCCCCCTTAACGTATCCCTATTTACAAATGAACTAAAAAAACTGGAAGGGGAAAAAAATACAATCTCTTCCCAGGGATGGAGATAGAAGATATTTTGAAATTGCATCCCCAGTTTCAGACCACACCAGCACAAGCCATCAGTAGTCCACTGGCTCAAATGGAACAGAACAGGGTCTTCCTAAGTCAGGCGGTAGCCACTTCCCTCATATTCCCTCATCCTTCAACTCAGAAAAAAGTAGAACCTCTGTCTATACCCTCTCAAGCTGTAGTTTCTCTCTGAATGAAAAATGGGAATTGGGGCACCCAAGTCGGGTGTGCATGTGTGTGTAATAAGTAGTTTATCATATTATGACCTGCTGTGAGCCCTCAGGTGGCTACAAACCATCCTAAGCAATACAACCCACACCATTTCTGAGAGACTGATGATAAATCCTGAACTGAACTCAGACCTGCTAGAGTGCCCAGTCTCACCTACCTCCCATGTCTCTTCCACCTCTGCCCCCAAGAGGAAGGCCTCCACCATTCTCCCCTCTCCCCACTATAGTCGGAAGAAAAATTGGGGCACTGATGAAATGTGATGTGTCGGAGCTTATGAGGCCGGGTGGGGCAGCTTGCAGATCCACAGCCTAGGTCCACAGGCTAGCTTGCGTCCACTCAAGCCACGCTTCTGCTGTCAACCACCACGGGTTGGGCATGCAGTCCCACAGCCTCCTAGCCCAAATCTCTCCAGCCCTGGCTTTGCCAACTACCAAGAAGGATCAGCCCAGGACACTTCAGCAGGACCTGCCTCGAACCGAAGTGCTCAGCGGCAGCTCAGGCTTCTCTATCCACTTTCAGAGGCCTCTTCCACCGACAGCTCCGCACAGCCTACCTCCTCCCCTGCCTACTTCCAGGGCCCTTTCCCTCCCCAAGAGCCCTGAGAACTCCGCTTCCCCACGCCACCCCTCGGGGCCACCCAGACCCCTGGAAGCCCCCTGCCTCCGCCCCGCCCTGCCCGGCGCTGGGGACGCCTCCGACTGCCTCACCTCATCGTCGGACTCCCCGTCACTGCTCTCCTCCTCCAGCAGGCAGCCCCGGTTCGGGCCCCAGCCCCGGCCCCGACCCCGGCCCCGGCCCCGCTGAATGCGCGGGCCGGCCCATAGGCGGCGGAGCCGGCGCAGGCCCCGGTGGAGTCCCAGCAAACGGAGCAGGGCCGTGTCCTCCCCGGGCTCGGCTCCGCCCGGCCCCGCCGCGCCGCCGCCGCGCCGCAGAGCTACCCGCACTCTTTCGGCCCCGCTGCCCCGTCCGCCGCGGCCCCCGCCCCCGCCGGAGCCCCGCGGCCGGCCGGGGAAGCGGCCCCGCGCGGAGCCAGGCCCGGGGCAACTGCCGCCGCCCGCCGCCGCCGCCATCTTGGCACCGTGAGAGGGGCCGGGGAGGCGGGGGGAGGGGCGGCCCGTACGCAGGGCCGGGGGGAGGGGAGCAGAGGAGGGGCGGGGCGGCTTAGGTTCACGACAACAACCAGCGCCGCCGCGGGGCCGACACGAACCGGGGGCTGGGCCAGCCGCGCGGGGCACCACGGGAGCGGGAGTCCGAGGCCGGCCGGCTGGTCACCCTTAGACCGCACCTAAAGAGCCTAGACCCCGTGTCGCGGCGGGAGAGGGCGAGACGCAAGGGCCTCAGGGAAATGTAGTTCGAGCTTCTCGCTCCTTCCGTTGAGAGCTAGGGCCGCGAGAGCTGGGACTATGGGAGCCTGACCCGGCCCAGAAATCCATCTCCCGGGCCGCCGGGAGATGTGGTTCTCGCCCCAGACCCCTCCCATTGTTCTTGTCGAGGCCAGCGGCCCGCTTGAACTACCACTCCCAGAGTGCAGCGGGCCTTGGACCCTGGGACCCTCAGGGACACTGGGAGATAAAGTTCGCGACTGCAGGAGGCGTGGACTGGGTAAGGGGCGGCCGCCTCAGTTTGGAGTTTGACCCGGCAGCCGCTCCGTACGGCGTGGAGGGAAGATATTGGAGAGGCTGTGGCCTTTTTCGGCTCTTGTGCTCTGGAAAGGAGTTGGGTGGCTGAAAGCAGAGCACAGCATGCGTTCCTTTCGAGCCCCGGGCTAGACGACCCAGACTCAGACTTGGCGCGCAGTTGCTTGCTGTGTAAGGGACCAGTAACTTGGGTTCTCAAAGACTTTCCACACAGGGCTTACTGCGAAGTCGGTCTGGACACCACCTTGTCCTCTTGGCCCGCTGCCTCGAGGGGAGGATCAGAAGCCCCGGGAGACGGAGGCTGCCACGTTGAACCACCAGGGGCCGCTACAGGACTAGGGCAAGGCTGTCCCCGCGCGCAGACGAAAATCTGGACTCAACTTTCGGGTCCCGAGAGGAGAGCACAGGAAACTCTTTTATTTTGGTGATGAATCGCCAGTCCCCGCACAGTTAACCGTCGCTCGTGCAAACTGCACTGCCCTCACCCCACAGGGGCGTTCTGGCCCAGGTCCGCGGCCCGAGGCCGTCTGGGAGAGGGCTCCTGGCGCCTTTCCCGCGGGGCTTCTTGGAGCCTACTTTGCTAGGCTGCTGCAGCCGCGGTGCGGAAGAAATCAGAAGCCTAGCCTACTCGCCGGCCCGTCTTTCACTTTTTAATTGTAAGCTTGGCTGAAGCCAAAGAAGCTACTGACGCCCCGTCAGGTGGTGGAGGAAGAGGGCCTACTGGGAGAGATCGAGGCCCTGGATGGCCTCGAGGAGGAGTAGAGGAAGGTGGAGCGAATGGTCCATCCTGGCGGGAGCTGACTGGGCGAGTGGCCGCGCATGTGCGCCTGCATGGAGGCCAGGCTGGGGCAGCCGGCCTGGCACAGAGGGCAGCGGTAGGGTGCGGCCCCGTGCGTCCGCAGGTGCTTGGTCATGGCTGAGAAGTCCCGGGAGCGCTGGGGACAGAGGCTACAGGAGAAGGGCTTCTCTCCTAGGGCAGGTAGAGGGGAAGGCTCATGAAGGAAAGAAGAAGGGAGTGAAGGCTCGCCTAGCGGTAGGTAGGGGCAGCTGGGCAAGGTTGTTGCTCGGGAGCACTGCATTCACAGAAGGATTTAGGAGCGGGCCCACTGGATTTTGGAAGGAAGCAGTTTGCACAGGGCAGGGCGCCCATACCTGTGTGGACACGGTAGTGCGTCTCCATCTGATGTTTGAGTGAAAACTTCTTCCCACAGACAGAACAAGAATAGGGCCGAGACCGAGCAGGAGTGTGTAGGGGAGGATGTTGGTGAGATGGATGGCTTGCGGTGCTGACATGACCCACACAGGTTGCAAGTTCACCTGTGGGAACAAAAGGCAAAGGAGGGCAGGGCTGGGATTCCCAGAGCCAGGTCACTGGAACACTCAAACTGGGGCTACAGTGGCACTGAGGCAAAAGCACCCTCACCCTACTCACCTGTGTGCCTCTGATCAGACTTTTTGGTCTCCCCAGGGCTGAGCTGTGTGGGGCCCTGGGGGAGGGAACCTGGAAGGAACAGAGTGAAGCAGGCGCCCTGCTCAGGCTGGATTCCTGGAGCCCCGGTCTCAGTCCCAGCCAAGAGACCATGTTACAGGGTCCATGCCAGGCAGTGAGGGGCTTACCTGGGGTGGGGCTGGAGGAGGACAACTGGTTCTGGCTCCAAAGGCCTTTGTTCAGGGACAGTGGGATCCTGGGGGTGGGATGGAGAAGAGTTACAGCCTTGGTTAAACCTGGGATCCTGTGGATCCCTTTCTGGGGAGGGAGTAGTCATAAGTCCTCTGTGGGGAATAGGCTTTGGCTTGCCCTGTGGTGACAGCTTCTTGTCCTACCTCAACTTAGGAAATGTATAGTAGAGATAGGAGATGTGGTACCCTTCCACCCGTCACTGCTGCCTCTCCTGAGCCACTCCCTCCCAGCCAGAGGTCTTCCATACTCCCTTCAACTCACCTCTGGTCCCAAGGCCAGACCTCTTGCCAGGCTCCAGTCATAGGGATGTTATGGGAGAAGGGAGTGCCATATCTGGGCGGCAACAGAAGGATGCTCCACAGCGCAGGCTGGCCCTCCCCCAACCAAGGGGCCTCAGCCCACCATGGCCTGGGGTTGATGCCAGTTTGGAAGGAACCCGCTGCGGGGAGGGGGCCAGGGAACTCCCGCAGACTTTCTTCAGAGCCCCTTGCACTGTCTCTCAACCACATGATCACTTCTTGCTTCCCACCTACTCTTCCATGGCCAACAAGGGCTTGATGGAGTTTCTCCTTTGGTCTCATCTGCTCCCCTTGACCCTCCAGAGTTGCCTCTGCCATCTCAGGGCTCTCTCTTGGCGGCCTGTGTCTGTGCAACATCTCCTGCTCTTTCCCACCAGCCCTAACAAACTTCTCTGGTCTCTGCTTCTCCTCAAAGGCCCCCCCGCCTCTCATCGAGTCCCTTGTGGGTTTCTCTAGCTCCTCCTGTTGTTTCTTCAGCCCTGGACCCAGCTCTTCTCTGGCCATGTCCCTTCGAGCCCTAATGCATGCCTCTTCCAGGGACTGCACCCCCAGTGCTCTGGCTGCCTCCTCAAGGGGCCCCAGTTCCCCAGGATGCAGCTCTAGACTCTCCCCATAAACAAAGTGCAGAAGTTGGGCAAAGGTGGAAGGGCTGATACCTTTCACCACAGCCCAGCGGCCCCTGCGACCCAGTTGCTGGCTCACACCTGCCAGCACCAGGCTGTGGGCAGGGAACTCCTGGCTCCCCACTGTGATAAGGGTATCACATAGTTCCGGCCGGAGCCTGGCTGCTAGCCGTACTAGCCGATCATAAGCATAGGGACTAGGCAGTCTTCTTGGGGACAAGGGCATTGTGCCTTGCCTGGGTACCAATCTCAGAGGTTCTGAGAGAAAGGCCACAGTGTAGGGTCCATAGTGAAAAGGGGAGGGAGGAACCGCATACTCAAACCTGTGGAGGTGAGGGGAGAAAGAGTGAGTTGCTGACTTTGAATCAGCTCTCTGTCCTGAATGGAGCAGATAAACTGACCCAAGAGAAAGCCTGAGGTTGTTCAGAATCATAGCAGGGGTGGAGGTGGTGAGAGAATGGAAATTAGACCAAATCCAGGACTTAAAGAGAAAGGACCGGACATTGAAGAGCTATCTCAAGTAATGGATAGATGGGTCCTGCCAGTTGGCAATGTCTGACTTAAGGGAGAGCAGACACTGATATTTCTGCTTCTCCAAGCTCCTCTGCAGGGAAAGACCTCTGAGTAGGCCCCAGCTCTTATTCCAGAAAGGATCACCACAAAACCCAGTCAGCCCTGTAAGTTAGGGATGGAGCCAGACACAGCTTCATGGGAGTTTAGAAAGTCAGTGTGTCCTACAAACCTATCATGTGGAGCTGAGGGTCCTGAGAGGAAAAAAGGGCAGCAAGATGGAGTCGTGGCTACAGAAAGCAGGCTCAAGGCATCAACTGATCATCTCCCTCAGGATTAAACTTCTAGAAACCATCCTCAGAGAAGGAACTGGAAGTGACCAAAAGCTCCCATGCAGTGAGATAAAGACAGCAGATTGGAACCCACAGGAGAGAAGGCCCCTCACCCAGGGATGGAGAGATGTTGGAGAAAGCTTTGACCCCAGAGGAAGCAAGCAAAAGGGAAATGGAAACTATGGAGAGACTATTTCCTCTCAAGATAAGGATAAGGAGACAGTTCAATTTTGTTTTTCATAAGCCAAAAATGAAGACTAGAAAGACAGAACCCAACAAGACAGAAGTTTGTCACATATCAAAACCACCACATTGGCTTCTAAGAAGAGAACTGGGAACCCAGATACAAAGAGACAGACCTAAGTGTCCTAGAGCCTAGCAGGCATATTCCTAAGTGTGGGCTCACCCTGAGTATAGACCCCGTAGGAGGGAGGAATTATTACTTGGACACCTCACAAGGAGGGCTACAGGCTGGCGGAAAGTGGACAGAGGAGTGTAATGGGAGGAAAGTCTGAGTTGGAGAGAAGCAACCACTCACCGGTTGTAGCTTCTTCCTGGACACCGCATGCTCTGAACTGCTGTTGGGGCTCCTGGCCCCCCTACTCTGGGGCTAGCCCCGCCCCTGACCTCACAGTCTTCCATTGGGTGTCCCAAGTATCAGTCTGCCACAGTTCCCCAAGGGGTGTGGTCTTATACCCCTGGCTGTGCTTCACCCCTCCAGGAGAGACCACTCCTCTCCTTCCAGAACCCAAGCGTTCTGCGTCCTGACCTCTGGTCTTATTTCATTTGTGAATTTCTGGAGTCAAAGAAGTATATCTGAAGCAATAAGAACTTTGGGATATTCAGACCTGCATTTGACTCTCATCTCTGCCGCCTACTAGTTGAGTCACCTTGGGCAAGTCACCTCTCTGAGCCTCAGTTACCTCATCCGTGAAATAGGGATAAGCTCTGCCTACCTCATTATGAGGTGGGGTGAAGATGAAATGACATGATGTATGTGAGAGTGGTTTCTCGGTACACAGCATCATTCAAATAGTATTAGTTCTGTTTCTTAGAGGTGTCAATAGAGCTCTAGCAGCTGGAAGCTCTTTATACTACCTCAAAAGTAAAAAGGACTGAAACATCTGGATTCTAAGAAGAGAGCGAAAGAGGGACAAAAGCATGCCTCCTCCTCCCTCTCTCTGACTTGGTACTGGGAAGCCTCCACTCCTCTGTGGGAATGACCCAGGTCATCTGGGCCATCACTGGGGTCGGGGTATGTGAGTGACTCAGATCCTCCCATCACGCTCTGAAGGGGGCAACCCCAGGAAGGGCCTGTGGTGGTCTTCGAAGAGAAAAACTCCTTTTCTTGGGCTGATGACAAATGACATTTCTCTGAAATCAGGACTTCGGGGTTTCTTTGACTTCCTGCCCTGGGGGTGAAGGTCCTCAGAGATTTGCCCTCTTTACACACTTTAGCACTCCTTAACCTGGGGAAAAGATGAGGTCTGAGAGACTCACATTTCTTTTTCTGTTTCTTATTTCATTCTTTCTTGCAGATTTTTCACGTATAGAACAGATATTGCTAGATAGCTTACTATATGTGCCTGACATATATGCCTAATAAATAACTAGAAGAGTAACAAGTCAGGCACTGTTTAGGCTGGTCTGATGACAAGACCCAGTCTGCTTTCCCCAAGGCTTCTCTCCTAGATTCTGATTCCCTCCTAGACTCAAATATTATGTCTCTAAAACTCCTGTTTCACCTTTTGGCTTCAAGACCCCCAAATGTTTAGACCATCCTTCTACTCTCTCGAGACCTAACATGCCTTCATTCTAACTCACATTCTAGCTTGGGTGCAAGCAAATGTTATCCCTTCCTAGATCAGACAGGGTGTGCCAATGGGTGGGGCCAGTGGAGGGGCAATAATAGTGTGGGGAGAGGGGAAGATGAGTCAGAGTGAAAGGGAAAATGCAAATGGGGAAGTTGTATTCATTTGCTACTCTGGTCTTAAATATTTTCCATTTCTAAGCTTTCTAACTCCTCACATCACCACACCTAGGGAACCCATGAAATATCCATATAAAAGACCCTTGACTTGGACAGAGAAAAACACCAATCCCTGACATGTACAGATATGGAGGGAAACCATCCTTCCTCCCACACAGAAATACACACTCTCTGAGGATGTGGAATAAGTGAGGGAAGCCACAAAGGAGAAACCCCAAGTGTAGGTATAGGGGTCTGGAAGATTAGGTCATCACCCAGTGGAGTGGGGTCCCCCTCACTTCCCAGGCCTACCGCATGTGCCCATGACTCAGCTCCCCCACTGGTGGTTTGCCCATTGATGTTCAAAAGAAGTGGAAGCTGTGCTCAAAGAGTAGCATTTTCTTATCCAAATGCAGTTGACAGGGAGTGCCAATGGACTTTCAGGAAACTTAACAGGAAGGGTAAGGGGTGAGGAGACCCTCCCCCCACCATCAGTGAATTAAAGCCCCCAAGGTTGGGAAACCCCATCTTCCCCTCCCACTTGGTGTCTACCCTTACCTAAGGATATCCCTTTAGAGACTGCCTCCTTAGAGGTGTCTCTTGGGCCCTCTACACCTCAGCCCTTCTTCCTGCCTCCATTCTTGACTGCACAGTCCAAACTATCTTTCACTGGGCAGTGACAGCAGAAGCAAGTAGCACTTTGAATTGGAAGGGTAAGCACACTGCTGACTGTTTCTCTCTCTCTCTTTTTTTTTTTTTTTTTGGCCACCAGTCACGAGGAACTTCCCCAACAAGGGATTGAAGCCTTGCCACCTGCACTGGAAGCGCAGAGTCTTTATCATTGGACCAACAGGGAATGTTGTATTTCTCTTCTCCCCCCCACACCCCAGTCTTAGAAACCTTGCCCACCCTCCACTTGCCAGGCTGACTCAATAGGAATCTCCTGCAGTTGTCTCTCTGGGGTGGAGCCAGAAAACCACAGGTTTTGCGGACACAAGCCTGCATCTTGGGATAGAGTAGAGTAGGTAGGAGAGTTTACGTAGGATATAATTGGAAGAGAAGTATGTGGGAAAAGGAAGTATGATTTTTGCCTCTCAGTTCTTTATAATACTTATATTGCTAAATAAAATTTGAAATCTGATATCTTTTATTCTGATATACTTGACCATAAGCCCCTTCGAGCACAACTCAGCTTGATGTAAAAAATGTCAAAATAGCAAAATAAGTACAGATTATCTCTAAATATTAAACCATCAGGGGACTTCCCTGGTAGCCCAGTAGCTAAGACTCTGTGCTCCCAACACAGAGGGGCTAGGTTTGATTCCTGGTCAGGGATCTAGATTCCATAAGCTGCAAATAAGAGTTCGCATGATGTAATTAGAGATGCCACAAGGAAAAGTGAAAGATCCTGTGTGATGCAACTAAGACCTGGTGCAACCAAATTAATTAATTTTTAAAAAGAACCCACTTCTTAAAAAAAAAAAAGGCTAAACCATCAGAATATGCCAATTAGAGGGATGCTTATTTGTTTTATGAAAAATACTCCCTTTGTTTCATGTATTAAACATTGAATACCTCCAAAGTCAGGTTAAATAAGATTCAATTTAGGAAAGTTCTATGAACTTTCCACTCTTTCCAGAGACACATCGCTTTCTGCAAATAAAGGTGATTAAACTCCTCACATTTTATGCAGCTTAAAACCAATTACCCAAACTTTACAGAAAGCTTGAAGTGTTCATTCTTTAGTTAAGTACATCCAAGACATACCAGAGAAGAGATGCCACAGAGTGAATGCGTTTCTTCCTTTCCTTAAATCTATGTTCTACATAACCCAAGATCTGGATATAATAATAGGCACGTGAGCTGAATCTAGGTCATAGAGACTCTGTTATAGCACACTTTGTAGATTAAGTGGCAAAAGAACCAGACTAGAAATAAAAATAATTTAGGTTCCACTGCATCTTCACAATAGACAGCTTTCTTCTTCAGCCTTAACTTGGGGCTCACTCTTATGAGAGCTTCAACTTCCTCACAGGGACCATTTTCCACACCAGTGTTCAATATCCATATTGCCTCAAGTCCAGACAGAGGACGCCACTCTGACCTCTAGTTGTGTCCCTCTCCTTGGGCTGAGGAGTCCAAGGGTATCTAGGAAGTACCCACTTGTACCTCCCATTCTAGACCATACTCTGGGAACTCAAAACCCCTGACCTCCTGGTCCAAATGGTCCACTACCCAGGCTCACGCGAGCCTCAACCCTAGATCTATACTCTTCAGAATGGTGTGGCCCTGAATGGGTGGTGGGAGGGGCATGTAGACTGAACTTGGACAGGCGGGCTAGTGTGTGAGACACCTTGAAGTGTGCGCTAACACTAGATGTGGGGAGAAGAGGGAAAATCTCCGAGTTTTGCCTAATAGATAATAGGGGGTCCTGCTTTATTCTAGTAGTTAACCTCTCAGAGGGTCACTATCCTTTTTAAAAGCATATGTTATGAAATCAACTCTTTACATCAGAAAATTGTAGATTCTCATACCATTTTGCATATGAATGACAAGAGAGTCACAGACTGCTCTAAAACATCCTTGGACAGGATCCACTCCTCCTCTTTGTGGCTGCTCCCCTCCCCACCCACGGTCCCAACAATACACATACAGTTTTTCCAGTTATTTCCAGGAGCTCATAGACCCTTGTAATCCACTCATAGACAACCCCCTCACACCACACCCTTGGTGTGAGAACTCTGGGTGTACATGGAAGCAGCCTGAAAACTTTAATATTTTGTAGAACTTGAACAGCTGAGTGAAATTAGATATCAACCTCCTGCACTGTAAGTATAAAAATCTTCAGTAAAGATAGCATGGGTGACTTCCTAAAGAACAGGATATCTCAGATACCTCCTCCTGTGTCCAATACAATGTCCATCTTCCCCAAGCCCCTGCTCCATGCTTAGAACCTGATATCTTCTAGAAATGACCAGAAACAGTTTGGGGGAAAAATGGGGACAGGGACTAAAAGACCCCAGACACAACTCAATCCTGATTCTGTCTAGAGCCACCACAAGTCAATAATACTTCATGGAGGGCAACCTGCTGGAATTCAGAGACACCCTCCTCTCCCTGGAACCTCCAGAAAACCACAGGCCTAACCTCTTGGCCACGTTGTCCAACTTGTACCCAGTACTGGAAAAATCTTCCATGAGCACCCCAACCTGGAATCCAGAGACCTCCCCACCCCCAAGGCCTTGCAGCCACATGTTCCCAGCACAGCCAGGATGCAAAGACTCTTGACAACTTCCTGTTGGGCTTTTGACTTCATCAACACTCACTCTCAGCCCAGGCTGGATCCAGAAACTCCAGAAGGCCTCTCAAGTGCTCATTAGTTTCATTTCTTAGTCAAAGACTCCCAGCAACCTCTGGAGAGTCACAGACCTTTCTAGTTACCAGATCCAGGCTCAGTCCAGAGCCGAGACAACCTGTGATGGTTCAGAGGCCATACCTCATGGCCAGTGACCCCACACAGAGCTCCAAGTGACTACAAGTGCCCCACAACACATTTGCAAATCAGGCTATCTCAGGGACTTACGGACCAATTCATAGGACATGCTGGCCTGGTTTCTGCCCAGCTGGGCCCAACGGTGCCTAAGATACCCCATTTCCAGCCTCTCCATGGAAAAAGGAGTCCTTAGAGGCCAAGGTCCTCACCCATTCTTCCCAATCTTCCTCGTCACGACCACCACTCAAGGCCCCATACCTCAGCTTTACCTGGGCCAGGTCCACGCCCGAAGAAAAGTAAGAAAATCCATGATGCTTACCGACTCAGCCCCTGTTTCTCTCCCCACTCAGCCTCACATTCAGTCAGGGTGGCACAAACCCGAGTGACCGTTATAAAGTGGAGTGGCGGGAGGCTCAGGGCGCGAAGCCTGACCGCGTGCACAGCCCGCTGGTCCCACAGGGAATCTGAGGCAGAAGCTGATTGGCTGTAGTACTGGCCACACCCTCTTTCCTGGCTCCTGCCTGCGAGCGACAGCTCCACTCCCCGCCCTCCCTTCGCCTTTCAATCCCCACCTCTGCCTCGTGACCTCCGCTGATTGGCTGCAGAGCCCAAGCTCTTGCTCATCTGGCTGGCGCTGTGCTGAGGAGGCCTTAAGTCTGATTGGTCTGCGGACTTAGGCTTCAGGCCTCTAAGGCTGAGATATCATCCACCAGCTGGTCCTGAAAGCTTTTTAGCTGCGGAGATTGCTAGTCCCATCCTCTAGAGACTGAACCTCCTTCATCTGCATCACCTTGGAGGCTCCCTCCGTAAGGGCTCAGGGATAACACTTCTTTCTTGCTTCTGTCTTACTATCCTGAGTAACTCTCACTGCAAAGTCTTTCACCTTTCTCTCAACCCCTTACAGTCTGTGGAGAAATGAGTGTGATCATGGATGGGGGCGAGGGGTGGGGGGGTAGGCAGCCAGGCTTTGAATGCTTGTGGGTAGCTCTCCTTTCCCGCCTTTTGCCCTGCTGAACGATTAATTGGCTGCAGAAAGCACGCTGCCCCATCCGGGAGTATAGGGAAACAGGACACAAGCGTGGGCAGTCAACACTCCACTGACGCCTTAACAGTCAGCTGAGTCAGGATTTAACTACGTACTTCACGTACCAACCGCCACCCTAAAGAGAATGACCCATTACGCTGCCCTGACATTAACTTGCCCCGGGTTAGAACCCGGCCAGCGGGCTTTCTGATTAGGCAGCGTTTTGGTGCTGACACACCATGCCATTCTGAGGTTGGTCGGTCGCCTCTCTACTCCCACCATCCTTGCTAGCAAAGCACGGTGGATATTGGCCCCACTAAGTGGTTTAGCTTGGACACATCCAATCAGGCGTGAGGGCGCTTTAAGGAGGCGGGGCATTGCTCCACCGCTTCCACTTCTCATTGGTCCCGAGGCTCGCTTCTTCGCCTTCGGATTGATCAGAGGGCCCGAGGGAGTCAAGCCCAACGGTTTCGGGCGGCGGTTAGAATTCTGTCCCTTTTGCTTCTTTGCAGCCTCGAGGCTTAGGCGGGTGCTGTTCGGCGTCTCTCCCCCGCGGCTAGTGAAGAAGTGTGGGTGGGGTGTGACGTGTGGGGAGGGGCTGGAAGGGGCCGTGCTGAGGGGGGCGTGACTCGGAGGAGCCTGGAGCAGTGGGAACCGAGATCTGTGAAGGCGAGTGCTGGGCAAGCGGGAGCTAATAATCCTTCAAATAGTAGGGGAAAGACAGGCGCTATAGCAGTATTAACAGCAGCTCCTACTTTAAGCCCTTTCTTTGTTTCTCATCTCATTGAATCTGTCTATCGGTAAATAGCTTTGTGAAGGTGTCTATTACTAGCCAGATTGAACGCGGAGGGCTAGAGGTGGTCACGTCTCAGGTTCCGCAGTGAATATGGGCATTGCTGGGACTTTGACCTTTTTCTGGCGAGACTCCAACATCCGAGCTACACTACAGTTAAATAAGATTGATCTTGTAGATGTGGAATCCTGTGTGATGTGGTCACATTGACCTTGGTTTAACTTCATCTATAAATGACGTTTTTGTTTGGGGGTTTTTGTTTGATTGGTTTTTTGTTGTCGTTTTTAGACTTGAATCTCATTCCCATCCTGAAGGCCCAGAACATATTTTCAACTCCTCAGGGCAAATGTATTTGCATTCTAGAAAAGGATATTTTAAAAATCAGCTTCATGATATCTTTGCTGGTTTTTGGCCACTAACATTAAACCAGGCCAGTTTTACGTGTTTTACATGCATCATCTGACTGAATCCTCCTAACAAGTTCTATTAGATATTTACTGTTATTTTTCTCACTTCACAGATAAGTAAATCGAGGCTGATTTCCCTAAGATCTCACGAGTAACTGCCAACGCTGGAACTGAATTCCTGTTGTAATTTGACTTTAGAGCCTAAGCTCCTAACCGGTGGTATACACTGTCTCTCATGCTAACAGCTACAGCATCCAGAGAGAGGGCACACGTGGTCCCGGGGAATCCTCATAGCCACCCCAGGAAGAAGAATGATGACAGCACCCATTAAAGCAGACAATCGAGGCTCATGGAGGTGAAGACACTCAGCTCACACAGCTAGTCCATGGTTGAGCAAGGAGTAGAATGAATGATACCTAATCTTCTGAATCCAAACCCACATTCTTAATCTCTCCTCACACTGCTTCCTTCCCATTTGACTGATGAAGAAACTGAGGCCCTGAGGAGAAATCAAAGCTGGAATTCAGATCCAGATCTATCAGACCCAGGAGATCACCCCTATACCACACTGCCTCCAAGAATTCGGTGTCTGGTAGATCCTGTGTTTGAACATGACTGAAGCAACTAAGCACACACAGCACAGATCCTGTGTTAGGTGAGGTGAGAAGTCTTCTCAGCCAGCCAGCCTTGTCTGCAAGCAGTGAGGTCATCTGGTACCAAATTTGGCCCTAAAGGTGATTGGGAGACTATTTCACAACCTTGGAACCTCTGGCGGCTTCTCACTGAGAAGCCTGTAATCATAATTGTGACAATTTATTGAACACTTTTTATGAACCAGGTGAGGTGGGAAGCATTCTGCGTGTATCACCTCACTAAATCCTTATAATTCTAGGATATAGGATTGTTATTGTCCCCATTTTACAGGTAAGGAAACTGAGATCCTGGGATGGATGTAACATTTCTATGCTTACAGAGCTAGTGAATCATGGAGCCTGGATTGGAACCCAGCCCTTACTCAAGCCATCAATTCCAGCTACTCAGCACGTGCAAGCATGAGACGATGGAGTGAGGGATCCTGAGTTCTGGCAAGATGGAATAGGAAGGGTTGTTAGCTTCATTCTGGAAGTCATATTATAATATTAGAAGAGTCAGCTGTCTGAGATGAGTAGAGAAATAACTATGGCTTATGGAACAGCAATCCCATACCAGGTCCTATGCTAACTACACTTGATTTATGTTGAGAAGCAGAGAACCTTGTGGTTAAGAAGCTGGACACTGGATCCAGTCTACCTGGATTCATGTTCCGGCCTTGCTACTTGCTAGTTATGAGACCTTTAGCAGGTTACTTAACCTGTCTTGGCCTCAATTTCCTCATCTGTAAAGTGGGATTAATGATAGTAAATACCTCTTAGGACTGTCAAGAGGATTAAATGAACTAATAGAACAACAGCATCTCTTCTCTTCCGCAGTGCTCTGAAACTGAGTTGTTTCCTTGTAGTCAGCATCACCTGTCTTAATTCTGGTGTAGACACTGAAAATTAAGTCCAGATATTTGCGATGGGAAAATATAGGGGAAGTGTTCTCCTGTGGCAAGTACAAAGTGCTTGAGAGAGCAGTGAACTTAGTATTTCTGAGGGATAGGACAAAGTCCAGCTGGAGCCAGGCAGATGACTAAGACTCAGGAGTTCAACTAAGCTGCACATATGCTAATAACAGGCATCCAAACGACCTTATACTTTTCAAAGCATGATGGACTTTACCTAAGCTTTGACCTCTGGGGAAACTCAAGGCCATGTTTATTTTTGAGGCTCAGTATGCAAGCATAGGTAGAGATGAAGCTTAGAACTCAGGTTGTCTTGAATCAGGGCTCATGTTTAGGGGGTCAGAACACTTGCATTTGATCAAATATTTATGAAACTTCAAAAGCGCATGCCACCTGTGTCAAACCCTAAGAAGACTCAGCCCCTTCAAAATCTTTAAAAGACTAAGATTCTAGAAAGGAATGAGACCTTAAAACATATCTTTCCAGAACCAAATGGAAAATGTAACAAATAAAGCCCAAAAAGGGCAGTCAAACCAGGGTTGGGGGAGGGAAAGGGTGAAGGAAGGTGGTGACACCAAAGTATTTATTTTTGGAGGACCTACTATGTGCTAGACATGGGGTTTAGTACAAAGCATATAATGGCAAACAAGAAGAGACTAAGTGTATTAGTCTGCTTAGGCTGCCAGAAGACAATGCCACAGATTGGGTGGCTTATTTCTCACAGTTCTGGGGGCTGAGCATTCAGAATCAAGTTGCCAGCTGAGTTGACCTCTCCCTGATCCTTCCACTGACTTGCAGGTGGCTGCCTTCCCCCTGTGTTTTCACACGGCCTTGCCTCTGCTCATGCACACTACAGTTGTCTCTTACTTTTCATACAAGGTGCCATAAACTGAATGTTTGTTTACCAGCCCCCACATTCATACGTGAAACCTAGTCCCCAGTGTGAGGATATTTGGAGATGGGGCCTTTGGGTGATTAGATCATAAGGGTAGAGCCCTTATGAATGGGATTGGTGCCCTTATAAAGAGGCTTCAGAGAGAGCTCCCTTGCCCCTTCCACCATGTGATGTTACAGTGAGAAGATCACCATCTATGAACCAGAAGGTGGGCCCTCACCGGATACCCAATATGCCAGTGCCTTAATCTTGGACTTCCCAGCCTCCAGAACTGTGAGCAATAAATTTTATAAATGTTTATAATCTATCCAGTCTATGGTGTTCTGTTATAGCACCCCAAACAGACTAAGAAAGAAGGATATTAATCCTATTGATTTAAGTTCCTGCTCTTAGGACCTCATTTAACTTAATTCCCTCTGTGAAGGTCCTATCTTCAAATACAGTTACATTGAGGGTTGGAGCTTCAACACATGAATTTGAGGGAGAGACAGAATTCAGTCAATGCCACTGAATATCTATAACAGGAATTAAATTGTGTGATAGGGGAGATGCATATTATTTGCATCATGTGAAAGGAGCAGAAGAGAACAGTTCAGATGTCAGATCTGGAATCAAACTGACAGGGTCCTGCCTTGGTCCTTTTACTAACCGTGTGACCTTGAGAAGGTTCCTTCCACTTTCTGTGCCTTGAGAGAATCAAATGAGCAGATATCCTTGAAGTCCTTAGGTCAGCCCCCGACACAGAGTAAGTGCTCATTAAATGTTGGCTATCATTATTCACTGCAAGTAAAAACTTGCTAAGATATTCTGGAGGAAACCCACAAGATAAAGTAAAATTCTGACCTGGCCAGTGTTTTCAAGAAAGACTTCCCAGAGGAAGTGATGTTTGTTCTCTGATCTGAAAGATGGATACTCACTAACCAGACTGGGGAAGGAGGAGTTTTCCAGGTAGTAGGGAAGTAGGTTCCAGAGCTCTTGGTGAGAGGAAACTGGCCCAGAAGTCCAGTGTCTCTGGAGCAGAGACAGTAGAGACAGGAGGCACAGGGGAAGCTGGGGAGAGGGAGGCCAGTGTGGTTGCCAGGGCCTGGTCTCGCAGCTCATCCATGCCCAGAAGTGCTGGCATTCTTCTTAGAGCCAAGCAAACTCAGAGAGGGAAGTGTCCTTTTTTTTTTTTTTTTTTTAACAGAGACTAACAGTCTGATGAACCTTTATGTACTTATCACCCAGATGCAAGAGCTATTAACATTGTGCTTTTTTTTTTTTTTGCCATGCTGCATGGCATGTGGGATCTTAGTTCCTTGACCAAGGATAGAACTGCGCCCCCTGCGGTGGAAGTGCGGAGTCCTAACCAGTGGACCACCAGGGAAGTCTGTTCCTGCCTTTCTTATTTCATCAATACTCCCTCAGTCTTTTAAATGTTTTTGTCCTTGAACACATTCTACTTAACAATGAAAGCTATTAGGACAAAAATCTCCGGAGAAGAGGAAATACACAAACCACTTTATTAAGGGGAAAAGGCACACACATGTTTGGTTTTATCTAGAGATAATGTATGGTTTTTAACAATTATTTATTTGGCTGTATCAGGTCTTAGTTGCGGCATGCAGGATCTTTGTTACATCGTTTGGGATCTTTCAGTGGGGCGCACAAACTCTAGTTGTGGTGTTTAGGCTTAGTTGGTCCATGGCATATAGAATCTTAGTTCTCTCACCTGGGAAGGAACCTGCGTCACCTGCATTGAAAGGCAGATTCTTAATTACTGGACCACCAGGAAAGTTCCAGTGTATGTTTTTTTAAAATGACACGTTTTTTGAAATACTTTGAAAAATGCCTTAATTTTTTTAGTACCAATCAATAGACTTAACAGTACAGGAATACTTTGTTTCATTATCTTTATTGTGCTTTGCAGATACTGTATTTTTGTTTTTCACTAATTGAATGTTTGTGGCAACCCTGTGTTGAACAACTATTGGTGCCATTTTTCTAATAGCATTTGTTCATATTTCTGTGTCATATTTTAGATAATTCTTGAAATATGTCAAACTTTTTCACGATTATTATATTTTATGGTGATTTGTGATCAGTGATATTTGATGTTATTATTATAATTGTTTGGGGGCAAAGACAGGGGAGTCTGGCATGCTGCAGTCCATGGGGTCGTAAAGAGTCAGACACGACTTAGTGACTGAACAACAACCGCTACCACAAACCAGGCCCATACAAGACAGCAAACTTAATAAATGTTGTGTGTGGTCTAACTTCTCCTATTATCAGTCATCCTCAATTGTCTCTCCCTTTCTTAGGGTCTCCTTATTTCCTGAAACACAACAATACTGAAATTAAGCCAATTAATAACCCCACAAGGGCCTCTAAATGTTCAAGGAAAGAATTACATGGGAATTCCCTGGTGGTCCAGTGTTTAGAATTCCTTGTTCTCACTGCTGAGAGCCGGGGTTCAGTCACTGGTCGGGGTTCAGTCACTGGTCAGGGAACTAAGACCCCACAATCCATGCAGTGTAGCCAAAAAAAAAGAGAAAGAAATTGCACACCTGTCATTTTAAATAAAAAACTAGAAATGATTAAGCTTAGTAAGGCAAGTTGAAAGTCGAGATAGGCCTCCTATACCAAAAAGTTAACCAAATTGTCAATTCAAAGGAAAGTTCTGGAAGGAAATTAAAAGTGCTACTCCAGTGAATACATACATGAGTGCTAAGAAAGTAAAATAGCCTTTTTGTTGCTATGGAGAAAATTTTAGTGGTCTGGATAGAAGATTAAATCAGCCACAATGTTCTCTTCAGCCAGAGTCTAATCCAGAGCAGTGCTCTAATTCTCTTCAATTTTATGATGGCTGAGAGAGGTGGGGAAGCTGCAACAGAAAATATTAAAGGTAACACAGACTGGGGGGCTTCCCTCGTGGTTCAGTGGTTAAGATTCAGCAATTCTGATGTAGACGATGCAAGTTTCACCCCTGGTTGAGAAAATAAGATCCTACATGGCACATAGTGGGCATCCCAGGTGGCACTAGTGGTAAAGAACCTGCCTGCCAATGCAGGCGATATGAGAGACATGAGTTCCATCCCTGGGTTGGGAAGATCCCCTGGAGGAAGGCATGGCAACCTAGTCCAGTACTCTTGCCTGGAGAATCCCCATGGACAGAAGAGCTTGGCAGGCTACAGTCCATTGGGTCACAAAGAATTGGACATGACTAAAGCAAATGAGCACACATGCATACCATGCAGCGTGGTCAAAAAATAAAAACAAAAAAAAGCTAGCAGAGATTGGTTCATGAGGTTGAAGGAAAGAAGCCGTCTCTATAACAGAAGAGTGCAAGGTGAAGAGCAAGTGCTGATGTAGAAGCTGCAGCAAGTTATCCAGAGGATCCAGCTAAGATAATTAACAAAGGTGGCTATGCTAAACAACAGATTTTCAATATAGACGAAACAGCCTTCTATCGGAAGAAGATGCCATCTAGGACTTGCATAGCTACAGAGAAGAAAATGTCTGGCTTCAAAGGACAGGCTATGTCTCTTGTTGGGGCCAATGTAGCTGGTGATTTTATGTTGAAGGCAATGTTCATTTGCCATTCTGAAAAGACTAGACCCCTTAACAATTACACTAAATCTATGCAGCCTGTGCTCTGTAAATGGAACAACAAAGCCTGGATGGCAGCACATCTGTTTACATGGTTTACTGAATATTTTAAGCCCACTGTTGAGACCTGCTCTTTCAGACAAAACAGATTCCTTTCAAAATATTACTGCTCATTGATAATGCACCTGGTCATCCAAGAGCTCCAACGGAGATGTACAGTGAGATTAATGTTGTTTTTCTGCCTTCTAATACAACACAACATCCATTCTGCAGCCCAGAAACCAAGTAACGTTTTGATTTTCAAGTCTTATTATTTAAGAAATACATTTTCTAAGGCTATGCTTCCATATGTATGATTCTTCTGATCAACGTAAATTGAAAACCTTCTGGAAGGGAGTCACCATTCTAGGTGCCATTAGGAACATGTGATTTATGGGATGAGATCAAAATATCAATATTAAAAAAGTTTGGAAGAAATTGATTCCAACCCCTTGAGGGGTTCAAGATTTCACTGGAGGAAGTAACTGCAGATGTGGTAGAAATAGTGAGAGTTCTAGAATTAGAAATGCAGCCTGAAGATGTGACTTATTGCAGCAATCTCATGATAACCTTTTCACAGATGAGTTGCTTCTTATGGATGAACAAAGAAAGTGTTTCTTGAGATGGAATCTGCCCCTGGTGAAGATGCTGTGAAGACTGTTGAAATGACAATGTAAGAATTAGAATGTTACATAAACTTAGTTGATAAAGCAGCAGCAGGGTTTGAGAGGATTGACTCCCATTTTGAAAAGGATAAAATACTATTAAACAGCACTGTATGCTATATAGAAATTGTTCATGAAATGAAGAGCCAATTGATGCAGACAAAGACAATTTTATTTCTTCTTTTCAATCTCTGTACATTTTATTTACTTTTCTTGTCTTATTGCATTAGCTAGGACTTCCAGCAGGATTTTGAAAGGGAGCAATGAGATGAGACATCCTTGGCAATTTGACCTTAGGTACCGTAAGAGTAATCTGACTACTAGGGACCTTCTGTTAATTATGTGTCCAACAGCACTGAAGTGGAACTCCAAAAGACCACTTTCTTAACTTTTTACCTTTTATATTTTCTTTCCAATCCAGTGCCTATGGCATCTGAGGAGACAGTCTGAGAAGTATATAAGGGAAACTTGATGTCTTTAATAGATCTCCTGCTTGGATTTTGAAACATGAATTCAGGCAAAAAATTGTCTCCTTAATCTTCTGTGAATCTGAAATTCAGAAAAAGGCACTGATTTATAGAACAACTCTTTGTTTACTGGAAGAATGGCCCAAGACATAGACTACTGTTGGTATTAACTATTTCCCATCTAGCTTCTGTCTGGGAACTGTTAGCTGTTTGAGGAGAACATAGCTGTGAAACACTCTCAACTAAAGGCACTTGACTACTTCTGCTGGGGACTGCTGGCATGTTTTTTTTCATCCTGGTACATTGTTAAAATAGCCTCCATAACTTCCCTCCCTTCTGCACACCTCCCACACTAAATCTGGCCTTAGCCATTGACTTGTTTTGACCAATGGGACAATAATACATTTGGCAAAAGCGGAGCCTTGAAAACTGAGCACACATTTTTGGACTTCTCTTTCTGCTCTTGGGAAACCTGCAAATGCTGTCATGTGAATAAGCTTGGGCTGGCCTTCTTTAGGCACATGGCCCAGTCAGAGCCCTCATCCCAGCCGCTTATACCAACTTCTAGCCCACCATACATGTGAGGGAGGCCACCCTATACCAGTCAGCCCCTAGCCACCCCATTAGCTGACAAGTTGCATGGGTAAGCCTAGGTGAGAAAAATGGAAGAACTGCCTGGCTGACTGTTGTTATTCAGTCGCTAAGTCATGTCTGACTCTTTGCAACCCCATGCACTGCAGCACACCAGGCTTCCCTGTCCTTCACTATCTCCCAGAGTTTGCTCAAGCTCATGTCTGTTGAATCGATGATGCCATCCAACCACCTCATCCTTCTCCTCCTGCCCTCAATCTTTCCCAGCATCAGAGTCTTATCCAATGAGTTAACTCTTTGCATCAGGGTGACAAAGTATTGGAGCTTCAGTTCGGCTTCAGCATCAGTCCTTCCAACGAATATTCAGGGTTGAGCTCAGCCCAAATGGTCCCACGGAATCAGGAGCTTAAAAAGTCATTATTTTAAGCCACTGTGTTTTGGTGTAAGTTAACAAAAATTAACTTATATACCCTGGACCAGAGTGGTTTCTAGGCAACAAATATCACTTGCTTGGCTCTGGGTATAGATCTTGAAAGTTGAAAAATCCCTTCAGTTTCTGGACTTGTCTAATCAGTTTTCTGAATACATTTTTATGAGATGAATTTTAATGCCAGGGATAAAATGCCAGAATCTTTTGATCATTTTTTTCCTTCAGGTCTGAAAGTGGTTGTTCAAAATGACCATTTTCTCTGTGTTGCATCTTTCTACTTCCATTTGCAGACTATCTGGAAAAAATGAGAAATCATGATCCTATTTCATGTTTTCAATAGGTTTCTTATTTGGGTTAAGTGGTGCATTCCTAGCTGGGTTCAGGAAGGTGGCTCAGGAAGAGGTTCAGAGCCACAGGACCTACCGTTGGTCACAGCACCGCAGTAACAAGAAGGAATCTGGAGAGAAGCTTCTAACTTCTGCTGTGTCCCTCCGGCGCCCTCTACTGATAAGACCTAACCTCGTGCCAAACCATACGTTTTAGAAATCAGCGGCATAGCCATGATGTTTTTCAAAACCAAGAAATTAACACTAGTATGGGACCGAGTGACTGAAAAAAAACAACAACAAAGGACCATTAACTAAACTTCAGACTTTATTTGGACTGCCCTAGTTTTTCACTTATGTCTTTTTAGGATTCAATCTAGGATGCATGCTAAGTCGCTTCAGTCATGTCTGACTCCTTGTAACTCCATGGACTGTATGTAGCCTGCCAGGTTCCTCTGTCTATGGGACTCTCCAGGCAAGAATCCTGGAGTGGGTTTCAATGCCCTCCTTATAGACTATTCATAGAGAAAAATTCAAATTGCAGAACTGAGTTAATGCTAAATACAATGCAATCTAGGATACCACATTTCATTTCGCATTAATTCGGCTTTCCACTTTGCATTTTTCTCAATGAACAATCTATCCTGGAGATGATTTAATATAGCAAAAATAAATGGACCTCCCTTTAAACTTAGCTGCATACTATTCTATGGTGTAAGAAAAGTGAATTGTATCACCAGTTTTCTTCAGTTACTGCTTTTGTTACCCTTGATGTGGGTTTTTGAACACACTTGGGAGTGTATATGCAAGATAGATTCCCAGAGGTGGAATCAGGTGGGTCGAAGAGGTGTGAGTTTTACATTTTAGTGAATAAGCCAACTTGTTCTCATGGAAGGAATGTAAGCTTGAGTGCTATATAACATTAGTTTGCTCTTTTTCGTGGCGCCGCGGAGGCTGTCGGTCGCTTCAGAATGAAGCTGAACATCTCTTTCCCGGCCACTGGCTGCCAGAAGCTCATTGAAGTGGACGATGAACGAAAACTTCGTACCTTCTACGAGAAGCGTATGGCCACAGAAGTTGCTGCTGATGCTCTGGGTGAAGAATGGAAGGGTTATGTGGTTCGAATCAGTGGCGGGAACGATAAGCAGGGTTTCCCCATGAAGCAGGGTGTCTTGACCCATGGCCGGGTTCGCCTGCTCCTGAGTAAGGGGCATTCCTGTTACAGACCGAGGAGGACTGGAGAGAGAAAGTGCAAATCTGTACGGGGTTGCATTGTGGATGCCAATCTGAGTGTGCTCAATTTGGTCATCGTGAAAAAAGGGGAGAAGGATATTCCTGGACTTACTGATACTACAGTGCCTCGTCGCCTTGGTCCCAAAAGAGCTAGCAGAATCCGCAAACTTTTCAATCTCTCTAAAGAAGATGATGTCCGCCAGTATGTTGTGCGAAAGCCCCTAAACAAAGACGGTAAGAAACCTAGGACTAAAGCACCCAAGATTCAGCGTCTTGTGACTCCACGAGTTCTGCAACACAAACGCCAGCGTATTGCTCTGAAGAAACAGCGTACTAAGAAAAATAAAGAAGAGGCTGCAGAATATGCTAAACTTTTGGCCAAGAGAATGAAGGAGGCCAAAGAAAAATGGCAGGAACAGATTGCCAAGAGACGGAGGCTGTCCTCTCTGAGAGCTTCTACTTCTAAGTCTGAGTCCAGTCAAAAATGAGATGTTCTAAGAGTAACAAATAAATAAGATCAGACATAAAAAAAAAAAAACATTAGTTTATCCTTTCCATTCTATGATCTCCAGTTGGCTCCATGAGATGGAAAGGAGAGATGAGTTTGGGGAGGAAGCAAGGAGACAAGCCACAAGGGCCCCTCAGTGCCAGGCTGAGGAGCTGGACTTTGTGCTGAGGGCACTGGGGAGCCACAGCGGGTTAGAGGCCAGATTCAGCTCTAGACAGATGTGGTCCTGCAGAGGAGCAGTAGGAACAGCCATCAAACGGCTGTCTCTCTCTTGGGTGGTCCGGGAGCATCATCCCATTGCTCCTCTCTCACCCTCAGGAGCGGACCTGTGAGTGGTAGGGCCGGGGGCAGACAAACCTGTCCTGCCAGATGAGGCCTACCTTGGCCAGGTTACACTGCTGCCATTCCGGCTGAGCAGAAATGTGACCTGATGAAGCCAGAAAAAGGAGTGGCTGGTGTGGGACAGAGGTGGCGGTCCACCTACTCATGGCCCAGAGGCCAGCTCGACTCCAGACCACAGCATCTGACAAAGCCTGACCTTGTCTTAATTGCTCAGATAAAGTTTGAAAATGTTTAGCAAAATTATTCTTTTCACAGTACACATCTCATGTCCAACAGTGAAGCTTTTATTACTATTTCTATTTTCTTCTTTAAAAAAATCTATCAATCATTATCTATTCAGCCATCCAGCCATCTATCATTCATCTATTTTATTTATACAGGGTACTACCAGAAATGAAAAAAACAAGAAGAGCTTGATTGCAGTTGTCTGCAGTCGAGGTTAGGGGTGGGAAGGGCCTGGTGTCTGGTTTTCCCAGCTCTGGTCTCCCTGAGACTGCCCAGTGGTGAGCTTCCTTTAAGTTTCCTTTGCCAGTCATTTATTTGGATCTCCCTGCAAACAGAAAGGCCTATAGAGGGACCCCTCACTCCTTCTACTTCACCAACTGCCTATCAGAAATTGGTTCACATCCCATTTAAGCAGGCAAATTTGAGTACCATTGTGAACTTGCAATGGCCAATGTGAGACTGATGTCCAGACAGGAGTATTTGTCTTCTGGAAGCTGTGGTTGTGGGACTGGAGCTAGCACTGAGTAGGAGCGTTAAGAAAATTCAACTGAATAAATCTGAAGACCTAATTGGCTTAATTCAAGGGGTCATGATTTAGACAGCTTTTGTGGAGGACAAAAGCAAGAGTTGTCATAGAAATTTTTGGAAAATACCAAAATGCCCAATAAATGAAATAAAAATCCCCCTCAAGTGTCTCCTCTTCCTTAATAACCAAGGTTAAACTTTGGGATTTTACAAAGGTTTTTTTTTTTTTTTAGAGTGTTTTACAGTTTTAAGGCAAACACACATTTATATTTTCATCAGCCTTACCCAGCAGTTTATTTCTGTATTTGATTCTGATTATACAGGATTGCGGAAAAGGCAATGGCACCCCACTCAAGTACTCTTGCCTGGAAAAATCCCATGGATGGAGGAGCCTGGTAGGCTGCAGTCCATGCGGTCGCTAAGAACTGGACATGACTGAGCGACTTCACTTTCACTTTTCAGTTTCATGCATTGGAGAAGGAAATGGCAACCCACTCCAGTGTTCTTGCCTGGAGAATCTCAGGGACAGGGGAGCCTGGTGGGCTGCCGTCTCTGGGGTCGAACACGACTGAAACGACTTAGCAGAAGCAGCAGCATACAGGATTGAGAAAACTCCTGATCCATAATAAGGAGGTCTATGGATTCCCGATCTCTAAGAATATAATGAACCCTATGAGGTAGGGGCTGCAGGAACCCCATTTTTCTTTGTACTTTTTTTTTGGGCCGCACCCCACCACATGCACCATCTTAGTTCTCGGAGTAGGTAGCAAACCCGCGCCCCCTAGTGGAAGTGCGCAGTCCCAGCCACTGGACCACCAGGGAAGTTCCAAGAACCCCATTTTAGAGAGGTGGCTACATGGAGGCTTGGGGCTTCCCTGGTGGCTTAGTAGTAAAAGATCTGCCTTCAGTGCAGGAGACCCAGGTTTGATCCCTGGATCAAGGAAGATCCCCTGGAGAAGGAAATGGCAACCCACTCCAGTATTTTTGCCTGGGAAACCCCACAGACAGAGGAGCCTGGTGGGCTATAGTCCATGGGGTTGCCAAGAGTCCGCACGACTTAGCCACTAAATGACAACAACATGGAGGCTCAGAGTGTGGTGGTGGAGGGTGAGAACTCAGTACTGCCTCTTTTCCTTTCTCAGAGAATCTGAGTCACTGACTAGGTCACTGTGAACTTCCACCTGAGAACACATCTGATTTTAAAAGTAGGTTGTGACAAAATACCCTCTTTTCCTTGACATGTTTACAGCGTGGTCAAATATGTGCTCAAGGATGGAGGAGAAGTTTCATTCCTGGGATTGCAGAAAAGCCTGTTAAGCCAGTTAATCTGGAGATATGCTTATGTGTTAAAACGTGGTACATATAACATCTACACGGTGTTTAAAAAAATTCTGTCTCGAAAAGCAAAGTTGTACATTGCTGAGTATTTCAGAAATCCCTTTACTAGGTTTTGTTTTTGAAAAGTAACAAATTATCTTTACAAAGCATTTTTTCCCAAACATCATAAAGATATATATGGTGTGGAAATTCCTCCTCCTTTTGGCTCTCCATCCCACACTGTTTCTCAAAAAAATCTTTACGAGAAATATGTATATATAATTTTTATAAAAAAGAAATCACTTATGCATGTTGCTCTGCTCCTTGCCTTGTTTACTTACAGCGGAGTATGATGATCTGTGACATATCCGTATTCTGGAATACATGGCCACAGTTTCAAAAAAAGAAGTGAATTCACATATGCTGACATGAAAAGATGACAAAAATATATATTTAAGTGAAGGAAACAAGTTGCAATACATATTTCGAGCATGTTTCTATTTGTTTTTGGTGGCATCAGGTCTTATCTGCAGCATATGGTACCTTTCATAAGTGATGGGCAGGCTTCTCTCTAACTGTGGTACTGGCTTAGTTGCTCTGTGGCATGTGGGATCCTCATTCCCTGACCAGGGATTGAAACACATCGCCTGCATTGGAAGGCAGATTCTTGGCCCCTGGATCACTAAGGAATCTAATCCAAAGCATGATGCTATCAAATGTGTGTATGTATGTGCTTATATAAGCATATATCGATACATTGATAAAAACTTTTGAAAAGTCAAAAAGGACATTTATCATGTATTAATAGCATTACCTACAGGGTTGGAGAAGATCTAGGGGGGATGTTTACTGGGGAATGGGACATGGGACACTTCCCATTTGTAAATTTTTGTAATCTTTTAAATGGAAGCGTTATAAAGTATTTTTGCTTTCTAAAAAGTATTTCCCATATTCCTTTAAACATTAAAACCATGATCTATTTATTTAAAAAGAAAAGACTTACCCTGCATAGAGATCTACAGGAATAAAAGCACTGTATGTGCTTTGCCAGTATTTCTACTTGAATTCCTTGGAGATTTTTTTCATGTTAAAACATTATTCTTTACTATTGTTTGTGGTACTCTAGAGTCCAGACATAACATAGCTAATTTAACCAGTCCACCACTGATGTTCATTTAGGTTACTATAATGAACACCCTTATATATGTTTTTCAATTATTTATATCATTGTGACATCTTTTTATATCAGCTCACATAGATTTACTTTTATGACAGCCACGGAGAATCCCAGTCCAAGGATATAACATGAGTTGTACAACCTACCCTCTGCTGATGGATGTTCTGTTTCCAATTTTTCACTGTTAATAGATTTGACCATTAAAGTGTGTTTTCAAAAGCTAACATCTGATTCCAGCATTTGCAGGCCATTTGCAGACCAGTGGAGGAAATGAAGATCCTGACAAACCTCATTTAATGGGTAAGAAAGAGTTCTCCTCATAGGGCCTAACCACTGTCAAATGGCCAGAGCATGGGCCTGCTTCAGAGAGAACAAAAGAACAATGATGAGATTCTTAAACTGTTTGCTCTCACGTACCCCTTAGAGGACTTACTGGAAGCTTTAGTCCCTAGTAGGAGTATGTCTGGGGCTTCCTAGGTGGCTCAGTGGTAAAGAATATTCCTGCCAATGCAGGAGACACAGGTTCAATCTCTGTGTCAGGGAAGATCCCTTGGAGAAGGAATTGGCAACCCACTCCAGTATTCTTGCCCGGGAAATTCCACAGACAGAGGAGTCTGGTGGGCTACAGACCATGGGGTCACAAAGAGTTGGACAGGACTTGGCAACTAGATAATGATAATAAAGGAGGATGTTTGTCACCTGTACTGGCCCAGCAGCCCTGCACTCTGATTTTCTTTTGATAACCAGTCCCCTTCCTAACACCACCCCTGGATACATCCTTAGCAGGAATGTTAATCCACTCTGCTCTCCCTTCCCAGACTGAAGAGTGGGCCTAAAACCTAAACCAAGACTATGAGATTAAATTCCTGACCTTGGTGAAAGCTTTTGGGAAAGAGGCCCTTTCTCACTGCTGTGTTGCTTAGCTATAAAGATGTAAGTCTGGTGTTACCAGAGAAATCCTGCCAGAGAATGAAGCAGGTTTCCTGGAAACCTAGATTGAGCCCCTGGATCCAGATATGCCTGAAGCCGGAGCTATAGACTCGGTTACATGAGCCTGTACATTCCATTTTATGTTTCCATCAGTGCTGGTTGGGGTATAGTTCTTATGGTATAGTTCCATGGGTATAGTTCTTATTCATTTCTTTTGGCCTTAGAAGAAAACAAACAAACTCATTCAAGTAATATTTATTGAATATCCAGTGCTCAGCCCCATGCCGGGCGATGCGGGGGATATTAAAGTGACCATAACAGAACTTGTCCCTCTCCTCATGGCAGTCCCGGTTCTACCAGAATTTAAACAGACAATCACAAACTATTCAGTGATGATGATGACATCCACCATGGAGGAGGAGCTCCAGGAACTATAAGAAAGGCATCTGTGAATGGGGTGGTGAGATCAGGAAAGGGCCCCCGAGGACAGGACTTTAAGTTGACCCTGAAAGATGGGCCAAGAATCAGTCTAAGGAGGTTAAGGACTAAGGTCTGGCACACATGCTACACACCCTTAGAGAATTTGCTGGAAGCTTAGTCCTTAGTAGGAGGATGTCCAGGGGTTTTAGGGCACCCCAACTCTCAGCAGGGCTCAGAAACCTGGTAAAACAGCTTTGGAGTGGAGGGAGGGCCGGGCCAGGGAGGTGGGACAGGGAGAGGCGAGTCAGCTATCTCAGCCGGAGGAAGCCAGAGCAGGAGGAGGAGGAAGCCAGGTGTGCATGTGGCCTTCACTTCTCGTTCCTCACAACGTGGTGTAGAAATACATGGCTATCAGCATCACGGGGAGCTGAAGAGGAGGCGTCAGGTGAGGGGCACTCCAGTCTCGCACCCCCATCCCACCCAGCTCATAGGCTCCGCCGCTCACCGTCCACATCAGGATGGCAAACCCAAACCATGAGATGCCCCATGTGTAGCTGTCGATGGCGTGGCCAATGTGTTCAAAGCAGCCCTGGGCAAGCGGAAAGTGGGAGTGTGAGATAATGCCCAGGGAGGCTGGCTGCTGACAGCAAGTCACTGGGCACCCTTGGGCGAGTCACTTCCTGCTTTGAGCCCTGCTTTTCTCACCCATGGGATCACCGAGGGTGGGGGTTTCCCAGCCTGGGGATCACAGCAGTGTCTCCTTCCCAGGGTGATTTCGGGGAGTCAGGGCTGTGACGATAACCCAGACTGCACCAGCAGTTATGCCTCAGATGGTGCGATCTTAGGGCAATTCTGTCTGGGGCCAGCTTCCCATGCTGCCCTCAAGTTCCAAAGGTTTGAAATATACCTTTGGGATCAGACCAGTTCTAATAGCTTCTCATTTAGAGGTGAGGCTGAGAAGGGCCAGAGCCCCACACCACTGCCTTCATGTAGACCCCTGCTCAGGGTGTGTGCCCTGGAGTCAGCAGGACAGAGTTGAGGGCCAGCTCTGTCGTTTGTTGGCTATGGGGCCTAGCTACAATTCTGACCCTCCTGAGCCTCAGTTTTCCCATCTGGGAAATAGCAGTATTGACAGTATTACCCTCCAAAAAAGCAGCTGTGATGATTCTGTGAGATGAGGCACATAAGTGCTCTGCACAGAGCCAAGGCTCAGGGAACAGCTACCTGACTCTAGAGGGGTGATGGTTTGCCTCAGGCTCCTCTCCCCATGATACTTGATCTGAGACATGCCGCTGAAGGGCCCCCCCTAGCCCACTGGGACTGGTTCCTCTCCTCTGGCTTCTCTCTCTGCCTCTGGACTCCCCTTGCAGGAGTTAAAGCACCTGGATGGGGCCTCACTGCCTGAAGTCACATCCCAGCTCCATCCCTTACTAGCGAAGTTCACCACCTGTAAAATGAGAACATTACAACCTTACCTCATTAGGTTGCCGTGAGAATTAAATAAGTAAAAAGGGAAAATGTAAAGCACCTAGGAGGATGCCTGGTACAAAGTAAAGGCTCAAGAAATGTTAGAGGTTATTGGTGGTGTGCTGCTGGCACTGTTCTTGTTGCTCTGATCCCCAGACAACCTGAGAAAAGTTTCAGGTGCCACCAGGTCTGGATCAGACCAAACCTTCGGTATGCATCCCACTGACTTGTGGGGGGACAGACAGAGGGTTGAGAAAGTCAGATGGGGGTTGGGGAGGAGATGACAGACAGACAGTGGGAGGGAGAAAGAGATAGAAGAACCAGAGAGAGCCAGACAGACCGACAGACACAGCAGAAGGAGACACACCTTGGTGAACAGGTAGTCTAGGTGGCCCAGGCGGCAGCCTTCTTTGTTGACTGGGATGAAGTTGCCAGTCCGTCGACAGCACAGCGGGGGCCAGGGGAACACCACTTCTGGGGTGGTGGCCCGGAAGGCTGATGTGAAGTTCACCCAGTCCATGGGGCCTGACGTGCCACAGCACTCTTGCTGGAAGGAGAGGCTGGGGTCAGGTGGGCTCCAACTCAGAGAGGACAGACGCTCCCCTGCAGTCACACAGCAAGGAAGGCCGAGGTGGCCTGCACTCCAGCGTCTGTGTGAGCAAGGAGCAGGCAAAACTTGTCCTCGCACCCTGAGGCTGATGGGGGATTTGGATCTAACTCACTCTCATGGTTTATTTTTTAAATATTTTGGAAAAAAAATTCATTTGAAAAAAAATTTTTTTTTAAAAAAAACTAGCTGTCGACAAAATGAGTTAAATGACACCAAAGGGCCGATTTCTGGCTTCTCCTGGCCCTCATGGGTGTTTAATTTGTGGCTCCCAAATGATGAAAACATAGGCTCCTTCAAATGTGGGCTCCAGTCCTGGCTAGCTTGAAGCAAACGGGGACCTCAGTTTCTGCGGAATCCTCAACATTCTTCCTTTGTGCTCCTGTATCACACTGAGTTTAATTAACATGCGTTTTTTAGAATCTGGCAGCCCGGGTTTGAGTCCTTCCGGTTCTGTGACTCATCAGCCATGTGACCTTGTGTAGGCCCTCAACCTCCTGCCTCCCTTTCCTCATCGCTAAGAGCTGATCTCCCTGTGAGGATTAAAGAAGCTTGCAAGTGCTCTGAACAGAGCTAAACAAAAGGTAGTGCTGGTTGATGTTCACTGTTATTATTAGGACTATTGTTATTATTAAGACAGTGCGTGCGACGGTTCAGAGCAGGAGCTCTGGATCTAGGCTGCCAGGTTTGAGCCCCAACTCTGTCCCTTACCAACCATATGGGCAAGTGCTGTTCTCTCTTTTGGGCCGTTTTTTCATCTGGAGAATGGCAACAACCAGTCTCTCCCTTGCAAGAACCACGTGAGTAGATATCATCCACCAGTGGGCATCATGGGAGCCCTAACTACCTCTGGAGTCAGAGCCCCAGATTCCACTTCCCAACCCCCCAATACAGCGGACCCTCACCCACCTCAATCATGATGCGATCCCAGAGGCGGGTCAGTTCCCGGCCCTGGTCTGAGTTTGCACTGTAGAAGGTCAGCATCTGCTTGGTGATCAGCGACGGGGTAGACACCATCTGCAGAGGGCCGGGAAGAACAGGGTCCAGCGGGGCTGGGCGGGGAGAGAGCTCGACCTCCGCTTCCACCGGAGACCCTCACCAAGCTCCCCCCACCGGAAGTCACGTCCCTCCCCTGGCTTCCGCCGGACTCACGTAGTCTCGGTGGGTGTAGGACGTGATGCAGGAGGCGCACTCAAAGATGTAGATGATGAGCATGAGTACCAGGTACTGCGGAGAGACGGAGGGAGGGACGGAGGGCCAGTGCCATCAGAGCAAAGCCTGTGAGGTCACACCCCTCAAGGGATGGGTCCACAGATAGAAATGCAATGTTTTGTTTTTTGTGTTTTTTTGGCTGAGCCCGGCAGCTTGCAGAGTGTTAGTTCCCTGACCAGGGATCGAACCAGGGGCCAGCAGTGAAAGCACCACTTCCTAGCCACTGGACTGCCAGGAAATTCCCAGAAATGCAATTGTTTAAAAAAGTATAGGACAATGTGAATGGAGGTCTTTCCTGGTGGCTCAGATGGTAAAGGAAATGCCTACAATGCTGGAGACCTGGGTTCGATCCCTTGGTTGGGAAGATCCCCTGGAGAAGGCCATGGCAACCCACTCCAGTATTCTCGCCTGGAGAATCCCCATGGACAGAGGAGCCTGGGGGGCTACAGTCCGTAGTGGGGTCCCAAAGAGTCGGACACGACTGAGTGACTAAGCACGCACAATGTGAATGGGAACATCTACCTGATGGATACATAGGTGCTATCTGTGCAAATCTTTCAACCTTTCTGTATGTTTGAAAATTTTTTATAATAAAATGTTAGGAGGAAAATGAAATTTAAAAATATGTAAGGTATTCCCTGAAGTTAACTATTAGCTTGGATGCAGTCAAATGAATGTCTATGATAGAAAAGAAAAAAACAAAGACATTCCTGAGACAACCAGGGACATCTGAACATAGACTGGGTATTGGAGGATAGATAGGAAGGGAGTGGGGTAAATTCACAGGGTGTGCCCACGGTATAGTGGTTGTGCAAAAAAACAATCCTCCCCCCAAAAATAACAAACCCTTTGGTGTTTAATGAAAATTATTTCTCTGACCCTCAGCTGTCCCCTCCCCTTACCCTTAAAGCAACAGAGGGTGGGGTGTGTACGTGCCAACTTCACTACCCAGACGAGAGGCTGTGGCCCAGCACACCTGGCTGCTTTAAAACTCTGTCCTCATCGCTCAGAGAAATGTGCACTTAAGTATTTACAGGGAAGTGACTTGGTGTCTGGAATGCGCTTCAAAATGCCCCAGGAAAGAAAAATGTGGGCAGGCAGAGGGTGGGGTAGGGGGGATGACGTGTGGGTGATATTGTTGAAACCAGGTGATAGGTCCATAAGGTTCATGGTGCCATTTGCTCTAGGCTGTTTGAAATTTCTCATAATCATTAAAGAAAAATTCTGTGTCTCAATTAATGACAAACTCACAGGGGAGACAGACACAGAGTTTTTTTCTTTTACTAGTTGGGTGGACTTTTAGGACTGGAAAATTGTTGTGCTAGAGAAGTAAATGCAGGAAAGAAGGAAGAAAAAAAGGAAAGGCATGGAAAAGAGTGTTTTCCACGGCTCCATCTTACACATGGTGAAGCCAAAGTCCTTAGCAAGGCCTGCAGGTCCACCTGACAGGCCCACCTCCCCTCTCTCCCCTTGTCGCCATGCCCATCTCCCAATGTTCTCCTCCCCGTCTGCCCTCAGTTCCTCTCACTACCTCCCCACAGTTGGCTCCAGCCAATACACACGTGATTCACAGCCCCCTTCACTGCACGGCCCCCCCCAACCTCGCCTTTGCTTGACTTGACCTGCAAGTTCTCCACCCTCCCTTCCGCAGCTCCAGCTCTTCCTTCCCTGGTCACCGTCTCCCCCATCACAGTACCCTGCCCCATAGCCAGGGGTATTATGGTTTGCTCACTAAATAACCCAGTGCCTAGCACAGGGCTTGGCACATGGTTCTTGCTCAATACACATTTGTGGACTAGATAATTCCTAGCTGCTCCTGGGAATCCAAAAAGCCCTCAGATGGGGAGGAAGCCCAGTGTTGGCTCTGGGTCAGTGGGACTGGGATTGGAATTCCTGCTTTCCCTATCATCTGGTCTGTGGGCTTCTTTGAACCTCAGTTTCTTCATCTGGTAAATGGGTAGAGAAGCATTCACTTCAAAGGGCTGCTGGTTGGCTTGAAGGTGTTCATTTTCTAAGCTGCTTAGCCTCATGTCAGGCACATGAGAGGTACTTGGGGGAGTGTGGGTTATTGCTGTGGGCAGAGACTAACAGCCTAGACTCAAGCACTGACAGGCTCAGGTTTAAATCCTGGCTCTGCCACTCACTTGCTGTGCCACCCTGGAGAAGTGGATTCACTTCTCTGAGCCTCAGTATCAACTCTGTCAAATGGGCTCATGAGGATGAGGATGGAGATGATTATGGTACCTCATGATTGGTGGTGAGGCACCAATGAACTAATCTATGTAAAACATGGAGCACTCATTAAATGTTAGCTGTGCTATTCTTATTGTCATTGTTATCATCAGAGCTCACAAGCGCAGACCCTGGAGACCAACTCGCTGAGGTTCAAATCCCAGTCCTGCTACTCAAGAGCCATCTCCCTGTGCAACGCCTTCTTCCTTGCCTCCCCTGAGCCCTAGTTCTCTTGGTAAGATGAGAGTAACAGCTGAGCCTAGCTCATTTGCTTATGGACAGATGAGATGATGTGATTGCCAGGAAGCCCCAGTGCAGTGCCAGGGAGAAGGCACACTAGTGGCTTCTGTGCAGTTGGTATTATGGCTCTGTGAGGATGACCTCTATGGCCAGCCATGCCCATCCGTTCCTCCCTGGGCCTCACCGTGAGGATCATGGAGCGGCGGCGGCAGAGTGCTGCACCCACACCAAAGCTGGCCACCACGAAGAAGGAGAAGCCGCAGAAGATGGCGATCCAGGCGCCGGCGAAGACATCATCCTTGCCTGAGACGCCCATCAGCGGGTACACGCGGTACTGATCGGCGGTCACCCATACCGTTTCAGCAAACAGGGCCAGGCCTGACAACTGGACAGAGCAGCTGGTCAGCAGAGGCTGGGCAGGGGCAGTTGGCTGACCTGCATGAGTCTCTGTGAGCAAGTTCCTTCCCCACTCTGAGCCTCTTCTGCCCTCTTGGTAAAGTAGAAAGAGTGACAAAGACATCCCCTTCCTTGAGCAGGGGTGAAGCTGGGCAGGGACCGAGAGGGAAGGGAGGACACAGCCAGACCCCTGTCCCCCACCTCCACCCCAGCTGCTAAAGACTTCAAGGATGAGAGGAGACACTACATGCAAATCCTGGAGCTCACGACTGGCCCCAAGGAGATGCTGGGTCTGCAGAGAGTTGCTCTTCCCTGAGGAGGGGAGCCTGGCTGTGGCCAGAACAAATGATAAAGGCATCGACCCTTTGGTCCAGCCGTCCCACTAACTGGAGTCAATCCTCCGGATATACCTGCCCATGCAGGAAAGCCACACACCCACCAGGTTATTCCCTGCAGCACTGTAGGCGCCACACAACGGAGGGCTCTGCAGTTGTGGGAAGGGGCGGGGAGGCTGGCTGAGGCCTGCTGGGGAGGGGCCTGCACACAAAGGGGAGCAGGAGGGTGGGGGAGGGACAGGGCAGGATGCAGAATGAGAAAGAAAGGGGAGAAAACAGGTACGTAGTTTCTTATCTGCTTGTATCTGCTTCAAGAAATATTGGAGGAAATAAAAATCTGGTGACCTCTTGGGATGGGGAACCAGGTGAGAGGAAGACTGCTCAGTGGTACCTTTGCCAACAATCAGACCAAGGTTCACAGAGTATTTACTGGGTGCACTGGTTCCCAAAACTGCTTCCCAAGTGATAATCATCATCGTTACCAGTTGTCCTGCACTACTGTTGTGATGGCCCGTACAGACAGCAACATGTGTGCCAGGCTCTGGCCTAAGCACAAATCCAGTAACTCATTTGATCCTCACAGCATTCCTATTTTATCTCCGTCTTACAGATGAGAACATCGAGGCCTGGAGAGATTACATCACTGGCCCCAGGTTCCCAAGTAGGAGGTGATAAAGCTGAGGTTTGAACCCAGGCTGTCTAGCTCCATGTGCAGGTATCAGATAACGAAAAGACACTGCTGTTACTCATTACTATGGGCCCCTGTGCACCCAGCAGGCACTTTATGTCCATAATCATGTTAATGATGACAGCTGGCACTTGTCAAGCACTTTTTCTGATCTGAGGACCATTAATCTGAGGATTAATGCACTCAACAGTGCCCACAGTGAAGACATAATCTATAGATGGGGAAACAGGCACAGAGAAGTCAAGTTGTTTGCTCAAGGTCATACAGCTGGGGAGAGGCAGAGCTAAGATCCAAACCGAGATGGTTCTGATTTGAGAAGCCAGGTGACACGGGCCGTTAAGTGGGTCCTGGGCTCTCAGCCGCCCTGCGCCCAGGCTCAGGACGGCTCCCTCCTCCTCACCCATTGGGCTCCCAGTGGGTGTCTTACCAGAATAATGATGTTGCCCACGACCAGCAGACCCACCACAACTGGAGACCCCTTCTCCGTCGTCGCTGCTGCAGAAGCCATAGCCCTGCCCGGGACACATGAGCAGGATGAGGCCGGTTAGAGGCTGGGGGAAGAGGGTGGGCCTTGCTGGATAGGACCCACTGCCCCCATCCCATGCCCCGGCTGCCGGGGTCTGCTCCCAGCTCTCTGCTGGGCCCAGGCTGGTATCCAGTGTGCCCACAACCCTGGCAGTGGGCCATTTTACAGAGGAGGGACTGCTTGGCAGTCCAGTGGTTAGGACTCTGCGCCCCACTACAGGGGATGGGAGTTCAATCCCTGGTTGGGGACCTAAGATTCTGCAAGCTGCGGAGCGTCCCCACCCCCCAAAAAGAAACCAAGGCTGAGATGGGGCAGTCACTGATCAGAGCTCAGGGCTGGACTCCTCAGATCCCCCTACCCAGCCAGACCCCCAGGGCCCCCTCCTCACCTCTGCCTGTAGCCTCTCTGGCCAGCCCCTCCCACAGGGACTCCCTATATACGCCCAGGCCCCTCCTTAGGCCAGTTTCCTGGAAGGGGGGAGGGGGCCTGGAGGAAGAGGTCAAGCGGGCAGGCCAGTAAGGGAGAACAGTTTTATGAACCCCCTCCCCCACCCCGCCCCCTGCCAGTGATTTATAGACTTGAAATTCTAGATTATGCTGGCCACACGGGCAGGGTGACCTGCGGTGGCCTCTGGTTCTCGGTGTGCTGTGGTGGTGGAGTTTGGGGCAGGGTGGGGAGGGCCAGGAAACCACCGACTTCTCTCCGCAGGACTAGGGCCTCCCTGGGAAGGGGGAGAGATTCAAATGAAACCCACACGCGAGTCCGGAATCTCAGAACTGCCTCCACAGCTGGTGGCTCCAACTCTCCAGGGCGGGGACCCCGTCCCCCCAGGGCCTCTGGAGGAGGCGGGGAGGAGGGAGATGAGGCAAGTGGGAGGGATGCTCCCCTCTGGGGCCGAGGGAGAGTTTGGAAGATGTGTGTGTGTGACGAGATTTTGAGATGAGTGTTCAACGAGCAAAAGAAGAGAGGAGTGTGCAAGAAAAAGGGAAGGCATGATGAATAGACTTCGGGGCAGCCCCAGCGCCCCATCACCACACACGCGCTGACAAAGCAAGGTCACAGCGAGGAGGAGCCAGGGTTGGAAATGTCTTCAGTCTGCGGAATCAAAGACCTAGATTCTGATCCCAGTTCCACCTACTCTGTGCCGCGCCACCTGATGTGTGCATTTGCCCATCTGCAGAATGGGTACCATCATATCGCTTTCCTGGGGGGCCGTGGGAACTGAGGGCTAGGATGTCTGCAAAGGAAGTCTTCCCGCCAGGTGCGCAGCGGGCGAAAGCGCCTCACCAGCCGCGCTCCAGAGAGGCCCGCGATCCCCCCGATGGCGCCCCCCAGTGGCCCATTCTGCAGGCGAAAAAGAGGGGCTGGACTCTGTCCTCCAGAACTGCTCAAGCCTGAGAGCCGGCGCATTTGCTGGATTTTCTCTCTGGGTTTTGGCTCCCCCAGTGTGAGAAACAGGCAAACAAACGCGACTTAAAATTCCATTGTCAAGATACTGGCTTGGTGGGACTGCCCTGGTGGTCTGGTGTTTAAGAATCCACGGCTTCCAATGCACGGGGTTCAGCTTGGATCTCCGGGTGTCGCTAGTGGTAAAGAATCCGCCTGCCCATGCAGGAGATGTAAGAAACGCTGGTTCGGGGAATGCAAACTAGTACAGCCACTATGGAAAACAGTGTGGAGGTTCCTTAAAAAGCTGCAAATAGACCTGCCATATGACCCGGCAATCCCACTGCTGGGCATATACACCGAGGAAACCAGAATTGAAAGAGCCACGTGCACCCCAATGTTCATCGCTGCATTGTTTACAATAGCCAGGACATGGAAGCAACCTAGATGCCCATCAACTGACGAATGGATAAGAAAGCTGTGGTATATATACACAATGGAATATTACTCAGCATTAAAAAAAAATTCATTTGAAGCAATTCTACTCAGATGGACGAAACTGGAGCCCATTATCCAGAGTGAAGTAAGCCAGAAGCAAAAACAACAATACAGTATATTGACACATATATATGGAATTTAGAAAGACAGTAATGAGAACCCAACATGGGAGACAACAAAAGGAACGCAGATGTATAGAATAGACTTGTGGACTTTGTGGATGAGGGTAAGGGTGGGATGAGATGGGAGAAGGGCATTGAAGCATGTTAATTGTCATGTGTCTAATCAATCGCCAGCCCAGGATTGATGCTCGGGACTGGTGCAGCGAGATTTCCCGGGGGGGAGGGAGGAGGGAGGGGGGACCCGGAGGGGAAGCATATGTAAACCCATGGTGATATCATAACAATGTATGGCTAAAACAATAATTAAAAAAAATAATAAAAAAAAAAAAAAAAAAAAGAAACGCTGGTTCGATTCCTGCGTCAGGAAGATCCCCTGCAGGCGGTCTTGGCAACCTATTCCAGTATTCTTGCCTGGAAAATGCATCCCATGGGTCACAAAGTCAAAAAGGACTAAAGCGACTTAGCACGCACGCACATGGAACTAAGAGCCCACAAGAGCTGCGGCCAAAAAATAAATAAATAAAAGATACTAGGTTGGTAATAAGACACAAGAGATGTTTTCCAGCTAAAATGGATAATGTGATTTTTAGTCAATCCACTTCACATTTAAAATAGTTTTTCTCTGTTGACTTACATCTATATTAAGGACTAAGGAGAATGTTAAAATAATGTATATAACCTGTCAAATACATTTTATAAGTTTTAGCTAAAATAACTTGCAAAATAATAGGGCCATGCTGATAATAGGAAATATTTTTATTTTCAAATAGTTCATAACTATAAGTAATTGGATGTTATATAAAAAGTCTAATAAAAGCAAAAAGTTGTTGTCAGTGGGGGCATTAATATGTCACATGTCATTAAAGGGATCTATTTTCTTCTGAAACAAGAACCCACTGTATTTTGATGTCAAGCATCTTCAAAGCAAGAAAATTTGAAGGGCTAATTACTCAGATGTTCAGAATGCTGATGATAAAAACCACAATGCCAAGATCTTCTTAAGATGACATACACCTACACATGATCCAGCCATTTGTCCCTGGGAATTCCCCCACTTACATCTACTGAATGCTGTGAATATAGTCCACATTGGAAACCACCCAAATGCCCCTTAACAGGAGGCTGGATAAGTCCATGATGGTACATGCATACAGCAGATACTATTCAGCGGCAAGAGGGAATGAATTATGGATACATACCACCACAGGGATAAATCTCAAACGCATTACCATAAATGAAAAAAGCCACACTTGAAAGACTACCACTGTATGATTCTAGATAGGAAGTTCTAGAACAGGCCAAAGCAAAAGAGTGATAAAAGTCAGGGAGTGGTTACCCTTGGGATGTGACTGGAGGGGACGGGGACTGGAGTGTTCAGATTCTCTTTCTGAATCTGGACACTAGTTACGCAAGTGTGTTCAGACTGAAAATTCATCAAGCAGTACCCTCAAGGATAAGTGCACTTTTTTTTTTTATTCCAATGCCATCAAAAGAAGGTAGATCCAGACTTCCCTGGTGGTCCATTGCATAAGAATCTGCCTGCAAAAAAAAAAAAAAAAAGAATCTGCCTGCCAATGCAGGGGGCACAGATTCGATCCCTATTTTGGGAAGATTCCACATGCCTTGAGGCAACTAAGCTAGTGCTCTAGAGCCTGTGCTCTAGAGCCCGTGAGACACAACTACTGAGGCCTGTGTGCCTAGATCCTGTGCTCTGCAGCAAGAGAAGCCACCACAATGAGAAGCCCCTGCACTGCAGTGAAGAGTAGCCCCTGCTCGCCACAACGAGAGAAAACCCACTCACAGCAATGAAGACTCAACACAGACAAAAATAAGTAAATAAAAGCGGGTAGATCCTTTCAAAAGAACATATTTGATGTGTTAAAAGTGGTGTTTTCCAAAGAAGGTACCCAAGATAATTTTAGGTGCTCCACGAACAGAAAATGAAATGGCATGAAATGACATAAAAGTTAAATGAAAATGAGCCACTTCTAACCAGGCTTTCCAATGTGTTTTGTTTTCCCTGGTCAGTTGTGAAAGTTTTCTCAAATTTATTATAAAATATTTCCGTATACAAGAAAACGTAGAGATCATATAACTGATGCCAACATCCTCACCTCCCAGCTTTGTCAAGTCTATTTTACTGTATTCACTACAGATGGTTTTTTAAGGTGCACACATCGCAGATGGCATTTGAAGTCACCTCCTGTCCAGAGACAACCTCACTACTAAATTTGGGACTCCTCCTCCTCCACATCCCTTCCCTTGTCTTCCTTTTTAGATCGCAGGTGTCGTGGACTGCATTAATCCCACACCCTCAGTTTATAGTTCATTATCCCCCACAAGACACCTCTTGACTTAAATTTAATGTATTCTGGCCTTCACCAGTGGCTCAGATGGTAAAGAATCCGTCTGCACTGCAGGAGATGGGGGTTCCATCCCTGGGTCAGGAAGATCCCCTGGAGGAGGAAATGTCATCCCACTCCAGGATTCTTGCCTGGAGAATCCCATGGACAGAGGAGCCTGGTGGGCTACAGCCCATGGGCTCACAAAAAGTTGGACATGACTTACTGACTAAACCACCACCACCACTTCAGCTGAAACAAGAACAGGCTACATGAACGGATCACACATGTAACTGACCAATAACAAAAATTCAAAAAAAATTATGTATTCCCTCAGTCTCCACACCCTAGTCTCTTGGTGCCCCACCTGCTACTGACAAACATTCTAATATGTTCATATAGTAGTTTTTGTTGTTGTTGAGTGAGTTCTTGTAAAATGAGTACCATTATGTCCAGCTCATGTCTGTTCTAATTTCCCTCTCCATGATCGTGTTAATAGCTTATCCTGGTCTTATTTTTCTTGCTGAGCACTGGTTTTATTAAGGTCCATCATTGTTATTCTGGGCTCATTGAGTCCATGGCTTCTGATGGTTGCTTGGAATACCTCTGGTACATTCCTCACAGTTTACTTTCTGCTCCCCAGGGAGGACAGTCAGGCTACTTCCACCTCCCCCACCTCCACCGTCCCCACTGTAAATCATGCTGCAGTGAGCACCCTCACGTGGCCCTGTAAACAGATGTTTGTGTCTCTCTTTTAGGGAGCAGAATTGCTGGGTCCTGGCTATGTATGTGGCAGTTTGCTTTCCACAAGGGCTGTCCCCTGTAACACTCCAACCAACAGTTCATGAGAGTTCTTGTATCCTTCCCTCACCAGTCACGCTTGACATTACTCAGCTTTCTAGTTTTTGACAAGAGTAATTTGGTATAAAGTGATATGTGCCGTTATTTCCATTCTCACTCCATTTTATGACTGAAGATTTGGAGGATCTTTTCAAATGTTTGTTAGTGTTTGGGGTTTTGACTCCTATGCATGCTTTCATATTTTTAATATACATGAATGTATTCATCAACAATGTATAGAATAGCTTTATTTTTACTGGAGTATAAGTACTTTACAGTGTGTTAATTTCTGCTGTAGAGCGAAGTGAATCAGCTATATGTATACATTTATCCCCTCTTTTTTGGATTTCCTTCCCATTTAGGTTACCACAGATCTCTGAGTAGAGTTCTCTGAGCTATACAGTAGTTTCTCATTAGTGATTTTATACACAGTAGTGTATATGAGTGAGTGAAGTTGCTCAGTCGTTGTCTGACTCTTTGCGACCCCATGGACTATATAGCCTACCAGTCCTTCATCCATGGAATCTTCCAGACAAGAGTACTGGAGTGGGTCGCCATCTCCTTCTCCAAGTAGTGTATGTAAGCGTATATAAATCAATCCCAATCCGCCAATTCATCCCAGCCCCCTTCCCCGCTTTGGTGTCCATGCATTTGTTCTCTATGTCTGTGTACAGAACACTTTTAGATTTGGGGGCAAACTTTACATAAATTGTATCCTGTGCTACAGGCAATTGATTTTATTTGCACCTCAGCATTACGCTTCTGAGATTTATACGTCATCTATGTGGCTCTTCTTCATCCATTTTTTTTGTAAGAATATATGTCATAGGTTAAGATTTCCTTTCCAAATGGACTTATCAAAGAGCATACAGAAAAATGCCATCAATGGCAGAACAGAGGTACACAGACTTAGCAACATTCTGAAACCTGAAGTTTGGGTGCCAAGGTGATAAAGAGAGGCTGAAATCTCAGGTACTCCTTTCGGTCAGCTGAGCAAGGGAAGACCTGAATTTCACGGGTAGGGGTGTGAAAGGTGGGCATTACGCCCAAGAAAGGGAAGCTTCAGAACTGGATGGGGCCAGTGTGAAGGGTGGCCTGATGGGAAGAGAGAAAGGGGAGCAGGTAGAGAGGGAGGAGTCAGGGAAGACTAGGACGTGCTGTGAAGTGGTGAAGCAAGGAGGAAAACATGAGGGCAGGGTGGTGAAAAGGCCTTTAAATAAATAAAAATATTTTTTTAAAAAAGAGGAAAATAGTCATACTCATTAAAGCAGAGAGTAGAATGGTGGTGCCAAGGGCTGGGGGGTGGGTGAGGAAGATGGAGGAATTACTAATCAACGGATATAAAGTTTCAGTTATACTAAATGAATAAATTCTAAAGGTTTGCTGTCCAACACTGTGCTTACAAGTTAACAATACTGTACTGTGCAGGCTGTCATGGTGGAACGGTTCCCCATAGGATTATCCCTCAGGTCACCTGCCAGATCTTTCCAGAGGAGACAAATTGTGGCCCCCACTAATAGGGCAATAAAATGAAGAAGGAATATACATATTCCTTCCCCTTGTGGAAATGATGTTTTAGTGGTGGGGAGATGATTATCAAGGGGTAAAATGTAGGGAATATTAGTGGTAAGTGCTTAAGAAATGAAAGGGGTGAGGGCAGCAAAGTGTGAATGTTTTGTTTTCTTGGCCCTTCTTGCGGGATCCCAGTTCCCTTGGCAGTTAGTGTGGGGTCCTAACCAGTGCACTGCCAGGGACTTCCGTGCGTGTGGAGGTGTGTTGGCAGGTCGAGTGGCCAGGGAAGGGCTCACTTCACAGTACTTGGGGAAGAGCTGAATGTGGCGGGGAGCAAGCCAAGTTGCTAGTTCGTGGGAAAGCACTGCAGACAGAGCACAGGGCAGGGGCACAGGCCTTGAGGTTGGAAGCAGCCTAGGGCGTTGACCGTCTCATTACCTCACACAGTTCCTGTCACAGTGAAGAACAGTGCGTAAGAACTGCAAGAGCACAGGAGCAGTGGGAGATCAAAGAGGAAGTGGAGGGCTGTATCAATCCTTATCAAACCAACTATACAGAATCAGCATTTATGCTTCTAGATGCTTCTCTGGGCAATCTCTGAAACTGCTCATGGTGGCAGCCTCTGGGCAGAACTGGGTGAGTGGGGTCAAGAGAAGTCCTACATCTTGGTTTTTCATTGGACAGTTATCATTGGAAATTTCATCATATTTACATTCTTTCCTACTCCCAACACATGCCAGAAGCTTATACAGTTTCTATGTGTGCACTAGGCCCCTTGGTTTACAGCCCCTCCTCCTCATGGGTGGCCATTTCAGGAGCACTCTCCTCAGGGCTTTTTTTTCTCAATATGAGAATCATCTCCCTGCTCTTTTGAACTTAAGTTTATAAGACAGTGATTTATTGTCACCCTGCTTATTTAACTTATATTCAGAGTACATCATGCAAAATGCTGGGCTGGATGAAGCACAAGTTGGGATCAAGACTGCCAGAGTATCAATAACCTCAGATATGCAATGACACCACCCTTCTGGCAGAAAGTGAAGAACTGAAGAGCCTCTTGATGAAAGTGAGTGAAAAAGCTGGCTTAAAACTCAGCGTTCAAAAAACTAAGATCATGGCATTTGGTCCCATCACTTCATGGCAAATAGACGGGGAAACAATGCAAACAGACAGACTTTATTTTCTTGGGCTCCAAAATCACTGCAGATGGTGACTATAATAGCCACAAAATTAAAGACACTTGCTCCTTGGAAGAAAAGTTATGACCAACCTAGACAGCATATTAAAAAGCAGAGATATTGCTTTGCTGACAAAAGTCCATGTGGTCAAAGCTATGGTTTTTCCAGTAGTCACATATGGACATGAGAGTTGGGACTATAAGGAAAGGTGAGCCGAAGAATTGATGCTTTGGAACTGCAGTGTTGGAGAACTCTTGAGTCCCTTGGACTGCAAGATCAAACCAGACAATCCTGAAGGAAATCAGTCCTGATTATTCATTGGAAGGACTGATGCTGAAGCTGAATACTTTGGCCACCTGATGTTGAAGAACTGACTCACTGGAAAAGACCCTGATGCTGGGAAGGATTGAAGACAGGAGGGGAAGGGGACAACAGAGGATGAAATGGTTGGAGGGCATCACCAACTTGAAGGACATGAGTTTGAGCAAGCTCTGAAGTTGGGGATGGACAGGGAAGCCTGGCGTGCTGCAGTTAATGGGGTTGCGGAGTTGGACACAACTGAGCAACTGACAGAAAACACCAATCTGGCCACACATGGTGCGCTAACTGTCACTCTGCCTGGGATATTGACAAGTTTGCAGTGGATATTTTGTACTGTTGTGTGACAATTCCCTTGGGGATGTCAAGAAAGAACATTTCTTAACTTGGTCTACCTTAAATGACTTCCAATCGTCACCATGATCAACACAAGACAGGAGGCCTAGAAAACTGGGAGAAATCACACATTGTACATTAGACTGCTTATTAGACAATATTAAGAACTTCTTAGTTTTTAGATGTAATTATGGTATGATTGCTTAAAATAAATCTGTACCTTACTTATTTCTAGATAAAATAGGATCTGCAATATTTGCTTTAAAATTATCTAGCTGGGGAATTCCCTGGGGGTCCAGTGGTTAGGATTTGGCACTTGCATTGCCAAGGGTCTAGGCTCAATCCCTGGTTGGGGAACTAAGATCCCACAACCTGGATGGGGGTGGGAATAACTAAATAAAACAACCTAGTAAAGAGGAGCAGCTGAGATGAAACTGATTGGTCACTCGTTGTTCACTGTTGAAGCTAGATGATAGTTTTTATTATACTATTTTCGTGTGATTCAAAATGTAAGTTTTTAAAAATTGTACAGGTAACAAAGCAGAACATATGGATAAACTTCAGCACATACAGGAACTTGAAGTTATTTTGTATAATCATTCACTCTATTGTCTGGTAAAGAAGCGGTGGTCAAATTTTATTCAAAGAAAAACTGAAATAAAAAACAAAAAACCCCACCCTGAATTCAGTCCCTTTTACTGATCATGGTACTATTCCGCCCCAGCTTCTGGCCCCATCATCCAGCTCTTTTACACATACACAGCCTTACACATTTCCAACGAGCATTTATTATTAGTTAAACCATGATTCAGGATCCCCGGGTGGGGATCACCATGTACCCAGGTCCCCTTTCACCACCCTGGGGAAAGGACGGAGGACAGAGGAGGCGGGATGGAGCCAGTTCAGATCTTCCCGGGAAATGTGCCTTCTGCCCGGCGGTCGTCCCAAGTTGACACCTGTAGATAGACAGCCAGTGTTATTCCCTTCCTCCACAGGGAAACCAGATGGGTGGACTTCTTTGCCTTCCTCACTCTGCCCACCTGTTCAGTCAACAAGTTACCCCAGTACCTGCTATGTGCCAATACTGGCAACTGTTCAGGAGCCAGGGGACCAAGAGTGATCCAGAAGGACAAGAATCAATGCCCTGAATGAGCTGACACACTGAGGGGAGAGGAGGTGGAGGGTGGGTGGAGAGGAATATCAGGCAGACTCATAGCAGAGCTGTCCACGGGGAGACGTGTGTACAGAGCTTCAAGAGTGTGACTGTGCCCTGCTTCAGGAACCCCAAAGTCAACACTCAGTGATGTCTGACAGAACAGAGGCAAGAAGGAACACTGGGCAGCTGTGGAAAATTAAAAAAAAAAAGAGGCTATCTATACTTCAGCAGGAATGCATCTCCAAGATATACAATCAAGTGCAAAAAGGCCCAAACTGGATATCAAGCGTGATCCCACTATTGCTCATGGATGTGTGCACACCTATGAAACATAACAGGAAGGCCCACAGCAACTGTTAACACTACCTAGAACTAATGCTCTGCAACGTGTGGACCCTCCTACAGGCAGTCAGAAGCACGTTTTTACACACACAGGCACACTCATATGCGATATAGTAGAGGCAATGGATAAGTGCATGGACAAGGAAGACAATCGGAACCCCCACTCCATTACTTCCCAGCTGTGATCTCCTCAGGCAAATCACTCAACCTTTCAGGGCTCCAATTTCCAATTCTGTAAAATGACGAGCCTCATAAAAGGACCTATCTGTTTTTAGCATGTTTGCCCTTTTATGACATAAAATATTTACAACATTTAAGTGCCTTCAGTAAGTGCCTGTTTTATTTACACACACATACACCACACGTCACAAATACTCTGTACTTAAACTGCCCTGCAACTTGCTTTTTTCATGAGTTTTAGAGCTCTTTCTGTCTTCTGTCATATAGATCAAGATGAATATTCATTTATTTAACATGTTTCTGAATGTTCCCCTTACAAACCACTCTGCAGTGGGTGTCTTTGTACACATTTTTATAGGATGTGTAGCGGTGAAAAGGCCATATCTGCAGTATGATTTTTTTTCATTTTGAAAGATCCTGCCTCAGGATTGACCTTAAATGCGAATGCACCAGTCTACAGAACCACCAACACTGAGTACTATCTCCCACTCCCCACTTTCCTTTATATTGAAGGACCAGGCTGATCCTTTGGCAAATTAGTCTTTGCTCAATAATCTCACTTCATGGAAAGGAGATACAAAATATTTCCTGTAGTGGAACTGTACACCACAGTATCATTTAAAATAGTGAAAAAAGACTGAGTCCAGTTAAAGGGGAAGGAACTACCTTTTTTTAACTATGAAAGACAATGGCTACCCAATAATAGAGCAGGTTGTACACATGAAAATAAAACAAAGTAAAAAATCCAAAGATAAAACAGTATCTAAAGTATGATCCACAATTGTATTTTAAAAATATATAAACATACACCCACAAACATACACCTATACAAACATTAGCATATAGAAAAGAAAGTGGAAGATTTATACCAAATTTCGAAGGGAAGTTAACTTTGGATTCAGAAAAGGTATGACTTAGCAGATTTCCACTTTCTACACTATAAAAACTTGTTTTGAAGCTTTCCAAAAGGCCACTGAATTTTTCATGGAGAAACTACAGATGTTTTAACATTGGAAAATACAAGGCAGTTCCCTGGTGGCCTAGAGGTTAGGATTCAGGGCTTTCACTGCTGTGGGGTTGGGGTTCATTCCTTGGTTGGGGAACTAAGATTCTAAAAGCCTCAAGATGTGGCAAAAAAGAAAAAGAGAAAAGCTGATTGGCAAAATGTGTTAAATAAAGTGCTGGACTCTCACCCCATTCTTCTCCAAATACACATTTTAGGGTTAGAGACTAATTATTAAAAGCATATAGGAAACACTTGGAAGATGTTACTATGATCAGCCACATCAGGAGGAGAGGGAATAATTTTTTCCCCCTTCCTTTATTTCTTAAGTTTTTATGACGTGATTTCATTCTTATAAAAAACAAAAACAAATAGCATTAACAAAACAGTTATTTTTGTGTCACCAATTTCTGGAAAAAAGAAGTCAGGGCTGCTGGGTATAAAGAGTGTGTTAAAAAAAAAACATGTTCATATCCAGCCCTAAGAAGGGCTAAGAAGGCAGATAGAGCGAGTGCTTGAGGGGAAGGACCACACAATCTGATGTTCCCCAGTTAAGGGTAGGCTCTCGTGCCAGGGACTGGGGTATGGGGCAGCACTGGGTCCAGAAGCACACTTCCTAGCACCTAATGCAGGCCCAGAGGTTAGAGGGTGGATGGTACCCAAGATTATGTAGGAACAAGGAGAAATCCTGAGAGGGGAGTGGGTACGCAAAGGCACTTAAAGAGTGTGTGGCTGGAGAGGTGCAATGTACCAAAGAAGAGGTAGAAGCTGAGGAAGAGTACATTAAGGCAATCTGTTCTCAACAAACAGGCCCCAAAGATGCACATCAAGGATGTTTAAAATACTGAAAAATGGGAACATAATCTCAATCAAAGGGGACCAGTTAAATAAAAGCATTTGTATATGAAGAACTTCCCTGGCAGTCAAGTGGTTAAGACTGTGTTTCTACTATAGGGGGTGAGGGTTTGATTCCTGGTTGGGAAGCTAAGGTTCCACATGCCATGCAGCATGGCCAAAAAATTTTAAAAAAGGAAAGAAACAAAAATGAGGTGGATCTATATGTACTGTCATTTAAAAAAAAAAAAGGCTCAACACATGTTAAGTCAAAGCAAGACGTAGCACAGACTATACAGTATGACCCATCTATAAACGTAAGTTCCATAGGCTTAAGACTGATAAATGTAAACAGAGAAAAAGGAATCTGCTAACAACAGTTACCTAAGGGGAGAGGGGGACTGAGGAGCACAAGTAGATCTAATTTTGCTCATATTTGTTTTGTTTTTAAAAATGAGCACTATTAGTTTTGTAATATCATATTCTGATTTTAAGACACATTTTTTCATTTTAACATCTCTGAAATTAGCATGCTTGTCATATTCATTTCCAGCATTAAAAAAAAAAAAGATTTAAACATCTCTAAGTGTTTCCTGTAGTCAATGGGGGTCTTCGACTTGATGAAATAAAGTAATATTTTACTTAAAAAAAAAAAAGAAAGAGGGTATGGCAGAGTATCAAATAGGAACAACAGGTCTGGTCAGATCAGGCCTAGGAGACCGCCTTACTGCATGCCTAGTTTTAGAGATGCACATTGAAGTAGGCAGGGGTGAAATGACATACCTGGGATTTGCTTCAGAATACTCCAGCCAAGGAAAGAAATGAAAAGGACAGATGGGACTTCCCTAGTGGTCTCGTGGTTGAGAATCTGCCTTCTAGTGCAGGGGACTCAGGTTCGAGCCCTGGCTGGACAACTAAGCCTGTGCCCGGTAACTAGAGAAGCCCCCTTGCATGCTGCCACACAGACCCAGTGTGGCCAAAGAAAGTGGGGTGGCGTGGGGCTAGGAGGAGGAGATGTGGGGAAATCTTGAACTAAGTACTCAGTTTGGGTGATGGGTATATTTGGGGTCACTTAATTATTCCACTTTTATATACATTTGGAAATGTTCATATAAAGAAAGGACAAGACTCCAAAAGCGGATGAGCTCCCCAGAGACAGGGCATGTACTCATAGAGCACCTGGGCGAGATGGATCTGGCTGCCTGGGCTGAGAGCCTGGGCTGGGTGAGAGTCCTGCTGAAAGGAGGGCGATTCTAGAAGAAGCAAAGGTGCATCCTTGGCCGGTGTAAAGCCTTGTCCTCTCTCTGCCCCTCACAGATAAGCTCCCACTAAGTCACCATACACCGCTTGGCGAAAACCCCACCCCTCCCCGGCATGCCAAGGGCCCCAGGAGGAGGCACCTACCCAGGATATGGGGCAGAGGGACTTGTACACACGCCGGTACCATTCGCACACGGAGACGTCACCCCCTTTAGCGGTCATTGCCTTCTCACAGCGGTGGAAGTCTGTGAAGAAAAGGAATCAGGGTCAGCCCAGACCAAGGGCTGGAACACACTTCTGATCAAAACTCACAGAAATACTTTTTACTTCACAACCAGTTACACGAATTCCCCCTACTCCCAAGTTTCATAAAGAAAGTACATCCTTACCAGTGTAGTACTGAAAAGGGCTAGACACACCACACTAAGCTTATTTTGCAATCCAGAAAGAACTACTGTTTGGGACTTCCCTGGTGTTAAGAATCCACCTTCCATTCATTCATTTCAGGGGACCAGGGTTCATGCCCTGGTGGAGGAACTAAGATCCCACAGGGCAACGAAGCCAAGCCTGTGCACCACAAAGGAGACCCAGAGTAGCCAAGAAAAGAAAAGAAAAAAGAACTACTGTTCAACTTGGAACTTCCGGGTCAGGAACAACAGGGCAACCTGAGAGGTGTCTTGGGGGGTTATGGAAGTCCAGAACCAGGACAAGGGAAGGGGAAGATGGTCTTGATGTTAAGATGCTGGCATCCAGAAGAGGAGAAAGGAGGGGGATAATCTGGTTTTTAATTGTAGGAAATTAATTCAAAGATTACTCCAAGTATCACACTCCTGGGGACACTCCCTAAGAGAGAAAGCATTCACAGAGACATCAAATTACATCAATTGTAGCAGCATCATTCATATGAGTCCCAAACTGGCAACCACACCAGTGTTCATGAATGAAATGCTGGAAAACTGTACACAATAAAAATGAGCAAAATATATGCCACAGCACAGAAGAATCTTCTTAACTACTGAATGAAAAAATCCAAGCATAAGACAACACACAGTATTTATAAAGTTAACAAAGAGGCAAACCTGAAAGCGGTGATAAAACCAAAATATGACTGCCCTAAGTCTGTGGCGTTATAACTCTAGTGGGGAGAGCAGAGTGTTGCTTTCAAGAGATGGCATGCAGCAGGCAGGGGAGCTCGGAGGACTGGCAGTATCCAGTTTTCTATCCAGATTATAATCACATGGAAGATTCAATTTAGAGTTATTCATTCAGCTGTACATTATAGTTTATGTACTTCCTATATGTATGTTACATTCCATACAAACAGACAGAAATATACACATCTTGGAAGGGAAAAATCACTATGAGATCCAAAGTTTGTGACCCTAGGTCAGATCTTGAACATCGGTGGTGATGGGGGGCATGGGTCCCATGAAGTAGGATGTTCAGAATGAAAAAGAGGTTATGAGGAGGCAGGAGGTAAGCGATATGAGGTGTGGGATCAGGAGAAGGTCAACACTGCCGCCCTCCTCCCCAAGTCCTGCTCACCCAGGTAGTTCTGCCAGCAGTTCCTGGTCTGGTTCTGGTTGGGGAAGCGGCTGTCAAAAGGAGCAGTCTGGTAGTTCTTGATTTTGGTCTTGATGTCTTCTGCCATAGTGCTGACTCCTGGAGGGAAAGAGTGGATTCTGGCAGAGTTCCTAGGGGGCCTGGACACGGGCTGTCAGCCCACCCAGGCCCAATGGAGGCCTGATAGAGAAGAATAGGCTGAGTGTAAACAAGCCAATACCCCCTCCCTTTCAACATAGAGAAAGAGGTGAAAGGCTGGTATGGAAGTCACAGCAGGATGTGTGGAGTAGACAACTCCTTGATTAAAAAAAAACAGGCTGAAATAACACTCGTTGATAATCACTGAGTGCTTACTATAGGCAAGGAAGCTTTACTCCTAAAGCTAATCTAAAAGACAGGCACTATTACTGTCACTGCTTCACAGACAAGAGATAGGGTGTTTAAGCAACTTCCCAAGGTCATACAGCACACATGGGGTGGAGGTGCACTCCATCACTAAGATAACCTACACTGCAAAGGTTCTTAATCTCTACTGGTGCCACAAAGTCCTCGGGAGTCTAATGAACCCTTTCTCCAAACATGTTTCAGTGCATTTAAAAATTGCACAGGATCATAAAAGACAACCAATTACATGTAGCTGAGGATTTATGAACTACCACAGTTTCAAAATAATCATGCCTGAAAAGTATTATGCTGTGAAATCTGCAAACATAATGGGATATATGATACGATGACCTGTGATTTTCATTGCTGATAGTTACATTTGATGCCAAATACTATGGCTACTGCCTCCATTCCCAAGCGAAGGAAATGCTACATATCAATAAGAAACTGTCAAAAATATAGATGTAAATTTCCCTCCATTCACGTACCAGCATCCCGTCAGTTCCGTCCATTCTGTGGATCTAGAGTTAAAAATCTGTCCCATAATCTTTTATGAGGTGACACACGGTTTTCATCAAGGAATCTGACACTGCCTCTATTCCAGATTATTTGAGGAGTCGTGGTATTACATAGAAGTTAAGTAGACGAGTAATAAATTCAGGTGACCCAGGGTAGTGGTTAAGGATTTGGGGCACCGGAGTAGGGTCTTTCCGGGAGCAGAGGATGTGGAACACTAGACTCGGTGACAGAGACGCGGTCCGAAGAATTGTTTTGAAAGCCATCTCCACCCGATTTCGGGAGTAAGGGTGGACTAGGAATAACGCTGCAGCCCCTCCAACGTGCAAGGGGCGGGGTGGGGAGGAGTCACCAGGAAGCCAGGCTGCAGCCCAGCCAAGCCTCGGGGGTCATGGGCCGGGGAGAGAAATGCCTGAGGCCTGGTGATTAAGAGCAATGCAGTCCTAATGATTTCAAATCCTGATCGCTAGCTAAACTGCGCAGTATCTAAGCCTCAGTTGCCTCCTAGCTAAAAGAGATAATCACAGGACCTGTCTCGTAGAGCTGGAGGGAAGCTTAAATGAATCAATATAAATTGCTTTGAGAGTTCTAGGCATCCGAGAAGAACCAAATAATCGTCAGCTACGATTAATAATTGAATCGACCCCAGGGCTCCGGGAGGTCGGCCACCGCCGGCCGGAAACCTCATTTCATTTTCCAGTAGGGATCCTCAGTCCTCCAGGATGGGGATCCAGGGTCCCGAGCCCTCAACACTCACCTAAAGATGCCCCTGAAGTCGCGGAGGCTCAATGTGACCCTCAGCAAAGACGCCAGTACCGGACCGGAAGCGGAAAAAAAGTCGGCCGGAAGCGGGACGGAGCAGCGCACAGAGTCTTCCGCAGGGCCAGAGCGCCGTCCCTGGAGCAGTTCGGGCCACGCCCGTACGTGCGAATTCCAAGCTCCTATTGGGCCGAATGCCTGTTCATCCTCATTCTCGGCCCAATCGTAAGCTTGCGTGGCACGTGGTGGGTACCTTTCGGAGCTGTTCCAAGCTGTGGACTCCGCTTCAAGGGATTGACTGCTGCTTGGCCACCTCTGTCTTTACTAGGAGAAAGGGGTTCTGGGTCCTGAAGTTGGCTGGAGAGTGGTCCTGAGGAAAATAGACCAGCGTAAAATGTTCCAACAGAAATGCTCTTGTTCGTGCAAGAATTATTTATTGAATATTTACCCAGTGCCAAGTACTTCTATTAAGGGTTGAGGAAGCATAGTTGAACTAACACAAACATCTCTATGATTATTATGGGGCCAAACTTGGCCCCAGGTAAAAAAGCAGGGAGAGAACACAGCTCCACCCATCAGCAGAAAATTGGATTAAAGATTTGCTGAACTTGGCCCCGCCCATCAGAACAAGATCCAAATTCCCTCACAGTCAGTCTCTCCCATCAGGAAGCTTCCAAAGCCTCTTATCCTTATCCATCAGAGGGCAGACAGAATGAAAATCACAATCACAGAAAACTAACCCAGCTGATTACCTGGATCACAGCCTTGTCTAACTCAGTGAAACTATGAGCCATGCCATGTAGGGCCACCCAAGACAGACGGGTCATGGTGGAGAGTTCTGACAAAATGTGGTCCACTGGAGAAGGGAATGACAAACCACTTCAGTATTCTTGCCTTGAGAACTCCATGAACAGTGTGAAAAGACAGACAGGGCACTGAAAGATGAACTCCCCAGGTCAGTAGGTGCCCCATATGCTACTGGAAATCAGTGGAGAAATAACTCCAGAAAGATGAAGAGATGGAACCAAAGCAAAAACAACACCCAGTTGTAGATGTGACAGGTGATAGAAGCAAAGTCCTATGCTGTAAACAGCAATATTGCTTAGGAACCGGAAATGTTAGGTCCATAAATCAAGGCAAATTGGAAGTGGTCAAACAGAAGATGGCAAGAGTGAGCGTTAACAGTTTAGGAATCAGTGAACTAAACTGGACTGGAATGAGTGAATTTAACTCAGATGACCATGGTATCTGCTACTGTGGGCAAGAATCCCTTGGAAGAAATGGAGTAGCCATCATGGTCAACAAAAGAGTCTGAAATGCAGTACTTGGATACAATGTCAAAAATGACAGAAAGATCTCTGTTTCCAAGGCAAATCATTCAATATCACAGTAATCCATGTCCTGACCAGTAATGCTGAAGAAGCTAAAGTTGAACAGTTCTATGAAGACCTACAAGACCTTTTAGAACTACCACCCAAAAAAGATGTCCTTTTCATTATAGGGGACTTGCAAGGAGATCCAACCAGTCCATCCTAAAGGAAATGAGTCCTGAATATTCATTAGAAGAACTGATGTTAAAGCTGAAACTCCAATACTTTTGCCACCTGATGTGAAGAACTGACTCACTGGAAAAGACCCTGATGCTGGGAAATATTGAAGGCGGGAGGAGAAGGGGACAACAGAGGATGAGATGGTTGGGTGGCATCACTGACTCAATGGACATGATTTTGAGTAAACTCTGGGAGTTGGTGATAGACAGAGAGGCTGGTGTGCTGCAGTCCATGGGGTTGCAAAGAGTTGGACATGACTGAGTGACTGAATTGAACTAAATTGTTAGGGGATGAAAACAAATCATTTTTTTCTCCCAGGGTCGTTTGTCACACTATGAGGGTGCCCAAACTCCACCTCCTGTTCATTACCATCTTTTCTCAAATCTTAGAAGGCACAAATTAACAAAGATTTGAGTGACCGAGAGCTCAGAAACAAAATTACTGCCTCACAGAGAGGAGGGCTTAAGAGTTAAAGCTTGGGTCTGTGAAGAGTCTGGCAGAAATTGACCCATCTCTGCAAATGACAACTTCTGGTCACAGACATGTCCTTGATTCCTTTCTCTCACACCCCATAGCTGATCAATGCTGTTGCCTCTGCCTTAAAAATATATCCATAATATTCTGACTCAAGTCACAGTCACCTCCAGCCTGGATTATTGCAGTGGCACATTCCCTGACCTTTAAGCTTCCCTGCTGTCCTCCAAAATCAGGTTGCTCAGCCAGAAGGACCCTGTGAACTCCTCAGTCAGATCACTTCTCTTCCTTGGCCTGAAAACCTCCCCATGTGCCTGGTCTGACTCTTACTCGAAAGCCAAAGTCCTTACAAATGACCTACACAGTTTGGCTCCCCTTATACCCTTATTATTGTTCAGTCTCTAAGTTGTGTCTGACTCTTTGCAACTCCACGGACTGCAGCATGCCAGGCTCCCCTGTCCTTCACTATCTCTGGGAGTATGCTCAGATTCATGTCCATTGAGTCTGTGATTCTATCTAACCATCTCATCTTTCGCCACCCCCCTCTTCTCCTTTTGCCTCCAATCTTTCCCAGCATCAGTTTTTTCCAGTGAGTCGGCTCTTCGCGTCAGGTGGCCAAAGTATTGGAGTTTCGGCTTTAGCATCAGTCCTTCCAATGAATATTCAGAGTTGATTTCCTTTAAGATCGACTAGTTTGATCTCCTTGCTGTCCAAGGGACTCTTCAAGAGTCTCCTCAAGTACCACAATTTGAAAGCATCAATTCTTTGGCATTCAGCCTTCTTTATTGTTCAACTCTCACATCCATCTGGTGACTCAGATGGTAAAGAATCTCCCTCCAATGTGGGAGACCTGGGTTTGATCCCTGGGTCAGGAAGATCCCCTGGAGAAGGGAATGGCAACCCACTCCAATATTCTTGCCTGAAGAATCCCATGGGCAGAGGAGCCTGGTGGGCTATAGTCCATGGGGTCACAAAGAGTCAGACACGATTGAGCAACTAACACACACACGTTCACATCCATATGTGACTATTAGAAAAACCATATCTTTGACTATGTCTGCGAAGACATATGTCTGACTATGTCTGAGCTCTCTTGGACTTTTGTCTGCCAAGTCTCTGCTTTCTAGTATGATGTCTAGGTTTGTCATAACTTTCCTTCCAAGGAGAAAGTGTTTTAATTTCATGGCTGAAGTCACTATCTGCAGTGATTTTGAAGCCTAAGAAAATAAAATCTGTCACTGGTTCCACTTTTCCCCTTCTATTTTCCATGAAGTGACAGGACCAGACCCTTATCTCCTCTTAACTGCTGCTCCAGCCACTCTGGCCTCCTAGCCGTTCCTTAAACATGCAAGCTGGCTTCCCCCAAGGGTCTTGCTGTCCCCTTGGCCTGGAATGCTTTTCCTTCAGCTGGCTCCCTCCATCATGTCCTGCAGGTCTTCATTAAAATGTCACCTTATCAGTGAGTTCTTCTCAGTCCAAATATTTAAAATTGCTATCTTGTCAGTTTTTTCCCTACTTTATTTCTCCAAAGCACTTATCTTCTAACATGCTATATCCTTCCTTTTATTATTTGTCTCTCTCTCTCTTTTTGTTTCCCTCAATATAATAGAAGCATCATAAAGAAGCACTTTTTGTCTCTTACTCACCACTGTATCTCTATGACTTAATATCTGGTACATAGTATGATTACTCTATAAATATTTGTGGAATGAGTGAATTTTTGTGTGTGAATAAAGTGGGCTTCTGGGGACTGGAAGAGGAAGCCATGAAAGACTGTGGTTCAACCTTAAAAAAAAAAAAAGAGAGAACTGTTATTGCCCCTCCCCTCAGTCTGGCCTCCAAAGCTTCTCACATGCAGAGTGCAGTGTCCAGACCTAACTGGGTTGGGGGCTTCTTATGTTCTGTGTTCATCAACGCTGTAATTTTTTGTGGAGCTAGCTATTTATGTGCCTGCATTACCCCGTCAATGAGATCTTCCTGAAGCCCAAATCCCATCCCTGCTTAAATTCCCTGGCTCCCCTGTGCCCTCAGGACATAGTCCAGACCCCTTACACTTGGCCCACATGGGCACTTCGTCTTGGAGCTTTGTGAACTGACTCATGGTCCCCTCTCCAGCTACGCTGATATTTTAATTCATTAAACAGTGCTGTGAGATCTACCTCCAGGCCTTTGATTTCCTCAGACTGGAACATTCTTTGCCTATCTGACTTCTTTTTTTTTTTTTCCTACCTGACTCCTTAAATCAGCTGTTTTTCTCCTCCAGTAAGTTTTCCCTGACCAAGCCCTAACTTCCCGCCTCAGGCTAGGGCAGGTCCCTCTTTGGGGGCCTCCTCTACCCCTGCAGAGTTCCCCCACCCCAGTTCTGACCACTCTGGGCTGTCCCTGTCTTGTGGGGGGTCTGTCTCCTCACTGGGCTGTGAACCTCCTATGGGCAAGGTCCCGAGTTGTCTTTGTCACTGCTGAGTCCCCAGCATGGCCCACAGAAGGACCAATTAATAGGCTGTCTTTCAGGCTCAGTAGTTCCCCTATCGAGGTAGCCTCTCCTTGGGGTATGAGTTCTGTGTCCCGCAGGTTGGAGTAGACGCTGCTAGGGGGCAAGCACTAGGTCTAATTCCTTGATGGTCCCTGGCACTGGGGAGGCACACAGTAGGCCCTTTTTGGAATATAAGCCTTCTCTTCAAGAGGGGAATAGTTGGTAAGCTGGGAAGTTGGATTCCTGTGTAGGTCCCAGCACAAGGCAGGGGCATTGGGGACTGAGTTTGAAACTTCTGCATGTTCCGTTACACAGTGAGCACACAGTAGTTCCCCTTAGGGTCTTGGGTCTGTTTTGGTCATCGCGTTTCCTGGGATCACATGGGGTTTGTTGGGGGCGGGGGAGGGGGATGTGGATGTGGTGATGCGCACAGGCTCCCAAGCAGAAGTAGTCTGTATCCGTGGAAAAGATGCAAACAGCACAACGAGGCTTGACTGGGTATTTTTATTGGGTCGTTGCTCCTAGCCCGCCTCCCACAAGGTCGGGATAGACTAGACCAGGCACGCGGCCCCCGAAGCGGTACGTGTACTTGCGCCCCCCGCTCTTGCGCACGATGTCGCGGCGGTAGTAGTAGCGCAGACCTCGGCTCAGCTTCTCGTAATTCATGCCAGGCTTCCTCTTGCGCTCGCCCCACAGCCGCGCCACCTAGGGAGGAGCCCGGGCTTAGTCCGAAAGGGCGGGAGAGGGCGGGGGGCGGGGCTAGACGGTGGATGGGTGGGGCGTGGGCGGGGTTCCGGTCTGTCTACTGAGGCCGGGCGGAGCAGGCTGGAGACGAAGGCGAGGCTGGGGGCGGGGCCTAGCACTAGGCAAAGCGCCGGTGGGGCTAAGGTGGACACGGGGAGACCTCGGCGGGGTTTGGCGGGTCTGGGAAAATGCCCTACCTCTTTGGGGTCGCACAGTTGGAACTCTCGACTATTGCCGGTCCAGCGGATGCAGCTTCTACGCGCCCCGTCGTGGAGCAGCTCCAGGAGGAACTGCCACAGCTGAATGGGACCTGTGGGGTGGGAACAAGTGTACACTCAGGTTTCCTGGCCGCAGATGATGTCGCTTCGATAACCCAGGAATCCGGATCTGCTCCTCCTCGGAGACCAACAAATCCGGATTCCTCTATCTAAGGGACCTAAGAATTGGCCTGGGGACTCAGGCGTCCGGAGCCCCCATGTCGGAGATTTAGGATTTTGGCTGCCCCATCTCGGGGACCCAGACATTCAGATCCTCATCTCTTTTTTCTCACCTAATCCAGGAGCCTAGGTCCTCGTCCCTTGCTCCCTAGAAACACTAGAAACTACTTGTGTCTTACTCCTCTCCTCCCTTGGTACCCGGCAGTGAGGCCCCCCCACCTCCTCTCTGGAGCCCAGCCAATTTCCTGGGTCCCGCCCCCTTAGCGCCTCATTAGAACGCTTCGCTCCCATCGGACAAAATCTCGCGGACCTCACCTCTGTGGTTAGTTTTTGGGTAACGAGCCAAGGTTGCGCGGTCCGACTGCTGGGTGGATTCAGAGGAAGTGGTGAGATCTGAGCTCTGGTACTCCTGGGAAGAGGTGGTGCAATCCGTTTGCAGTCCTGAGTCCCAGGAGGTGGTACAGTCCGAGGCCTTAAGCCCGGCCCAAGGAAGGGTCGAATCGGCTCGGGGCTCCCCGCCGAGGCTCCTGCCCCAGCAGGTGGCGCCGTCGGGGCCGATAGAATAGTCCCAGCTGGTGGAGCTGGAGGCGACCTGGGCGAGGGACCACGAGTTGGCACCTCCCGCGGAGGTGGCGTAATTCTGGCCGGCAGCCCCTTCGGAGCAGGTCCAGGGGGCGGGACCCAGGGCCTGGTAAACACCGCTGCAAGGGACGGTGCCGGAGCACGGCAGGTCTGTCCAGTCTCCCGGCCACGGAAGAGCTTGAGGGGAGGGCTCTGCGAGGACAAACGGACCCCAAGTGAGAGGAGCCCAGGTGTCCCAATCCCTGCTCCCCTCTGGGGTTCTGGGAGTCGAAGCTCTCAGCCCTGGCATCTGGGATTCCAAGCTCCGGGATCTAGGTCATACCACCTTAAGGACACAGTGTCCCTCGTCTTAGCCCCCCTTCCCCTTCATAGGAGTCTAAACCTCTAGTCACAGTGGAGGACCCCAGTCCCCTCCTCTCCCCGCGTTTCTCCGCTCACACTCACCCGCCCCCCATGGAGCTTCTGGGTTTGGAGTGGAGCTCCAGTCTGGCTGTGGGAGCCCTGCAAGGAATAAGGATGTAGCTGAGTTTAGGGAAGGGTGTGCACAGTGAATGGAGACTCCCCTCAGCCACTCACCCAGTGGACTTCGTCAGGGACTGAGAATTCTCAACGCCAGCTCCTACTCAGACCTAGGACTCAGGACCCTGGCCGCCCATCCCGGCTTCTTCAACCTCTGCAGTGCAAGCCCACACCCCTCTCTGGGTTCAACCGCAGGACAAGCATGCCCCCTTCCTCCAGCCTAGGAGCCCAGCCTCCCACCTTCTTCGCCAGCACCCAGGGATCCCCCCACAGCCACCTTTCCAGCATGTGTCCGCTGTCAGCGTGTCCCCTTGGAGTGCCAGTTCAGGGATATAGAAGTTGAGTTCAGCTCCTTCTGCAGGCAGTGAGGTTAGACAGAGCCCCATCAGGTTCAGCGAAGGCCCCCACCTGCGCACCCACCCCACACACATCATCTCAGCCCCTGGGACCTACCCAGCCCTGACATCCTGTGCCCCAGAGGCACTTCCTGTGGTGCTACTTCATCCCAGTTCCACAAGTCCATGGATGTTCGTTGTGAATGTACTGGGTTGGAAAAAAAGGGGGGGCACAAGGTGAGAGGGGGGAGCCGGTGACACTTAGGGACCCTGGAGTCTGAGCCCCATCCCTTGCTTCCCTCACAAGGAGTCCAGGCCTCTGCTCCCTTCTTCCCCAGGGCCCTGAAATCTTGGCCTCCAGTGGCCTTTCCACTCAGACCCAGGAGTGAGGGCCCCCAGAAACCCGGCTTTCCAGCCCCCAGTTCATGGCTCACCTCTGGCAGGTCCTTCTGCCTCCAGCCGGGGGTCTCAGCCCCATTTCATACCATGCACCCCCTCCCCTGGGGGCCTGAGCCGGGGGGGGGGGGCAGATTTTCCAAGACGTCAGAGCTGGGGGTCGCAGTAGGGGTCGAGTTGCAGGGGCTGAGGCGTGGCCAAGCCGTGTCACCCCCGCCCCACTCCCCTCTGGCACCGGGATTGACCGCCGGCCTCCGGAATAGCTTTGGGAGGCAGCTTTGGTTGTCCCGCTGCATGGCTGGCCTGGACTTGAACGGGAGCTTGGGAAACAGCGGGCTGGGTTGAGACCAGGGTGCAAGGGGTGTTTCCGGGGTGACAAGAGCCAGGCGGGGGTGGGGCTTGGGGATTTGATCCTGCGACAAGGGAGGTGGTGGGGGAAGCGGGCCAGGGGTCAGCTGGGCTGTGCCAGGCTTATCTGCAACAGGAAGGGGGATTTCCGGCCAGACCCCCGGTCTGCAGACGTCACTATCGGCAGGGGTCCTGTGGGGGATACGGTGGGGGTAGATGACCTGGGATCCTCCACCAGGCCCAGTTCTCCCCTTCCGAGGGCTTTGAGGAGGACATTCTGGATGTTTCCAAGGATAGTAACAGCAATGTAAACAATAACAACAGTGATAGTAATAGCTGACATTTACTGGGGGCTCATTGCATACCACCAAACCGTGGGCCTTTGTTTAATCCCCTTATGAAATAGGTATTAGTCTTATCCTGATTTTATGAAAGGGGAAATGGAAGAGGATTACTCCCATTTTTCTTCATCTCCAGAATCCATGCCCTTTCATGCTATAATAGTTCAGGACAAATGGGGAGAATTTGAGTAGGAATTGAATATGAGATATAGAATGAATCATTTTCTTTGATGTGATAATGCTATTATAATATGAAATGCTATTTCTAAGGAACGCAGCTATTTAGGGTTGAAGTGTTATGTCTGTAACTTTTCCAATGATTCAGCAAAACAAAATCAAATCATGTATGCTTGCAACACATATATACATGCAATATTTGGAATATACAATTAGAAAATTATTTGTTGTTTATCTTAAGTTCAAATTTAGCTAAGTCTTGTATTTTTATTTTCTAAATCTGGCAACCCTACCCCCTGGTCGCTTGACTTCAGAACCTATGCTTGTTTCCATCCTGCAATATTGATAAGTAGATATGTATCATTAAAAATAACCTCTCTAAGACTCACAGACTTAGAAAATGAATTTATAGTTGCTGAGGGGGGAAGGGATAGTTAGGGACTTTGGGAAGGTGATGTACACTCTGCTATATATAAAATGGATAACCAACAAAGACCTGTTGTATAGCACATGGAACTCTGCTCAATGTTATGTGCCAACCTGGATGGGAGAGGGACTTTGGGGGGAGAATGATACATGTATATGTATGGCCGAGTCTGTTTGCTGTTCACCTGAAACTACAAATTGTTTATTGACTATACTCCAATACAAAAATTTTTTTGTGTTTAAAAAAAATAACCTTTTTAATATGGACCTTTTCTAATATTCACCCAGTTTGTTCATTAACCACTTGCCATTCTGGGGGTGTGGGCACTGCCTTTCTGTGTTACACAAAGGAAACTGGGCCTCAAGAGGAAGAACCACTCACTAGGTCACACAGTGGGTGGCTGGTGCTGGGATTGGACCCAGTGTTGGTTGAACCATAGAGCCCTCAGGAGTCATTGGTCCCTCCATCCATCTAACCCAGGGGTCTGAAAGGAATCCCGTATCTGCTGTGCCCCACCAGGCCTGGGGCCTCCTCTCCCTGAAGCTGGTCTCTCTTTTTGCCCTGGGTTGGTGTCCTCTGTTGTATCAGGCCTGACTCTTGGTTGAGGGATCTTAGTTCCCTGAGCAGGGATTGAACCCTTGCCCTCGGCAGTTAAAAGTGTGGAATCCTAACCACTGGACCACCAGGGAAGTCCCCCAAGTCTCTTCTGGTGTCTCAGTCCCTCTCCATCTGTCTCTAAGTGTTCCTTCCTATCTCTCTCCCTGCCTCCTTATCTGTTTCAATCTCTTAGCCTCTCTGGAATTTCTCCCCAACTCCCTTTCCTGTTGTACTGTCTCTGACCCTCCACTCTCTTTTCTTCTTTTCTCCCTCCCCACCCGTCTCTGCTCACAGCATTCCCTCCATCTCTGTCCATCTGTCTCTCACCCCCATTGTTCTCTCCCCTTGGGACTTAAATGCATGTTTAAAACCCTCCTTTCTGGAATCATTCGCATCTCCCTTGCTTGCAGTGAATAGAAGGGGTTTAGAAGGGAAGGGCTAGTGATATGGGATGGGGTTTGAGGGTTCTGGAGCTGGGTGGTCCAGCCAGGTGGCAGGGGGATGAAGGGCACTTCCTGTCATTGGAAGGAGGCCCTCACCCCTCTAACCAGACTGGAAAATATGACGTCAGAGTAGGCAGTAAGGGAGGAAGTCTGAAACAGAGGAAATCTGACACCTCTCCTGGGTGACCGGCTTCCGAGAAGCCTTGGTATTGTTTCTCCCCTCCCAATCTGGGGTTCTGATGCCTATGCCCCTGGGAGACCTTTGTCCCTTTCCATGCCATCTCCCTCCTTTGGCTGCTCACTGCTCCAACCTCCCTCCCGAACCCGTTTTCTCTAAAGTGTGTGATGCCAGTCCCCTGCTTGAACTTTGTCTCAGCTTCTCACAGCTGGCTGCTGCCTTCAGGGTGAAGTCTAGGCTCTCAGTCTGGCATTCAAGGTCCTGCATGCACACTTCTGACAGGCAGAGACAAGCTTGGAGCTTGCAAACAGGAGCTTGGGAGAGACTTACAGATGGAAAGAGAGGAGAGACTCAGAGCCATTTAGAAAGACACAAGAAGCAGAGGGGGACTCAAGAGAAACAGAAAGAGGCAGAAACATTCAGAGAGAGCAGAAGTCGACTAGGTTTTGGCAGAGTGAAGAAACTGGAAAACAGTCTCAGAGACCTAAAGGGTGAGAACGGCAGAGATTAGGAGAGAGAATATTAATACGAAGAGAATGAAATAGTTTCAGAAATGGCCAGTGCTTTCAGGAAGTCTTCCTGGACTCCTACAGATGGTTTCCCAGCCCAACTCTGATAACTCTGGGCTGTCATTGTCTGGCAATGGCCCTATCTCTGCCACTGAACCATTAGCTAGGAACACTGAATCCACACACTGTCCAGGTCCTTGATGAAAGTGGATGAATGAATGAAAGCCTGGAAAGCTCTGAGCTCCAAAAGGGCAGGGCCCAGAAGATCCACTACCTTGGTGCTGAGAACACAGGGTGGAGTCAGACCGCTGGTGTGAGCCTCCACTTGGCTTAGACCTTGCGCTAAGCCTCTACTTCCTCCTCTGAGGAATATGCTGCACTCAGTGTACACTTAAGAGGTTTCAAGAAGACCTAATGGGCACATAGCAGCGTTGAAAACACCCATCTGCATGTTTATGTAAACTTTCAAGGCCCCCCACTATCTCCAGAGTGGGAGATGCTAAGCCTTGCTCTCCAAAGAGTGCTTCCAAGCCTAGCCAAGGATGGAAATGAACGCAAATTTATTGAAACTGGTGTAGGGGAGGATGGGTGGGTAGACAGTTGAGGGTTTTCCAAAGAACTGTGGGGAGGAACCAGCGCCCGGCCGGATGGGAGCGGGTGCCTGGCCACAGACCCTATCTCAGGCCCAATTTCTTTTTCTCCTTCTGCTTCTTGCGCACCACATCCAGGTTCCGGTCCTTCCACATGCTCTTGCGCAGCTTGATGGGGCGTGAGCCCACATACTTCCCTGTGGGAAGAGAGGGTTCAAGGTCAGGCTCAGACCAGAGGCCTGCCATGCCCACTGACCCTAGGGGAGACCGCACTCACCATTCATCTCACGCATGGCGCGCACATAGTCACTGGGGTCCTTAAAGCTGACGAAGCCATAACCCTTGGTCTTGCCCGTGCGCTTGTCGCGGATCACCTTAGCCTTAAGGAAGGATGGGAAGCGGCTGAAGGCTCGGGCCAAGATGTCATCATTCACCTCGTTGCCCAGGTCCCCACAGAAGATCCGGAAGTCATCTGGGGTTGGGAGAGAGAAGATCAGAGGATACACGTGTGTGGCCCAGTGTCTGTCTTACTGAAATGATCCCACCTTCTCTGGGAGCATCCCCCAAGCCCTCTTCCCTCTGTATCCCAGCAGTCTCGACCTGAGGTCCTCTTAGTTATAACAGCCAACACTTGGATAGTATTTACCCTGTGCTAGGCTCTCTGCTAAGCACCCATAAAGTTTTCACACATCTGGCATTCCCAACAACCCTTTACGCCAAGGCTCAGAGAGGTCAAGTCACCTGCTCAAAGTTAATCAGCAAGCGGCAGAGCTGGGACAAGAACTCAGGCATCCATCTGGCTCCAGAGCCTTCACTTTCAACTAATGGTACTGCCCTGCTCCACGCCAGGGCCACCTCACTCACTCCCGTGTTGAAGCTCCTATCTTTGTCATCACAGCCCTGGTCTGTCCTCTGAGCCCCCAGCATCCTTTGGTCTCCTGAACACCTCTCCATGGACACTCCCTGGGCCCCTGACACCCACTGGTTCCCATAATGGTACCCCAGGACCGCAGACTTCATCATTCCTCAGCTCTGCCTCCTCTGCAAAGCCCACTCTGATCCCCTTTGAGTCCCTGAAACCTGAACACACTGCCTGATTTTTCTCCAAGGTCAACTTCAGCTGCCATTTTTGGATGTACCTCCTGGGCTGAGCCTGGTCTTGACCAAACGTGCTCAAGCTCAAAGAATCCCTTCCCCAATGGGCATATACTATTACTATCCCCTTGCTGGAAAACGAGGCTTGAAAGGCTGAGTGACTTGCCCAAGGTCACAGAATTAGGGTCTACCTCCTGGCCACCTCTGGGCCAGTGCTACATGGCTCTGGCCTGGGGTGGGCAGATGGTACCAGGAAAAGAGGCGGAAGTAAAGGAGTGAGGTGGGACGTAGGCCCCTTTCCTTGGCTACCACTATGGTTGCCTCACAGCTTTGGTGGTGACTGAGGGCACTCTTGAACAAATTAGGTCACCCTAGGCAGAAGTAATCTGACAAACTTAAGAGGGTAGGACTGTCCATAAATCAACTGATCTGAACACTTCAAAAAACTATTATACCTAAGACAAAGCAGAGGGAGGGAGACAATTCTCTTTAAAAGATAATCTAGTGACACAAAACTGCATGCCTCCTGGTTTAGAGAAAAAACAGCTATAGAAGATAGTTTGGAGACAACTGGGAAAATCACAATATAAACAGAATATGAGATAACATAGAGTTACTGTTAATTTTCTTAGATGTGTTAACCATGTAATGATATGAAAGAAAATATTACTTTTCTTAGGAGATGAATATTAAGGTATTTAGGAGTGAAGTGATAACCTCATTTATAATTTACTTCACATGATTGAGCAAAAACCAAAAAAAGATACACATGGAGGATTACAGTGAAGATAGCAAAATGTTAATTGCTGAATCTAGGTGGTTGATATATAGTTAACTGTGCAACTCAATATTTAAAATTTCTCACAAAAAGTTAGGGAACAAAAAAAAGAATGATCTTTCTCTTTTAACAAGCCAGGCACCTCATGAATGAAATGGGCCACAGGTCCTGTGCACCAATCCCCTCTACCCAGTTCTGTTCAGTGGCTGGGTGAGGGCCTGCCCCTGAGCCATAGTCTGGCCCTCCGGGAGGTGGGCTAACAACAGTCCTGCCCTACAGTGAGGTGTGGAGCTAGCCGGTTCACCTTCCTTGGCTCAGCAGCACACATACCCTGCACTCGAGCCCACTCACCTGCATCCCACTCTAGCAGGCTGGGGTCTTCCCAGCTGCTCCCAGCTGCTGTGCGAATGCAGCGCTTCAGTTTCTCTGGTTTCCCTTTCTTCTTGTCCTCACTCAGAGGTTCCGGCACCTACAAAGAAAAGGAAGGGTGCAAAGAGCTAGATGCTGAATCTCTTGGGCCCATCTGCCCCCTTCAGGCTCTCCCATTTGGTCCCCCTGGTTCTGTCTCCATAGTTAAAGTGCAGGATATGCTTCTGGGTGTCAGGTGTGTGTGTGTGTCTGCCTCCCTATTCCCCACATCCTCCCACCCTTCCAACTTCCTGGGTCTTTCCTACCTCCACAGACAGAAGATGACATGTGTTTCTGTGCTGGGAAGCCTATGGGCTGCTATCTGCCTATCCAGCCCTTTCTGTCCCCCACTACTCTGCTCTCTGCTTACCTCAAGAGCCATGAGGCCAGGGGGTGGCTCAGGCCGAGGTGGCCGGGGTCTCGGACGCAGGGACAGGAGCTCAGGAATGCGCAGCGGGGGCAGTAGGCCTCGCACAACTTCCAGCGGGAGGGGGAGGGGTTCAGGTTCAGGCAGAGGCATGGCCAGGGCCAATGGCAGGCTGGGCCCAATGACTGCAGGGCCAGGTGGGGCGCCGCCGGCTCCCACCGCCACCGCTGCGCTAGCCTCCTCCAGCCCGGCCGCTGCTGCCACCACAGCCTCTTCCTTCTCTTTCAGGCCCAATCCCAGGCCTAGGCCCAGCTCTCGGGGTGTTGCTGGCTCTTCCTGTGGGCAAAAGGAGGGCATGAGGGGGGCCAGATCACAGGCTCAGACCTCCCTCTCACCTTATCCTGTACAATAGAGCAAGGGCACTGGGGCCAGAGAGCAGGCAAGAGATGCCAAGACACGGAACAGTGTCCCTGTTCCTGTCAGACAAACACAGGGATAGAGAAATAGGCAGAGAGACAGATAAAAACAGGGACCAAAAAAAAAAACCCAAAAAAACATAAAGACAGAAAAAAGGAGGGACAATCAAAGGAAAAATAGAGATACACAAAGAGAAATACACCTATAATTTGTTTTTTCTCTCTAAACTTCCCTCAAAAAAAGCAAAAAACAACAATATGGCCACAGGAAGAAATAGGGAAAGACAGAGGCAGAGACACGTAAAGCCAGGGAAAGGCAGACTTGGTGGACACCGCTCATCAGGCCAGGATGAGGGTCTCTCTGCCCACCGCGCCTGACCCTCAGTTCCCTGACCAACTCACCAGAGGAGGCCTCAGAGCAGCCATGGAGCCCAAGGGAGGTCCGGGCGCCCGAGCCATTGGTGGCAGCATCATAGGTGGTCCAGGGGGCCCAGGCAGGGGGGGGCCCACAAGGGCCTGGTGAGGGGGCCGCAGGGCCATAGGGCGGGGCCCAGCTGCTGCAGAGGTAAGAGCAGAATCTGTCAGGGTGTTAGTGGGGGAGTTGGAGGACTTGGGGAGGAGTTATGTGGCAGGGATGATGACCTTGGCCCCCTCACCTGCTCTCTGCAGCACGTGAGGGACGAAGGCTGGACGCAGAATAGTGGCACTCTGGGGGGCCACAGCTGTGGGAGAGATGAGGGTGTGTGTCAAGGGGGACTAGGGCACTCAGGGTAAGGTATGTGCCTGTGGGTGCTCTGAGCACCCAAGAAATTCTGCCTGGGTAAGAAGAGCCTGGGGAGCCCTCTGGGAGATGCAGGGTCCTTTTCATTTGTTCATTCAGCAAAACACTTACCACTGATGATCTTCTCTGGGCCCGGCCCTGTCCTGGGCAATGCTAGGGGCACACCTAAAGACCACAGGCCCTAGGGGAGCTCCTGGTCCAGAGCAGGAAAGAACAGACTTATCACCAGAGTGACAGCCAGAGTGATCAGGACTGGGAGGGGGTAAGCCCAGGCAGAGTGACCGAGGCTGGCAGTAGGGAGCTCAGAAGAGGGACACCCGTGGGACTAGAGAAGGCTTCTGGCAGAAAGGGATCTATAAGCTGAGACCCAAAGGATAATGAAGAGCTGGTAATGTAAAGGGTAAGTTTGGAAATATTACAGGCAAGCAGAATGCCTATAAACCAAAAATTTTCTCTTTAGTTTAGTGTAATTCCAGTAGGGGAAGTCAGGAGTTGGAGAGCATCATAAAGAGGATGGTCAAGAGGTCAGTAGGCATCCAAGCATAGCCTTGGTGGCTGAAAGACTGTTTCAGTGGTTGTTCTCCAAAGGGTACTGGGGTGCCACAGCAGGGCTGGAAGCTGGGCAGGGTGACTAGGTAAGATTTGCACTTTCATCAAAACCATACTAAAGTATAGGAGATATTAAACCTCAGATATCAGTTAAAAGAGTCTATCGGGATTTAAGTGACACAATTAACAAGTCTGATCTAATGAGATGACACCAGAACACTACAGAACACATATCCTTTTCCTACATGTAAGGAAGTTAATGTCACAAAAATTGACTGTGTGTATAAAAGTCATCTTGGCAACACGAAGTGAGAGTGTCCTGTGGAGATGATATATTTTAGTTGATTTTGGTTAGCTAGATTTTGGTTTAGTTGATAGATCTGGGAAGGTTAAAGTTGGGTGGCAATGGGCAGGAGAGGGAAGGGACCTCAAAAAGAGTCTTGCTGGCACATCCCAGCAATGTCTGGGGCTCCACGGAAGGAAATGGGGATCTTTCTCTGCAAGGGGCCGACTGATGTAAGGTCTTGACTGTCAGGTGAGGACCATGGGTGCTTGTTTGATGGTTTGGTTTGTTCATCCCATCAACAGAGAGCATCTAATGCTTACAAGATGGCAGGCACTCTCACAGACATTATATTTTAGAGGAAGCAAAAGATGATAATCACAATAAACAAGTAAACTGCATAACTTGTTATAAAGCTATATAGCTTTATAGAACATGAAGTGCTATGAAGAAACAGCAAAGAATATGGATTAGGAGTCACAGTGAGCAGGCTGGTTTGCAATGACCCAGTAAAGCCTTACTAAGGCCAAATCAACGAAGTACAGGATTAGGTCTGTGCTTTAGAAAGACAACGGTCTCTTGGGGATGGAATGGAGAGGGTGAAGTAGTTGAGACAAGAGTGCTTGGCGAGATGTGGGATTCTCTGGCCCCAGACCCACCTGCTCGCCGCAGGAACATGGCTTCTCGAGCCTCTGGGCTGTCCAGGTGACTCCGATCACCAGGGCCGAAGCCAGCTGTCGGGAGGGGAGTGATGAGGATGGGAGCGGGGCGAGGAGAGTCCCAGGCTCCCCTTTCCACCACCCTGCTTCCCCCTCCCCACCGCTCCTTACTTACCTGGACCCACAAAAGGTGGGCCACCCACCATGGGAGGAACCACTGTGGCTGCCGCGGCTGCTCGGGCCTCCAGAGTCTGTTGGACCTGTTGGATGGGGCTTAGGGTGAGGGGTCTGGCTCAGTGCCCCCGAGCTGCCTGGCAGGCTCACCTGGGAACCAAAGGTTCTTTCTTTGCACCGTGTGGCTATCTCTCAAACTTTAGGTCTCAGCTAAAATGTCACTTTTCAGAGAGGCTTCAGAGATCACACTAGCTCAAGGTGTCCACAGTCCCTCCCCGGTGCAACTTCTCTCATCATCCTGCTTCATCTTCCCCAAAGCACTCAGCACTACCTGAAATTATGTCCAGCTTGTCCTCCTCATCTCCCATGCCACCACCCTGCTCCAAGTCACCATTATCTCTTGCCTAGAGTATGATGGTAGCCTCTTCCTCAGACTGCTTGATTCTGCCCTGGCCCCCATCTAAACACAGCCAAGGTGACCCTGGTGGCATCTAAGTTGGACCATATCACCCTGCTGCTCGAAATCCTTCAACTGCTTCTCATCACAGTAAAAACCAAGGTCCTCATGGTGACCCACAAGGTCCTACTAGATCTGTCTCTATCACCTCTCTGTCCTTATCTCCTCCTATCCTCTCCCTTGCTAACTCCATTCCAGCCACCCTGTTCTCCCTGATGGCTCTTGAACACGTCAGGTGTGCACCTACCTCATGGCCTTTGCAGATCAACAGTTGTCTGGGAATACTCTTTCCCCAGATATCCCCATAGTTCCCTCCATCATGCTCTTTATATCTTTACTTAGATATCACCTCCTCAGAAAGGTCTTCCCTGACCATGCTGATAAAATTCTGTCCTTCTTAATCTACTTTAATCTGTCTCTCCACAGTAAAATAGAAACTCCAAAAAGGTAGTGAATATTTCTGTTTCATTCTCTGCTATATGTCTAGGGCCTAGATTACCACCTAGCGCAGAAGAGGCACCTGAAGATTATTTGTTGAGAGAATGAACAAGTTTCATTTACTTGATCACTTTTTGGTAATCTCTTTCTCCACTAGTCACATATAGCTAAATATGGAGAACTTCAATGTGATTCATGAGACTGAGGAACTATGTAACTCTAATATGAATTTTAAATAAATACAGGACATCTCTATTATTGCAGAAAGTTCTACTGACAACTATGATCTAGAATAAAAGCATGCAAAGGGCAGAATTATTGTCTCAGTCGTTACTGAGTCCTCAGTGCCTGAAACCTAAATATTTGTCATGCTAATTAATCAACAAGCCAGCATGTCAATAGCTCTCTGCGTACAAACATGTGCCTGAGGCTCTGTGTTTTCTTCTATGCCTTATTTCAGCCGTACCTGCTGGTATGTGTTGGTCGCGATAATTGGGCGGATCACAGGAGCTGCTGGGACTTGCATCGCTTCAACCGTGGGGACTGTGGGCACCGCAGGCACGGCAGTTGGGATTCCTGTTACGGGAGCCCCCAGAACTTCCTGCTCAAACCTGGGAAGGCAGGACAGACACCACAGCTCAGGACCTTGCACCAAGCCTGGAACGGAGGGTATATCGCGACAGCGCCTTCACCCCTGCCAACCTCTCCTTAACTCTCTCCCCTACAATCCCGAAAGTCCCATTTCCCCAAGACAGAAGTATATATCGAGTCTATCGTGGCCTGGAGGCTCCAGGGCTCGACGGCTCTGACTCTAAGACGGATTTTATCGCTTCCTATCGCGGGCCTTACAGGGCCATCTCCGCCTCCATCTCCTTCAAGCGTTCCTCGCCGCTCTTTCCCGGAATGCCGGCACCAGGGCCCGGAACAACAGGTCCTCCCGCACCCGGGAGTCCCGGGGCTGGCCCCGCTCCGGCCATCGCTGCTGCCGTCGCTGTCGCCTGTACTACCGCCTGAGCTCAGTCGCCTCCGCCGGTTCCGCTGTATACTCTCTGGCTACGTCAGGGTGGGCGCTAGCGGATGACGTACAGCGAAAGCGACGGGCGCCGATACATGGACATCATGTGTCAACAAGGCTGGCCTTTGGAGTGAGGGCCAATGAGAACCTAGCCACACCCAGAGGGCCCGCCCCCAAGGAGAAATAAAACCAGTCAGAGAGCCGGAGAAACGAGTCGGCGGAAGAATCTGCGTCTGGGAGAGTGCAACCCAGAGAGTCGGCCGCGCCTTCAAGGGGGAACACGGCCCGCCCCTAAAGTGAAAACGACCTTTGAGAACTCTGGGAAGTTCGGAGATCCCTCCTGTGCCACCGCGAGACCCGTTCAAGAAGTTTTAAAACACAGTGACATCCCAGTCACCCGAGGGCAGGATGGGGCTGGAGACAGCTGGAAGCCGTGGTCGCCCACTTTCGGACACGCTACCAGTGAGTTCCAGAAAAACCAGGACCATGATGTGGGAATTTCAGAGGAGGCGCCTGACCCAGGCTTCCTGGAGGAGGAGGTGATACTTGAAGATAGATAAAATGAGTATAGACTCTGGGTAGGATGAATAGTTCATGCAAAGGCCAAGGGACAGTAGTCAAATACGTCAACTCAGAAGGTCACGTGTATAGTTTTGGTGTTTGTGCTTCCTTGAGACACAGCTCTTTTAGTCCTCAAGATGTTTTATGAATATTTTCAAAACTACACAATAGTAGAGAGAATAATGTAACGAACATCCACGTGCCTCTCAAGAATTTACTAATATTTTACCCTTCTTGTTTTATCTATGTTTTTTTCGCTTTACATTATAGCAAATTGAAGACATCTGTCAGTTTGCCCATACTTGCTTCATAATGTGTAATATATAAGATGTCTATTAAATAAGGAGTATTTAAAAGAAAAAAATAACGTTCACATCCAGGAAACTGTCTTATCATCTTACACCTAGATTGCGTTCTATTTTCCCTGCCTCAAAATGTCTTTATATTACAATAGTATTATAAAAATCAGGATCCTAGTAAGGCCCACATTTCATTTGGTCAGTGGGTCAGCCTCCTTCACCCCCCCCATCCCACCCCTTAAAACTTAATTTTACTGCCGCTTTGGTTTCTTGAAGTTCCAGTTTGACTCATCATAAATGAGTGATTTGTTACAATAATTTGCTTGCTTCTGTGCTAGAGATATTATAAAAAGAGAATAAGATACTTTAAAAATTACTAACTAGAGTCCATACTTTATTCAGTTTTCCTAGTGTTTTATCTATTTTCTGTTCAAGCATTCCATCCAGGATAACATGTAACATATAGTTGTCATGTTTCCTTAAGCTCTTCTTGCCAGTGAAAATTTCCCTTTCTTTTTTCATGACTTTTATAGTTTGAGGAGTACTGGTCATGTATTTGTAGAATACTTCACATTTGGGACCTCTCTGATGTTTTTCTCATTATTAGGCTGAGGTTATATTTTTTTGAGGGGAAGAATTGGAAGACCACCGATTTTTATCATATCAAGGGTACATACTGTCAACATCAGTTATTATTAACTTTAATCTCCTGAGGTAGAACTTGTCAGGTTTCTCTACTATAAAGTTACTTGAAAAAAAAGAAACATCCCTTTGCACTGTTGATGGCAATGTAAAGTGATACAGCCACTACAGAAGACAGTATGAAGATTCCTTAAAAAAAACTAGGAATAAAACTACCATATGCCTCAACAACCCCACTACTTGGCATGTATCCTGAGAAAACCATAATTGAAAAAGACACATGTACCCCAATGTTCATTGTAGCACTATTTACAATAGCTAGGACATGGAAGCAACCAAGATGTCCATCGACAGACGAATGGATAAAGAAGCTGTGGTACATATATATAATGGAATATTACTTAGCCATAAAAGGAACACATTTGAGTCAGTTCTATGAGTTGGATGAACCTAGTGCCTCTTATGCAGGGGTAAGTATGAAAAGAGGAAAACAAATATCATATATTAACATTATATATATGAAATTTAGAAAAATGGAACTGATGAATCTATTTGCTGGGCAAGAATAGAGACTCTGACCTAGAGAACAGACTTGCTGACATGCCGGGGGAGGGGAAGGAGAGAAAGGGACAAATGGAGAGAGAAGCATGGAAATGTAAACCCTACTGTATGTAAAACAGACAGCTAGTGGGAATTTGCTGTATGACTCAGGGAACTCAAACCACGGCTCTGTGACAACCTAGAGCAGTGGGATGGGGTGAAAAGAGGGAGGGAAGTTCAAGAGGAAGGGGACATATGTATACCTGTGGCTGATTCATGTTGATGTATGGCAGAAACCAACACAATATTGTAAAGCAATTATCCTTCAATTAAAAAAAACAAAAACCTTTTCAGGCTCTTTGTCTTGCATAGGGGATGTCTAGTCTACCCCCTTCATTTAAAATTATTAAATCATTTGTATCAGTATGGACTCATGGATATCTTATACTTTTGGTTATTATTCAATACTTATTGTGTTGCTCAAATTGTTTCAGCTTTTAAAAGTCTTTTTTGACCTGAAAAATGTGCTTCTCTTTATCTTCCTCACTTTTTCTTTGCTCTTTCTCCCCCAGACCCTCTCTCTCTCTTTTTCCCTATTTGCTGGAGAAACTGATCACTTGTCCTATTGGATTTGTCACATTTTGGATTTAATTGATTACATTGTTTCACTTGTTCCTTACTGGCCCCTCTCCCTTTCTCCACAGAAGCTTGATTAGATTTAGGTTTAATTTCCTAAAAGAATGCTTAAGAGGTAGTGCTGTTATAAAGTAGCCATTGAATCCCACATTTAGCTCAGTCTGGTAAAGAATCTTCCTGCAATGCAGGAGACCCAAGTTCAATTCTTGGACTGGGAAGATACCCTGGAGAAGGAAATAGGTACCCACTCCAGTATTCTTGCCTGGAGAATCCCATGGAGGAATCGGGCAGGTTACAGTCCATGGGGTCACAAGAGTTGCACATGAGTTAGTGACTCAACCACCACCGTCCTGTCAGGAGCGGGTGGTGTCTGGTTGTCCTGCTTCAGTGATGCCAAGATTGATCAGCAGTGTCATCCTGTTCATCCATTTAAAAAAGCTCAATCAGCCCTTCCATTAATAGTTTTAGCAGTGCTTGATCATCATCACCTGTATCTATTACTTCATTAACGTATGGAAGATAGTGGTTTTCAAATTTTATCATTCTCTCTAAAACCATTAGTGACTTTTTATAAACTTCTTTTCAGAACTTGGGTTACTTGTTCACAAACAGGAAAGAAGACAGAAAATGCCTGATTCTATCCCTATTTTATGGGGGTGGGGGGAAGAAATGAGTTGGTTACTAGCACCCTTCAAAGGACCTATGAGGTATAGGTGTATGAATATCAATACAAACTTATATTTTCAACATATTTATGTGCTTCAAGTCATTCTAATTGTGGCTCAAAATGTCCCATCTTTAGCCAAGATGTATGGATACATAGATGCAAAATTTTCCATACAATTTCAAATGGTTTACTAAACTGTTTGAATCTTCCTGGAGTGAATCCATGGACCATGGCTGGGGTAAGGACTCCTGCTCTTTTATGTATAAACTGAATTCCTATCAGTTAAGGATGTTTTCAGTTAAATGCAAGCCAAATTCCTTTGGGTATGATATATAAAAATAACTATAAAGGTTAGTTGCATACTTTCAAAAGATCTTGACCCTGTATAGTATTGTATTATATGTTTTGTCCACATATCTGTTTGATTTAATGTGGTTTTTATATGAGATTTACTAGAGAATAATTTCTTTTCTTTCTGATAACTAGTAGCTTTGGCTTATCTTTCATATGCCAAAGAAAAACCATTAAATTTTTTTTTAGTACACAAATTGATTCATATGGAGCCATGTTGAGTATTATTTTGGAATATATATATATTTAAATACGTATCTTTCCAAAACATGACCCCTCCTTTTCTTTCATTCTATTCATTTTCCTACTGATATAACTAAGCAAAGACTTACTAAATACACAGGCTGGAAGCGCAATTCATTGACCCCTTGGACAACTACTTTTCCTTGTCCTGGCTGTGAGCATGATGTGGATCTTGGAAAACGGGGAATCAATGGTCTGTTTTGAAATTTCACTTGGGAAATTATTGTTGAAAGATATCGGCTGGCAGCCAGGGCAGCCACAGCCAGTATGTGTGACCTTTGTAAACCATCACCTCAAGAATCCACAAAAAGTTGCATGAACTGCAGTGCAAACTACATCAATGAATGCTTCAAAATTTATCATCCTTCTGGGTACTATAAAAGCACAGCCTGTGTATGTGGGCCCAACTATAAATTTTAGATCCAAGGTAAGTGAAATTTCTATTAAGATGGGAGTATTAAACTTAACGGGCTTGCCTGATGGCTCGGAGGTAAAGAATCCACCTGCAATGCAGGAGACTCTGGTTCATCCCTGGGTCCAGAAGATTTCCTGGGGAATGAAATGGCAACCCACTCCAGTGTTCTTGCCTGGGACAAGAGGAGCCTGGTGGGCTACAGTTCAAGAGGTCTCAAAGAACGGACATGACTTAGTGACTAGGCATCAACAACCTGCTCATACTGACTTCGGAGTCCTTTGACTCAATCCCAGTAGTCTTAGAGTACTTCCTTGCTGCTGGCACAAAATGCTTCATACTCATTTTGCACATTTCCTGCCCCAGACTAGAATCAGTTATTTCCTTAAGGATCCTTGGTTCCTTTGAGTCGGAAGTAGTATTTAGAGACCACAACCTGGGCACGAGGGTTACTTAGTTGTTGAATGTAGAGTTTTTCTGTGGACTCAGCTAGGGAATTATATATACATATATTTTTGTTGTTGTTGTTTGTCTGTTTAAGAAAGAGAAAAACCCATGAATTCATTCTGGTATTTCCAATTCAAATGAAAGATCACAGGGTATTACTTCTTTGATTTTATATTTGTATTTCTTTTCACTTGCATTTAAAACTTGGTCCCCAGTAATGTTAGCATAGTTACTTTTATGCTTTAGTCTAATATATATAATTTCAAAATATATGATGTTGGGTCTCAAAGTTTCAAACTTTTATCAAAATAAAAAAATCAGTATTATGAACAATGAGACTACTTGAAAGTAAGTTGAAGACATCATCCTTAATACTTCATCACATTCTCTCACCTAATCACAATACCATTATCAAACCAAAGAAATGTAATAAAGATACATTTTCCAATATACCAATTTTCCATTTCTCATATGAAAATTTCCCCCATTGATTTAAAAATGTACTTTCAAACCCAAACACTTAAAAATCACAACAGCCTGTGATTCAATCAATATTGCATTACATTTGGCTGTCATGTCTCTTTTAATCTAAAACAATCCCTTCTGTACCCCCACTGACTTTCTGAAGATGTGATCTAGTAGTTTGGTACAAAGTCCCACAACTTATGTTTCGCCCAGTGTGTCTTTGGGATAGATTCCTATAGGTAGCATTGTTTTGGCAAAGAGTATGTGCTCATATAGTTTGCTGGAGATTATCTCACAGGTGTTCCATATGGCACATCCACTGATATATCCATTCATACATTTTGTCCATTTTTCTATGGACTTGGAATTTTTCTTTTCCATTTTGACACTACACACACATACATACACACTCACACATCCTTTTATGGTATAAACTGCAAACATTTCCCCCTAATTAGTCATTTCTTGTTAACTTTGCCTTTTTTTTAAATAGTGTAAAAATTTGTTTTATGTTTTTGTCAGTATTATTTCCTCTTATTGCATATGGATTTCAAACCATATTGAAGAAAGTTTGTCCAGCTTCTATTTTACAGAGGAATTCCCCTTTGTGGAGGTCACATTTTGTTTGAGGAGGACAATAAAAGATAAAGTAAAACAGTATATGTTAGAAGCTATGTTATAGAAAAAAATTAAGCAAGGACAGGGTAAGTATCACCTTGTGCAGTAGGGAGGTGGCTGGAAAGTGAGAAGAAGAGAAGAAAAAGGAGGGGGGAACACTATAAGGTGGCATGTGGGAAAGCAAACATGTGAAGACTGAGAAAGAGCAGCTAGGGACAGGAGGGGCACTGGGAGTGAGGGTGCTCTGGAGGTCAAGAGAGGCGCTATGGGAAGGGAGGTGGAAAATCAGGTTTAAAATCTCAAAGATGTCAAATATCCCTAATTGGTAGACTAACTGCAACCCTAGTAAAATTCCCATTATGTGTTTCTTCCAGAACCAGCCAAATTTGGTATAAAGTTAATTTCATTTAAGAGAAAAAGACAGCAAGTAGAGACAGGGAAACACTGACAAGTAAGAGCAAGATGGCAACCAGTCATTGCAGTTAAGACATATTCCACAGTCTTTAAAATTAAAACACTGTGGGGATGGCACATGAGTCAGACAGACAGTGGGCCTGGATGCAGCCAGATACAACCTAATTAGCCATGGAAGTTTAGTGTGTGAAAAATATCTAAATCTACTTTATAAAGTTTAGGTGGGTAAATTTTACTTTACAAATTGAAAATAGTTCACAGTGAAGTACACAGACCTAATGAGTACAGCCAGATTAGTTCTGACAAATCCTGTGTAACCCTCACCACCTTCAACACACAATATATTTTTAAGTCTAGAAAGTCTGTCTCCTCCTTGCCACTCACCCCTCCCTTAGAGGTGACCACTGCTCTGAATGAGAATTTTAGTAAGTGCTTAAAAGAAGACAAAATGGAATCCATTTGGATAAATTCCAAATGGCTCAAAGATTTAAATGCAAAAAAACAAAAACAAAAACACTGTATAAAACCTCAAAGACAATCCCACCTCTTAAACTTTCCCTCTCCCAGCAGCGACACCGCCTCCTCAGCCCTCACACCAACACGTCAACTAGGGCCTCTGCATGTGCTCAGCCTCTCCTCTGCAGTCACTCCTCACATACCTGGTCCCTCCTCCTCACTGCCTTTACAGAGTGTCACCTTGCTGTGCAGCCCTCTATTTAACATTGCACCTCTGCAATCGCTTTTTCTCAGAGCAGTTCTTCCATATGCTAGATATTTTGCTTACTTATTTTGTCAGCGGTCTGTTCTCCTGTCCTGGAATGACAGCTCCCTGAAGGCTGGGACTTCTGTCCATTTTTTCAGTGCTGGATCCTCAGTGTCTAGAGCAGGCACTTGATTACTTCTTACTGAGGGTAAAAGTGATGAGAGTCTCAGCTAGGCTGGGGCCCATAGTACCTCTTTCATCTTGGCTTTAGTGCAATGACAGGACGGGGCAAGGCAATTGAGAGGAACAACTGAGAACAGCCGGGGATGCGGGACGGCAGCCGCGGTAGAGACCATGGGCTGATGTGTCCAGGCAGTGCTTTCTTCCAGAGGTCTTAAGGGAAAGTGATGTGTTGGGATGAACAAGTGCGAAGCTCTTGACTTCTTTTTGAGCTGCCTCTTCATCTACACAACTGCTGCAGGGCACCTTGGGCCTGGACCCAGCGCAGCTGCCACTGAGACAGCGATAGGCCTTGGCAGAGCTCCCTGGAGAGGGCGGCTTGTCCTGGCTGCTCCCACCTGGAGAAGGGGATGGGGTTAAAAGGGAAGGTCTAGGACCCCCAGACCTTCACTAGCCAACCCGCAACACCATGGTCTGCTTGTCATCAGCCCTCCACCCCTCCCCTGGCCTAAGTTCTGCCTGTTGCACCAGTTCAGCCCCCACCTCCTCATGTGCCCCTCTCACCAGTCCCCCACAACTCCCTGGAGCTTGGGGACTCGCTTCAGTGCTTGTTTCAGCAGGTTCTCCAGCCTCTTCAGAGCCTGGCCCAGGCTTTCCTTCTGCTCCTTTTCCTGGGATTCCTGGATCTGCAGCAGCTCTGTAGGTTAGAAACACAGGGGCAGCACTGAATCCTCGGGCTCCCAGGTGCCTTGCAGCTACTGAGTCACCAAGTCTCCAATCATCTAGTCTTCACCTCAGCATCTCTCCTAAACCTCTCTCTCCTCCCAGGTCCTCTTACCAGGTGCAAGCCCCCCACGCCCCAGGTGTCCTTCTGAATACCTTCCTCCCTCGCCCTCAGTCTCCATGATCCATCCCTCAGCATCCTACCTGCTTCCCTGCTTGTCCCCCAGCCTCCTTCCTAGGCTCCAAACCTTGGCCTCTTACTGGTCCATCCCTCACGTACGTGGCAGCTAGAGTGATCTCACAGCCTAAGCCTGACCCTTTCCCTCTCCTGCTTGGAACCCTCCAAGGCTCCTCAGCACCTCAGGACCGAGCCCAAGCTCTCAGCCTAGTACTTGAGGAATGCATCCTGTGGCCTCTGCTCACTACTCTAGAGCAAAAGCCTCATCTGTCCCCCAGACCCACTGGAGACACCATCTTTCCTCCTGGCAGCCCTTCCCAGCATTCTTCACCCCAGCTACTTCCTCAAACTGCTGCAGTCCTTCACTCCACTGGTGTCTTCCCCGAGGAACCGTGACTCGTCTAGACTCTCTCCACAGACTCAGGACAAGCTCAGCTCAGAAAAAGTGCAGATCAGCAATGTGGTCAGACCCTTCAGGCCTGAATGCCTTCCTGGCCTTGTAACCTCAGGCATGATACTCGCCCTTTCTTTGGGCACTCTTAGGGACAGATGGAATTATTTGAGTCACAGACTAGTGATGCAGGAGGCAGACGGGGGCACTCTTGAGAGGGGACTGACAGGGCTTACTGACGGGTTGAAGGTAGGGGTTCAACTGACAGGTTGAAGGTAGGGGTTCAGAGGACTAGGAAAAATTAAGGATGACTCCTGGGTTTCTGGCTTTAGCACCTGCACGAGGGCAGTGGGGTCATTTATTGAAGGAAGGAAACCAGGAGGGAAAAAAAAAAACAGAACTGCTTTCTGGACTAAAGGGAACTGAGTTCCAGCTATAGATGTGTTAAAAGTCCCTGGTGCCCACGAGGTAAGACAATGCTGTGCCATGTCTTGGGCTGTTTCTGCTGTTCCTTCACACTGTTCCTTGCTCACTGAAGAATCAGGGTGGTTAGGAGCTTAGAACTCAAAGGCCTGAAAATGGTCTCTTCCTGCTTTGCTGATAGTACACTGATTCACTTCTTTTCAAGCCACCTCTTCCATCTATTTCTCTTTGAATTCTTTGCTTCTACAATTGGGACACCATGGGGCTGGACAGCTCTCACCTCTCCCTGTTGAATTCTTGGGGGCTAGCACATGGCATATACGCAGTGAGTACTTGCTTAGTGAATCCAGGAATAAAGGACTTCTGAGTTTTAGCTTCCTTTCTGTAAACTGCAATCTTACACTCCCTTCCCTCATGGTAGGGACTAGAAGAGACTGTGCATGTGCAGATAGCAGAGACTGGAATCACACGAGGGACACAGAATGCTTAATTGCAGCCAGCCACAGCTCAATACCCTGTTCAGGTCACCTGACTGGGTCTTCCCAGCCATTCTGTAAGGTATTATTAATATGATTATGCTTAGTCCACTGCAGAGGAAACTGAGGCAGAGGGAGACCATGCAGCAAGGAAGAGGGGTTGCTGAGAAAAGAATCCAGTAGTTTAACTATACAGCCTGGTTTGTAACTACTCAAGTATACTACTGTTTGATGATGGGTGAATATTTGGCAGTTTGATGAGCAGTGTCACCTAGTGGTTAGGAGCACAGACCCATGTTAGACGGCATGGGTTCAAATCTAGCTCAGCCATCTGGGCAGCGCGCAAGCCCTCTGCTTCTCAGTTCCCTCCTGTGTAATACGGAGACAACACCCGGGGATGCTGTGCAGATGACACTCGTGAGCATGCTCAAAGACCTCAATGCACAGTGGGCACTGTGTCAGCAGTGGGTATTTGTGATTTCTTCTGGAGGCTGAAGGTCCTGGGAAGGGGCTGGGATGCTGGATAAGGAAGTGGGGCAGGCCTACCCTGGGTAGATGGTCCTGGCGGCAGGCTGGTCTTCATGTGGAGCAGATACCAGTGTCGGAGACTTTGTTGGTCCTGGAGGAACAGAAGGTCCTGGCGAAGAGAGGCAGCCTTTGGGAGGAGCAGCTCTGGAGCCTAGAGGGAGGAGGAAGAATAGTCACCTGGGGCGGAGGTCGGGGTTGGAAGCCAGGTCCGAGGGGACAGGCACTCACCTTCCCTGTGGGCAGCCCCAGCGTGTGGCTCAGCGCTATGAGGCTGGAGCCCCTTGGGGATGCAGGATGTAGCTGGTGGATGGACGGCAGGACCTTAGGGAGGAGCTGCAACCTGTGGAGTGAAGTCCAGGTTGGGAGGGGCACTGAGAGGGAGGCCAGGTTCCAGAGGCCCAGGAACTTGGAGGCAGGGCTGAGGATGAGGTCTGGCAGCCTGGGAACCCTAGGATTGTGTTTTAGGAGTTGGCCCGGGGAGTAGCAGTCATCCACGACAGGGTATGTGGCAACCCCTATCTCACCCTCCGGGGCTGTGCTGCAGCAAGGGGCCCAGAGGAAGATGGGGCAGGTGCTGGGCTTCCTGCTCCAGACACCGCACCAGCTCCTGGCTCTGTGGAGCCACCGCCTCAGACATGGGGACCACTTTTCGCTGAACCAAAGCTAGCACCTGTGGGGAAGGAAAGAGATGGGAAGGGCAGAGTGAGGCTGCTTAGTCCCTCCCGAGGAGGCCCAGCCCTCCCCAGTATTGGCCCCGACTCCCATCTCACCTCCCCGGGGCTACGGCACAGGCGTGTCTTGCTGGCTGAATTGCCCTTGATGAGCAGGCGGATCTGCTCCTGTGTCTCCTCCTAGGCAACCAAGAGGCCACGGAGATGGGCTGATGTTCCTCTCAGCCTCTGCCCCTGCTCTTGCACAGGCCCTGACTCCTCTTGGGAGTCTCACTGAGACCCCCTCCCCTCACTACGAGGGCCAGTTCTGGCTCCTAAGGCTCCCAGTCTCACTCAGGCCCGGCCACTTTTCCTGCAGTCCCACTTCTTACCACTAGCTGGCGCCAGTGCAGGATCCGTTGCTGTTTGGCTTGCAGCTCCTGGAGAAGAATCTGCCGCCGCCCAGTGGCCTCCTCCAGCTCCTGGCTCAGAGCGTGCAGGGCCTTGAGTTTGGCCCACAGGGCACAGACCCGGAGCCCCAGCACCAACGTCTGCCTGCGGCCCAAGTAGAAAAGAGCAAAGGAGAAGGAAGGTGACTAAGACTCTCGGCTTAGGAAGGAGATCAGACGCGCAAGGATGCAAAAGGAGCCCTAAGCACAGGGAGACAACCTAGCAGAGCAAGCTGGGGGCTCAAACAGGAGCCAGGGTGCATCTTCTGAGATGCCTGGGAGAGACATGGCCTAGAGCCCTTGGAGATTCCTCACCTCTCGCTGGATTCCAGGATACATCTATCCACTTTCTCCATCAGGCTCTGGAGGTGCAGGGTCAGGACTTGATGCTCCTTCAGGAGGGGGCCCCGCTGGGTGACCAGCTCACCCACAGACTGCCAGCCCTCCTGGAGTGAGCACAAAGTCAGGGTGACATGGTCCCGGGCAGGGAGGGAATCGAGTGTTTTGGGTTGGGAAGGGGATGGAATCCTAGGAAGGGTCCTGGGGGTCACCTGGATGAGATGCACCACGGATGGCAGGGTCTGGCTGGAGTCTGACTGGTCTGGTGCCTGGGACCTGAGAATCAGGGCTGAGCTGTAGTGGGAGGAGCCCTGTCCCCTTGTAGGTAACCAGTGTCAGCCTACCCGTCAGACTGCTTAATGGGCCTCAGTTCCCATTGGCAGGTCACCCTGCCTGGTCCTGACATGTCCCAGCTCACCCAGCCACCCGCCCTGCGCTGACTGGGAGCACCCACACCCCACCTGGTTCTCTCTGTATCCTGGAGCCCATCCACACTGCACAGGGACTGGATCTCTGCCTCCCGCTCTGCAGCCAGATGCTGCAAGGCAGCCAGGACGTGGCCTGGAGGGTGGTTTGTCAGGAGGCTCTGGTGGGGAGAGGGGTGAATTCAGGGCAAGATGGGGGCGGGGCTGAGAGCTGGGACTTCATGGAGAAGGGGTAGGGATCATGAGTGAGGTTCCGGCACCCTGAGGTTTAATCATGGGGCAGGGGGTGTAGCCTTTCTTGAGAGTGCCCCTTACCTCCACAGAGCTAAGCCACTGCTGGTAGGAAGTTCCAAAGTGGTCATCTTGCAGGGTTCTGTGGAGTTGAGGAGGGGACAGAGAATGTTACAAGAACCATTAATCACCCTTTAACGATCACTGCCACTCTGTAAGGTAGGGGCTGTCACTGTCCCCATGTTAGATTGGAAACCAGGTTCCTCTATACCAACTAGATTTGAATGTCCCACTTAACAGCATATCAACGCCTTGGCCTTGAACCCTTTTATGTGTGCTATTTACCTGGAACACCCTCTCAACCTTTTATCCCTCCTCACCAAAGCACCCATCCTCTCTGCCTCCTTAGCTGGGTAAGGTGTCTCCTTTGGGTGCCTAGAGCCTCCCAGGCTTGCCCATCCTCTGAGAGCCCTAACTACCTGGGTCGTCACTATCTCTAAAGGTCTGCTTCCTCTCTTTCCAGCCTGGGAGCCCTGTCAGGGCAGGGCCTAGGGCTGACAGCCCAGAGGTACAGTGTCTGTAACAAGGTTCTTTAGAGTCTCTGGTGGCCGAGGGCTACTCACAGAATGCCGCCTCTCTGGGCCTGAGGACTCAGGAGGCTCTGCAGGAACTGGGTCCGGAGGCTGCATGCTGTTCGGACATCATGCTGTGAAGAAGAGGGTGTAGTATGAGGGGGGCCCAGAGGTCCATCTAACCCTGGACACCCCGCCTTTCTCCCCCCGGCCCAGGACTCTTACCAGGACTGCAGGCTCCAGGCCCAGGACTGCTGATGTCAAGGGTCCAAAGTTTATATCCACTTTGGCCTTCCTGGAGGGAGGAGTGCAGTTGGGGCTGGGGTTCCTGGGAGGAGGGAGCTGGCAGCACAGAGGCTGGTGTTCCCTCCTGCTGCCAGCAAAGCTAGTCACAGTGACCACTGAGCCTGGCTCTCAGAGGCCAACCCCCAAAGGAGATCACGGTCATCTCACTGCATTAATCTCCTCATCTATCTCCCTGCTCTTACCCTCTGCAGTCTGTTCTCCACCCAGTAGTAGCCAATGATTCTGTTAAAACCTCAGACAGATCATGTCCCTGTTTTGCTCAAAACTTTTGAAAATGTGATGGGTTTTGTGGCTCAGATGGTAAAGTGCCTGCCTACAATGTGGGAGACCCGGGTTCAATCACTGGGTCAGGAAGATCTCCTGGAGAAGGAAATGGCAACCCACTCCAATATTCTTGCCTGGAAAATCCCATGTACAGAGGAACCTGGTAGGCTACAGTTCACGGGGTCACGAAGAGTCGGACATGACTGAGTGACTTACTTTCTTTCTTTCTTTTCCATCACATGCAGAATAACAATTAGAATGCTTCTAAGCACTCTGCATGATTTAACCCCATTATCATACCTACCCTTTAGAGTAGATATTAATATTATCCCCCTTCTACAGAACTTAGAAACTGAGGCACAAAGCAGTTAAATACTTTGCCCAAAGTCACACAGCTGTAAGTGGCTGAGCCAGGGCATGAACCAACCTCAGAATAAAACTCCAATGCCTCCACAGTGCTCTGTCCACCTCTCCAACCTACCCCCTTACGACTCTGCCTCTTGCCTTCAAAATTTAAGCTGAACTGGCTTCTTGGTTGTTCTTCCCACATGTCAGGCTCAAGGGGCTCTGCTCTTGCTGTTCCTCTCCATGGAAATTCCTCTCCCAACTCAAATGTTAATCTCCTCAGAGAGGTTTTCTCTTACCATTGCACCTAGAGTAGCATCTCCCTCTCCCTTTCTATATCACCTTTTCTTCATAGAGCTCATCTCCACCCATGATTATAGGGTTTGTCTGTGTCCTAATTTACCACTTGTCTCCTCTGCATCAGAGTGTGAGCTCCATGAGGGCAGACTGCCCGTTTACTGTTTGTTTTTTTTTTCTCCCCCCAACACTGGTATCTTAGCTATACAGCTAGCACCATTCTAGGCACTAGAAAAACAGGTGGCTGAGATGGCAAAACTTTCTGGCTCCATGGACATTAAATCCTAAGGAGCGGAGCTCAGAATTCTAAAACCCAGAAGGGGTCTGGGCATAGCACTGGGTCTCTAAGAATATCTGTGTGCCCAGCCTGGAGAGGGATGCTCCCTGGACACCTGAGGCCCACCTCTCTATGTCCTGCAAGCGCTTGAGCTGATTCTGCAGTCGCTGCATGGGATCCTGGAGCCCACGCTGCTGTCTTCGCAAGGCCCCAGCTTGAGCCCGGAGGAGGAGAGCACGGCGCTGGGTGTCTTGCATGCTCTGTAGTTTCTGCTCCATGGCCATGTCTGTGAGAGGAACAGGGGTGGCCATCAGTGCTTTCCCTCACCCCATTCTGCTGCCCATCTCTTCAGCCCAATGGGTTACCCTGAGCCTCAGTCTCTTGCTCCATCAGCTCCAGGCTCTGGTCTAACTCCAGGATCTCTGCCCGCAGACGGGCAACAGCGGCTTCCAACTCCAACTTCCGGTGGGCCTGGTGGAATCAGGTACAGGGTCAGATGCTTGGCCTGACTGCTCTGTGTAGGGCAGCAGTCTCTCACCTGCCCAGTTACATGGCACAGGGTTTTCCCTAGGCAGTTTCAGTGCCTGAAGAAGAGCACCAGGGTACTATCCTGTCCCTCTCCTTCCTTCTGGGATTGCCTCATCTGAACTCCCAACCTGTTTCCTGTCTCTGTCCCAGTCCTCATCTTCCCATTGAGCCCCACACCTGGAGTCCTGAGGTCTCCTGGAAGCCTCCCCCAAGACATCACCTGGGCACCATGCATATGCTGAGTCTCATTCTGGCCTCAGCATTTCTCCCAAGCTGTTTCTTCTCCCATCAACCTTACCAGCTTTGATGCCTCATATCCATGTCCCTCCCAGTCACAGCTCACACCTCCTCCCCCTGGACTGCAAGTGAATGCAGGGATTGGGCTGTCTTGTGACACAGTGACCCTTGGCATCACCCAGCACAAGGCTGGGCCCAGAGCAGAAGATCTATAAGTCCTTTTTTTTGGATGAAATAAAACCTTGCAGCACATGCTTCTCACCTCTGGACTGTCCTGGTGGCCATACCTGAGGAAATGAGACCAGAGTGAGAGGATGATGGGGACTTCCAGGGGAAAGATGGGATGTGTGAGGCTGGGGGCAGGGACATGGTTGGATGGGACTGGGGAAGACAGGAAGGGACAGCTTTGAGGACCAGTTACCAGAGCAGGTTTCCCCGGATCTTCCTGACGTTCCTAAATGGAGAGGTAGGAGGAAGGGGAGTTACAATGGGACTCTCCTGGGTCCTCTCTTCTGCCACAGCTTCCCTTCTGTGGCTAGGCTCACCTCTGGCTGCGCACGTGCCGCAAAACGTAGGCCCAGATGTCGGCCCCCTGGCCCAGACACAGCCTGTGGGAACAGCATGTAAAGGTATGCCTGGGATATCACACAGGGTGGAGGATCCTCACTAGCAGGGTGGTGAGGAGGTAAGACCTTTACTAGGGAATTCTCATCTCTATGGAAGGGATGGTCCATACTTTTGGGGGTAAGGTATTCCCTCCTGGGGAGTTCTCAGAGGGTGGGCGTCTCATTGGGGGTAGGGGTATTCTCATTCCCTGGTGGAATGCTCCTTTTCTCCTGGCAAAAGATTATCTCCAGTTACTTCCAGAGGTGGGGTGAGGGCTACACTGCCAGAAAGGGCCCTCTCATGATCAGTTGTGGGTCATCACTCCTATACAGTCTTGAATGGGGTGGTCTTTGCTGACTTGAGTGTCCTCTCTAGCTGGGGTGGGTGGTGATGTACTGAGGGACTGCCTTAACCTGGAAATCCAATTTTCACACTGCTAAAAGAGGGCTTTATTACTAACTCATGGGGGATCCCCACTAGTGCAAGGGACCCCACTCTGGGTGGCCTCAGAAGATGGGGGTGGGAGTGTGGGAATCACCACCAGGACGCCCTCATTCAATTCAGGATCCTCTGTCAGGATTTACTACCTGCAGGGTAGGAGCGCCCTCAAAGGTTACTTTCACTGGGGCAAAGGGGTAAGGGGAGGACGGCGCGTTTTGGATGAGGATGTGGGTCTCATCCCGGGAGACTCCTCCATCTCCAGGGTGGGGAGTCCTCACTCCCAGAGAGGCTCTCACCTGCGCAGCGTCGACTCCGGGACCCGGGCCGCCACGGGCACCTCCATCTCTTCTGTCGCCCAGCAACCCAGTTCCCGCGCTTGCTGCGCTAACTCCATGACAGCGACAAGGCCGCTGCCTCCCGCCCCTTCTTCAAGAGTGGCGTCTTTCTCTGACGTCACGCACGCGCCGGAAGTGACGCCACGGTCTCCAGGAAGGCGGCGGCTTTCTCGCTCTGCGGGGACTCAGAGCCGAGCCACAGCTCTCTTACTTCAGGTTTCTTGTGAGCGAAGATGAAAGGAACTTGAAGAAACGGTGGGATCCGCTTGTCTTCTGCGTCTTCCTTCCTACTACCAGCTGTTCCCTAAAAGGCTAAAGGTCCCTAATGCCTCGCTTCATTTTCTTGACAAAATGGGACTTTCATCCTAGGAGGATGACAGTCAGGCGAGGGGATGCCAAAATTACTGCCCTTTGATTTCAGAAACAGGATGTCAGGTTTGAGTGAGGGACGGGGGCAGTTGGCATGAGCCTAATATTTCTCTGGCATGCTTTCTTCTAGGTATTCGTTCGTCCTTACCAATCCGTAACATTCGTGAGCTGACCTTGTGCTGGGGACACCCCGGTGGCTGAGACAGCCCGAGTGTCCATGCTACGGAGCTCACAGTTCAGTGAGGGACGTAGACTCATCACCAGGTAGGGATGGATAGGACATAAGCAGCAGGGGTGGGTCACTTTGGGGTATAAGAAAAGTGAGAGGTCTGCGGAATGCCCCCAGAAAGCGCTAAATACTAGGGCTGGGGTCCTGAAGAGCCCACTCAGCCTCAGACATGGTCCTGAGAAATGGTACCATTCAGGGACTTCTCATTCAATATGATTGTGTCATTAATCACTTTCCTCAGTGTCCAATATAGAACCTGAATCTCTAAATAGTTGTTGAATAAACAAATGGGGGAGAAAGATGGCGGTGAGACTAAAATCTGGGAACCCAGGGAGGAGGATGGAGCAGGATGAAGGAGAAGAGGGTGTTGAGGACAGTGCTGGACAGCTGTAGGGATGTTGAATAGAGAGGTACCTGAGTGGGTCTCATGTGAAGTTGACTGGCTGTATAGAGGTGAAATACAGCACTCTAGGCTGGGGATTAGGTGGAACAGACCTTGGTAAGGGGAGATGAGAGAAGGGACAGCTTTGGAGGAGATGCTGACAACAATGTTATCAACACACTCTATGAGTGTGAGGAGTCAAAGGGATGTCCAAGGGTCAGCTGAGTCTCTGCTCCAGGAACAAAGGGACTACAAAGTCTCCATTGAGATAGCAGATTTCGGGGAGAAGCTGAATTGAGCTTCAAATGCTTCTTATGGGCTGAGATGCCGAAGAGGGTGCCTGGGCTGATGTAAAATCCAGATGGGCTTCCTGGAGGAAAGATTAGCAGCTTCTACTTCACCATTTTGTTTTCTCAACAGTTTTGATTTCTCTCAAACATCTCCACCTTCCCAACTTTTGTGGGTTGTTTTGCTATTTAAAAAAAACAATTAGATAGCATGTTTGGTATGGGTCTCTGAGCCTTTCTAGGGGTGTTAGCAAGTATTGACTGTTAAAGGAATAAAGAGACATCACAGATTGGAAGAAAATATTTGCAAAACACATATCTGATTATTGACTTGTACCCAAAATATACAAAGAATTCTTAAAACTCAACCATGAGAAAATAATCCAGATTAAAAATGGACAAAAATTATGAACAGATGTCTCACCAAAGAAATATACAGATAAATGCAAGTAAGCATATGAGAACTTGTTCAACACAATGTCATCAGAGAGTTGCAAATTGAAACAATAATGGAATTCTTCTACGTACCTAAAATGTCTAAAAATCCAGAAGTGAGGCGGCTGACATTTTGCCAGTCATGCAGGTTGTCCCTGGCTGGCTGCTGGCACATCATGTTTGCATAGGGCAGCAGCCAGGTCATCAATTGTTTCACCTTCTGCTGGCTCTTCAACTTCTGCAACTCCTGGGCTGTGTGTGTGTTTAGCTTCAGCTTCTCCTGTGGGCATTCATACCAATAAGTTCAGAGGCAAGTTTGTTCCAGCTTGTGCTAGATTTCCCCCATTTACATCTGTCTTCCCTTTCTAACAACTGCCTGCCCTTTGCACTTTGAGTGGCAGCATTAGACACTAAGACGATAATATTAGGGGCTGCTTAACGTCTCCACTAGTTGCATAAGGTCAAATCCCTGTCTGTCTGTCTGTCTGTCTACCTATCTATCCCCCCTATTGGTTCAGTCTCTCTAATTGAACCCTAATATCAGGAGGAGACTGAGGCCAGGGCAGAGAACCAGGTCAGGGGATGGTAGAACTGAAGCATAGCAAGGGACTGGTGAGAGTGATGATAGGGCTAACGGGAGGGAACTGATTCTAAGATTAAGACCTTTCCGGAGAGGAAAGCAGTGTTCTCTTTGGGATAGTACCTGTCAAGACTCCCTCCTTCTCACATCTGAGCTTTTATTCCTGCTCTGCCCCCTAACTCAATTACCCTTCTTTCTTATCTTCAAAGGCTACCTCTTCCTCATTCTTTTATTAATTGTTTTTACTTTTGGCTGTGCTGGGTCTTTGTTGCTTTCTGCAGGCTTTCTCTAGTTGCAGCAAGCAGGGGCTACTCTTTATTGTAGTGCACAGGCTCTAGAGCTGGTGGGCTCAGCAGTTGAGGTGTGTGGGCTCTAGAGCACTCAGGCTTCAGTAGTTGTGATGCATGGGCTTAGTCACTCTGCAGCTTGTGAAATGTTCCCAGACTAGGGATCAAACCCTTGTCCCCTGCATTGGCAGGCAGACTAGGTGGACTTTTTAAGAAACTTAAGTATTTTAAAGTGCTGAAGAATTGATGCTTTTGAACTGTGGTGTTGGAGAAGACTCTTGAGAGTCCCTTGGACAGCAAGGGATCCAACCAGTCCATCCTAAAGGAAATCAGTCATGAATGTTCATCGGAAGGACTGATGCTGAAGCTGATACTCCAATCCTTTGGCCACCTGATATGAAGAACTGACTCATTGGAAAAGACCCTGATGCTGGGAAAGATTGAAGATGGGAAGAGTAGGTGACGACAGAGGACGAGATGGTTGGATGGCATCACTGACTCAATGGATGTGAGTTTGAGTAAACTCTGAGAGTTAATGATGGACAGGGAGGCCTGGCGTGCTGCAGTGCATGGGGTTGCAAAGAGTCAGACACGACTGAGTGACTGAACTGAACTGACCGAGCTGAACTAGGTGTTTTATGAAATTCCTAACAAATAGAATGACATGAATTTAAGAAAAATAGTGTAACATTAAGCTTGAAGTGAGGTTTTGCTTTCAGTTGGTACAATAGCAAAATTTTAAGGTTAGTGATAGTATCCAATTAGGTAAAACCGCCTGTCACAATAAATCAAACAATAAACTTTTCTTCTCACCAAAAAGAAAGTTGTCAGTTTCATTCTTTTGCATGTGCGTGTGTGCTACTTTAGTTGTGTCTGGTCTGACTCTTTGTGACCCTATAGACTGTATCCCCAGGCTCCTCTGCCCATGGGATTCTCTAGGCAAGAATACTGGAGTGAGCTGCCATGCCCTCTTCTAGGGAATCTTCCTGACCCAGGGGTTGAACCCATGTCTCTTGCGGCCCCTACATTGCAGAAGGATTCTTTACCAGTAGCGCCACCAGGGAAGCCCATATTTGGCATGTAGCTGTCCCATTTCCCCATCATCATTATTGAGGAAACTGTCTTTCCTCCATTTTATATTTTTACCTACTTTGTTTTAGATTAATTGACCATATGAGAATGGGTTTATTTCTGGACTCTCTATTTTGTTCCATTAATAAGTGTCTATTTTTCTACCAGTACCATACTGCTTTGATTACTATTGCTTTGTAGTAGTATAGTTTCAAGTCCAAGAGCATGATAGCTCCAGCTTTATTCTTCTTTCTCAAGATTTCTTTGGCTATTTGGGGTCTTTGGTGGTTTTATAAAAGTTTTAGGATTATTTGTTTTAGTTCTGTGAAAACTCCCATTGGCATTTGGGCATTTGACAGGGATTGCATTGAATCTGTGGATAGCTTTTGATAGTAAGGACATTTAAAGATGTTGATTCTTCTGATCCATTAGCATGGTGTGCTTTTCTTTCATCATCTTCAATTTCTTTCCTTGGTATCTTGTAGTTTTCAGAGTACAGTTTTTTTCACCTCCTTGGTTAGGTTTATTCCTAGGTATTTTATTTTTGAGGCCTTTGTAAATAGGATTTCCCCCTCAGTTTCTCTGATAGTTCATTATTAGTGTATAGAAATGCAACAGATTTCTGAATCATATAGTAGTTCTATTTTTAGTTTTTAAAGGCGCCTTCACACTGTTTTCCATAGTGGCTGCACTAGTTTACATTCCCACCACCAATGTATGAAAGTTCCCTTTTCTCAATATTCTCTCCAGCATTTGTTATTTATAGATTTTCTGATGATAGCCCTTCATACAGATGTGAAGTGATACCTCACTGTGGTTTTGAGTTGCATTGTTTTAGTAATTAGTGACACTGAGCATCTTTTCACATGCCTGTTAGCCATCTTTTGTCTTCTTTGGAAAAATGTTTATTTAGGTCTTCTGCCCAGTTTTTGATTCCATTTAGGATTTTTTTTTGATATTGAGTTGTATGAGATGTTTGTATATTTTGGATACTAAGTGCTTATGATGAAGTGTTAGTTCATCATTTGCAAATATTTCCTCCCATTGGATAGGTTGTCTTGTTTTGTTGATGGCTTCTTTTGCTGTGCAAAAACTTTTAAGTTAAATTAGGTCCATTATTTTATTTTTGCTTTTATTTTGTTTACCTTAGGAGACTGATTCAATAAAACATTGTTATGCTTTATGTCAAAGACTGTTCCACCTATGTTCTCTTCTAGGAGTTTTATGGTTTCAGATCTTACATTTAGGTCTTTAAACCATTTTGAGTTTTTGTATATGTTGTGAGGGAATGCTCTAATCTTATTTTACATGTAGTTGTCCAACTTTCCCAGCATTACTTGTTGAAGAGACTGTCTTTTTTCCATTGCATATTCTGCTAATTGGCCATAGGTATTTGAGTTTATTTCTGGGCTCTCTATTCTGTTCCATTGATCTATTTTTTGTGACAACATACTGTTTTGATTACTGTAGCTTTGTAATATAGTTTGAAGTCTGGGAGTGTTATACCATCAACTTTCCCCCCTCCCCTTGGGATCATTTGGGGTCTTTTGTGATTACATATAAAGTTTAAGATTATTTATTCTAGCTCTATAAAAACTATCATAGATATTTTGATAGGGATTATATTAAATCTGTAGATTGCTTTGTGTAATATGACTATTTTAGTATTCTTCCAATCCGAAGAGCATGGGATACCTTACTATTTCTGTGAATAATCTTATAATTTTCAGAGTATAGGTCTTTCATCTCCTTGGTTAAGTATATGTCTAGGTATTTTACTTTATTTTTTGATGTGATTTTGAATGAGTTTTTTTTTTTTACCTTGAGTCTCTCTTTAACTGTTGCCATTTTAATTATGTCTTGGTGTGGATCTCTTTAAGCTCATCTTGTTTGGGACTCTATGATTCCCAGACCTGGATATCTGTTTCCTTCCTCTGGCAAAGGTAGTTTTTGGATCTTATTTCTTCAAATAAGATTTTTTTTTTTGGTCCCTTTCTCTTTCTCTGTATCCTTCTGAAGTGATGTGAAGTGAAAGTTGCTCAGTCATGTCTGACTCTTTGTGAACCCATCGACTATAGCCTGCCAGGCTCCTCTGTCCTTGGAGTTCTCCAGGCATTAAATACTGGAGTGGGTAGTCATTCCCTTCTCCAGGGGATCTTCCCAACCCAGGGATCGAACCTAGGTCTCCCACATTGCAGGTAGATTCCTTATCATCTGAGCCACCAGGGAATGTTAATATGCTTGATACTGTCCCAGAGGTCCCTTAAAAATGCCCTCATTAAATTTTTTTTTTTTTTGCTGTTCTGATTGGGTGATTTCCATTATTCTATTTTCTAGATCACTTATCTGTTCTATATCATCTGGTCTGCTGTTGATTCCCTCTGTTGTATTTCTTATTTCAGTTATTGTAGCTTTCAGGTCTGTTTGGTTCTTTCTTATATTTTCTAACTCTTTGTTGAAGTTCTTGCTGAGTTCATCCATTCTTCTCCTGAGTTCAGTGAGCATCTTTATGATCATTGCTTTTAACTCTTTATTGGATAAATTGTGCTTAGTTGCTCAGTTGTGACTCTTTGTGACCCCATGGACTGTAGCCTGCCAGGCTCCTCTGTCCATGGGGATTCTTCAGGCATGAGTACTGGAGTGGGTTTCCATGCCCCTTCCAGGGGATCTTCCCAACCCAGGGCTTGAACCCAGGTGTCCCACATGGCAGATTCTTTACCATCTGAGCCACCAGGGAAGCCCATTGGATAAATTACTTATTTCCATTTCATTAGGGATTTTTCCCCTCTAGGGTTTTATCTTGTTCTTTTTTTTTGTCTTTTCATTTTGTTTGACTTTCTGTGTTTGTTTCTGTTAGTTAGATGAACCAGCACCTCTTTCAGTCTGGAATAAGCAGCCTTGTGTGGGAGCACCCTTGGTGTAGACTGCTTGTACCTGGTGGCATTGGCAGGCCTACTGGAAGAGAACTGGGCAGGGGCTGGGGTTAGTCCCAGGGCACTCTGTTGGTGTCCTTGGTAGATACCTAAAAGCTATTGTGGGGCCAGAGGAAACCCTGGAGCTTGTTGTGCGAAGGTCTCCTTGGTGGGCAGCTGGAGCTGGAGCACACACGGACTGAGGGGTCTGAGGATGTGTCATGCTGTAGGAGCCTTGGCAGGCAGCTGGAGCTGGAGCAGGCACAGGCTGGGGATTCTTGGGGGATCAAGCAATTCTGCTCGCTGGAACCTTCCATCCTGGGGAGAGTTCCAGTAGGTCCCTACCCATTTGGCAGGTACTCTAAGGTTAGTGAGTGGGATTTAAATGCAATAATATGCATAAGTTCCTTGAACTGTGATTGACACAGTTGACTGCTCGGTAGCTACAATGGTGATGATAGTGATGATGATGGTCCTGATGAGCAAGACCTAGTTTCCTGCTTCTCCACTTCTTCATACTTGCTTTTTCCTCAGCCCCTCCTTCATCTTGAAAGCCCCAGGCTTTTTCATGTGGTTGTCGAATGACTTTCCTTGCTCCTGCGAGGTGATAGAGAAAGATGTGGTTAGAAGCTAATTTGGAAGAGGTGCTCTGCTTCCTTCAGTAAGCTCCAAGTGTGTGCTAAGTCGCTTCAGTCATGTTGACTCTTTGCAACCCTGTGGACTGAGGCCACCAGACTCCTCTGTCCATGGGATTCTCCAGGCAAGGACACTGGAGTTGGTTGCCATGTCCTCCTCCAGGGGATCTTCCCTGACCCAGGGATTGAACTCGAGTCTCCTGTGGCTCCTGCACTGCAGACTGATTCTTTACCACTGAGCCACTGGGGAAGCCCTCCATAAGCTATAGAAGCCATTTATTTAAGTTTCATTGACTCAAGCAGGGTCACATGCCCACTGCTGAAGCAATCTCTGAGCCAGACTCTGACTCCCCACACTCATAATGATCACTACACCATACATCCCAGAGGTGTTTCTCACCTCCTTCTCCAGCTCATATGAGGGCAGCTCTCTCCTTCAAGCTTCTGAGGCCCCAAATCCCTCTTTTTCTCTTATACTCATGCATCAGTAATCCTATTTACCTTACCTTTAAAATTCGTCAAGGCTTTTCCTTTTCCACTTTCCTTACACTGCCCCGATATTCCATCACATCCCGTCTAGACTTTCACAGCAGTCTGCTGCTGTTACATTTCCCCCACAGTCAGCTCCCCTCCAAAGTCCCTTCCAAAGAGCCTGTTAACACCTGAGTCAGCTTTGTCACTCATCTATTCAAAGGCTGTTCATGTTACTTAGAGTAAAGTAAGCTCACTTCCATCTTATTTTCTGTTACCTCTGATTTCTCCTTTAACCATTCCCTGTCTTGCCTTCTGCCTTTCGGCTACACCTGCCCTCTTTAATATAGCTCAGAAATATCACACATGCTTCTCCCTCCAGACTTTTGAACTAGTGTTCCATCTCCCTGGGATAAGCTTCACTTAGATATCTGCCTAGTTTCCTCTCTTAAGTCCTACAGGACTTAAATCAAAAGTCAGATCTGGGACTTCCCTGGTGGTCCAGGGGATAAGAATCCTCCTGCCAATGCAGGGGATACGGGATCCCTGGTCTGAGAAGATCCCACATGCCTCGGATCAGCTAGGCCCATGTACCACAACTACCGAGCCCATGCTCTAGAGCCTGTGCTCCACAACAAGAGAAGCCACCGCAATGAGACGCCTGAGCACTGCAGCTAGAGAGCAGTCCCTGTTCACTGCAACTAGAGGAAGCCCATGTGCAGCAGTGAGGAGCCAGCACAGCCAAAAATAAATAAAAGATCTTCATTGGAGATCTCTCTATTTAAAACGACAGCCCCTCACTGTCATTTTGGTTGTCTTATTGGTGATTGGTTACTTCCAATCATCCTTGCTCTGCTTTATTTCTTCCCACAGTCCTCTTAATATTTCACTGTTTACTATATTTATTACCTTCCACACCCCACAAGAACGTGAGATCCATGAGGTAGGATTTTTTTGGTTTTCTTTGTTGTGCCCTGTGCCTGGTGCAACAGATGCACAATAAAAAGTTTCCAAATGAAAGAACAACTCACAGCCCTATATGGGGGTGAGTCTGCCTTGCCCACTGGGCTGTGGGTTTTCTGAAAGCAGGGATGGGGTCTGTCTTGGTCACAGCTGTGTTTCCAGCATCACCCAGCACAAAGCCAGGCATGGAGGGGATTGGGAGGTCCTATAGGAGGTGACTGTATGTGCAAAATATTCCTGTGAGCAGATCTGTGAGAACCAGTGCTGGGTTTCCTCTTCAGGAAAGGTGGAAATGGGGGATATCTTTGGGGCTTTCATAAGCACCTACAAGGATTCTTACCAGGAGGAGGAGAGAGCCCCACCTATTTTGGAGAGTGCGAGATGTGTGACATTACTTACTGCCACATTGGCCTCTTTGTGTTCCTTGAATTGCCAAGCTCTTTCCAGCTTATGGACCTTTACGCTTGCTATTCCCACTCTGAGGGAAGTTTGTTCCCACAGTTCTTGGGACAGCTCTCACACTTTGGCTTCTGTATCTCAGCTCAAGGAACATCTTAGAAAGGTGTGCCTTGGGTGTCCAGTCTGGCACTGCATTTCCCAGAGGCCCTTGTGTCCAGTTGAGGCCATGAAATTAGTTCTGTTGAATGGACTGAGAGCAAATATGATAGTTGGTACTTTAGGGCCAAAGTTTTATTAAAAAATTTATACTGCTTTATTGAGATATAAATGACAAAAATTGTAATGTGGCTTAAAATGTACAACATGGTGATTTGATATATGTATCGTTGTGAAGTTATTACCACAACCAAGTTCAATAGCATCACCTCACAGAGTTACCTTTGTTTTTGTCTGGTTTTGGTGAGAGTTCTTAAGAGTTACTCTCTTAGCAAATTTTAAGTATATAATACAGTATTGTTTATTACAGTCATCTTGTTATATGCTAAATTCTCAGACCTTATTCATCTTATAACCAAAGGTCTTTACCCTTTTACCAGCCTGTCCTCATGTCCCCCACCCCCAGATCCTGGCAACCACCATTCTACTTTCTGTTCTTATGAGTTTGAAAACAAATCTAAAAAAGATTCTACACATAAGTGATATCACATAGTATTTGTTTTTCTCCACCTATTTCAGTTAGCATAATGCCATCAAGTTTCACTCATATTGTTGCAATGGCAGGATTTTGTATTTCTCATGGTTTAATAATATTCTTTTGAATATAGATATCAAATCCTCTTTATCCCTTAACCTGTTGATGGACACTTAAGTTGTTTCCATATCTTGGCTGTTATGAATATGCTGCACTGAATGTGGGAATCCATCCAGATATCTATTTTAGATAGTAATTTTATTTCCTTTGGATATACCCTCAAAAGTGAGATTATGGATTCACGTGGTAGTTCTATTTTTAAATTTTTGTGAAGCCTCCATCCTGATTTTCACAGTGGCTCTACAAACTTACTTTCCCCCGACAGTGCACAAGTGTTCACTCTCAAGTCAAGGCTTTAAAGAAACACGTGGGAGTTTTCCATTCTTATCTTCTGCCTGGACTCAAAGGATTCTGAGTCCTTAGGGGATGGTGGAATCACCACATGGAAGGATCCTGGGTCCCTTTCCCAGCTTGGCAGGTTCTGTGAGTGAGAAATAAATTCCTGTTTTGTGAACTACTAAATGGTGGGGTTTATTTGTTACAGCTGCTAGCATGACCTTAAACAATATACCTTCTAGACTTTTGCTGCCTACCCCAGTGTCTCATACTATTTGTGATTGTAGAATAGAACCTGTTTTTTAATATCTCCCAATCTGTTATGGACTGATCCTATGTCCTGCACAACAAGACAAGTCTATTTCAAATACTTGGATGTCATAACAGGTCAAATTGCTGTAAGTCTCACAGCACCTACTGGCAATTTCTGCACGTACCTTGTTGCAAGCTGTTAATAGTGGTAGACTAGTATTATCACTGCTGTAGCTTATTACCCTGTTTTATTTTTCTCTGTGACATTCACCATTCCCTGTAATTATTTATTTCCATTTGTTTGTGGTTTTCTTCCCACTAGAATGTAGGGAAAACTTCCCAGATGTGAGCTCTGTGTTGTGATTTTTGTACCTAGTACAGTGCTTGGTGCTCAGAATATTCAACTTGCTCAACAGAATAAGTACTCGTTGAATGATGAATAAGCCTCATACTTGGTGGTTAGAGAGGAGAGGAGGTACTCTACCTATTACAGAGGCTCTACAATCAAAATTCCAAATTGCAGCGAGTTCACTGACAGTTGCTAACTCCCGAGTTTTGTGGTGGACCACAGCGCCCAACATGCCCTTTTACAGCCCACTTCCCTAGGTTCCCCCAGGAGAGACTGGATCCTCTATTCTGTTATTGTCTGGTGATATGACTGTCTTTCAGCCTGGTTTATAAGTTCACAGGAGGCACCAGTGGTACTTAAGTGGTGACTGCTCTACCCCTAGAGTGTGGCAACACATTCAAAGCCCTTGGTCAACATAAATAGATTTAAGACATGAATATGTGAATATGGGCAGAGGAGAACAGTGTTCTACCCTGTCTCCCATGGTCTACATCTTGGCGGGGTCCCAGGATTGGTCTTGAGCTCTGGTTCAGTGGCCCTCCTCCCCCATCAACCACCTCAAGGTGCTGCCTCAGTTGGCAATAATTGACCCACCAGACACTGAAGGGCAGGTGTCTCATTTGGCCCAAACGGATACTTAGAACCAAGGTAAGGAACAGTTTTGGATATATTTGGTGCTTTTTTTTTTCCTCATGAGCTGGAGAGGAGGTTACCGAGAAAATAAGTCCATCATGAAGAAAATCAAGATGATGAGTATGATGACGCTTCCCATAACAATCCCCAGGACTGCAATGTAGAAGGTTTGGTGGGAGGTCTCGGCTGCCATGGCTCGATTATTCCATCTGTTGCAGTGCCTTGTCTGATTGGAGGTGAGAAATAGAACAGGAATAGATGGGCATAAAAAGGTTCTTGTATGGGAGAGCGGTGAGCCATGGGACTATAGGAACACAGGGTGGGGACATAAACCCAGAGGCAGGAAACAAGGAAGAATTTGGGTCAGCGTTTGGGCCAGGATGGAGAGTGTGAGGGAGGGCAAGGGATTGGCATGACTCAGATTCCCACCTGGATGGAGAAGATCACTGCCACAATTCCTATGGGAAAACACAGGAAGAGGGCCAAAATGGACAGGCACATATAGTCTTTGGGGGGCTCAGCACGCAAAATCTCAAACGTCTGGGAGGAGGAAGTGAATTATGGCTCAGTATGGCTTCTGGGTTCTAACATCCCCTCTGACCTCCTCCCTTTGACTTTCCTCAGTTCCTGTAAAGCCTTCACTGACACCCTTTAAAACTCCCATTAACTCCATTTACTTCCTACTGCATTCTAACCTCTCCCTATTCCCTTTAATTCTTTCTCTGTCCTCTAGAACTGTCAGCCCGCCAACTCCAACCCCATCCCCCCAGCCCTGTAATCCCGCTCAGTTCTCTGTAAGGCTTTCCCAATCTCCTGTAAACTCCTCACCATATTCTATAACTGCCTTGTAAACTCCTCACCATATTCTATAACTGCCTTTCAGATCCCTAAGCACATCTCACTTGGTCCTTCCATTGTCCCCACAAAATGATTTACTGACTCCAAGGACTCTCACTTGGCCTCCCTGAAAACTCAGCTGACCCCCTAAGAGCATTTTGTTCCTATAAAACAAACCCTTATCATTCCCCAAGCGCAACCTTTTCTTTGTCTCTATTCACCACCCTACTAAGAAGACCCTCATTCAACACTTCAGCACTTTTACACTTTTCATGTGTAAAACCTTCATTATGCTCCTGCAAAATTCTCAACTTGTTAAAACTTGTAATGACCTTAGTGGCTCTCTTCTTGCTCCATTTATAATATTCTTCACTTTGTCCCTATGAATCTGTCATGGTCCTGCCTGTTACAATCCTTATTATTCACCTATTAACTCCTCCCTACCCCACCCCTCGCCCTGCCGGCACCAATAACCTCTCACTTGGCTCCTCTAAGACCTTCTTTGAGCAACTATAAACTCTAGGTCCTCTCCTTGTCTATACATAGCCTCTTCTCTGTCCCCTTATAAAGACCTGCCATGTCGCCTTCTAATGCCCTCTCGCTACGTCTGAAACCAGCTTCAAGACCCTGTGAACTTCTGTACACTTATGACAGCAGCCTTCCTGTTCTCCTAGACCCGTCCCTCTAAATACTTAATACCCTCCCTTCCCCTTATGAAACACTCTTTGTCCCCTCATTTCCCTCACCCCCTGCTGGCTTTCTTCCTACCACCCTTTCCCCCCATAAATTCCCGCCCTGCGCCCTCAAACACCCCCATTAGGGCATCTGGATCTGGCTACATGGAGCCTCTCCCTGACTCCAACCCGCCAGGGATTGCCATGGAGACCACTCAGGCTCCGCCTCTTACCCTGTACCTTCTCCTATTGGCTGATTGGAAGTTGCGTGTTGGTGGGGAAACCAATGCTGATTGGTCTCATGGAGTGAGGGCTGTCCTAATCGCTCCAGTGACTGATCAATTCTGGGAGTTATTTTTACTGCAATTTAGGGTTTTTGTGTGTTTTTTTTGATGTTCTTTTTATTTTGTTTAGAGTTATTTATCTGTATCGGATACAAGCCCTTAGTCAGATATCCGATTTGCAATTATTATGTTTGGGTCTTTATCTTTTTATTTTTTGTCATTTGCAGAGCAAAAGTTTTTAATATTGATAGAAATATATATATTTCTTTTAGGAACGTGCTTTTTTCATGTTTAAGAACTCTTTGTCTAACCCAGAGTCAGAAATATTTTCTCCTATATTTTCTTCTAAATGTTTGATAGATTAACACTATATATTTGATTGTTAATTTGAGACGTTATTTTCTAATATAATAAGCATCTTAGTATAATATGTTTACTTCTAAGCACTGCTTTAGCTGCATCCACATATTTTGATAAGGTCTATACTTCCTATTTTTCTGGCAGTTCTTGGTCTTCGTTGGTGCGTGGGCTTTTCTCTAGTTGCAGGGAGTGGGTGCTACACTCTAGTTGTGACATGCAGGCTGCTCATTGCAATGGCTTCTCTTATGGCAGAGCGCTGGCTCTAGGGCACATGGGCTCAGTAGTTGCGACTCTCTGGCTTAGTTGCTCCTCACCATGTGGGATCTTACAGGATCAGGGATAGAACCCATGTCTCCTGCATTAGTGGGGGGATTGTTTACTGCTGAGCCATCAGGGAAGCCCTATACTTCCTTTTTGATGTGTTGAATACATTTTCTAATTTCCCTTGATTCATGAGTTATTTTGACTTGCAGGATTTATTTCCCAAGTGTTTGAAGATGTTCCTGTTAACTTTCAGTTATTTATTTCTGCATTACTTCTATTATGGTCAGCACATTAGTTTTCTATTTCTATATGACAAATCAACATACACTTAGTGGTTGAAAACAACAGCCATATATTGGGTCACAGTTCTGAGGATGAGAAATCCAGGAATGGTGTGCCTGAGTTGCCTGCTCAGGTTCTCGCAAGGCTGATATCAGTGTGTCTACTGAAATGTAGTCTCCTCTGTAGCTCTGGATACTCTTCCAAGCTCATGTGGTTGTGACCAAATTCAGTTCTCTGTGGCTTGGGGACTGAGGCTATCCTTTTCCTTGCAGGCTAGCTGCCAGGATCTATTTTCAGCTTCTAAAGCACACCTACATTCCTTGGTATGTGGTCCTGTTCATCTTCAAAGCTGTGAACAGAGAATCTCCCTCCATCAAAACCACTCTCATGCTTTGTGTCTGACTTCTGTCTCTTACCTCTAGACCCACATTTAAATGCCTCATCATGTGTTTAGGTTAGGTCCATCCATATAATCTTCTCTTAAGATCAGCTGTACCATAAAATCACAGGAGTAATATCCCATCATAGTCACAATCTCAGAGATTTTACAGGATTGCACACCGGGGGCTGGAGTTCTTTTGTGGTTGGGGGGCACATTAGAGTTTTGCATACCACAGTCAGATAATATGATTTTGTATGATTTAAATTCCTTGAATTTGTTAAAGTTAGGTTTATGATCAAAGATATGGTCTATCTTTTTAAAAATTAAAAAAAATTAAAAACAGTTTTAAAGGTTCATTTCCACTGACAGTACAAAATGTTCTCTATATTCCTCATGTTGCACAATACATCCTTGAGCCTATTTTATGCTCAATAGTTTGCATTAATACCTGCCCTCATGACCTAATCCAGAGAAGGCAATGGCACCCCACTCCAGTACTCTTGCCTGGAAAAATCCCATGGATGGAGGAGCCTGGTAGGCTGCAGTCCAGGCGGTAGGCTGCAGTCCAGGCGATCGCTAAGAATTGGACACGACTGAGTGACTTCACTTTCACTTTTCACTTTCATGCACTGGAGAAGGAAATGGCAACCCACTCCAGTGTTCTTACATGGAGAATCCCAGGGATGGTGAAGCCTGGTGGGCTGCCGTCTATGGGGTCGCACAGAGTCAGACACGACTGAAGCGACTTAGCAGCAGCAGCAGCAGCAGTAACATGACCTAATTACTTCCCAAAGGCTGTATATCTAAGTACCATAACACTGGGGATTAGGCTTCAAACATGTGAATTTTGGAAAGACATGAACATTTGATCTATAGCGAATCATCTCAAATTAATGATGTCAGCTTCCTTTTTGAGTATCTGAAAAAAGGAGAGAAAATTACAATAAAACCAAGCAGAAGAGTCATTTCAACAAATGGTGTTGGAAAAATTGATATCCACGTGCAAAAGAATGAAGTACACCATACACCAAAATTAACTAAACTGGATCAAAGGCCTAAACATAAGATCTAAAACCACAAAATCATAGAAAGAAACATCAGGGAAAGCTTAATGGCACTGGATTTTGCAGTCATTTCTTGGGTATGACAATAAAAGAATAGGCAACAAAAGCAAAAATAGACAAAAAGGACTACATAAAAATAAAAAAACTTGTATGTATCATAGAACATTAACAGTGAAAATGCAACCTATGATGGAATGGGAAGAAATGTTTGCCGATCATATATCTGATAAGGGGCTAATATCCAGAATATATAAAGAACCCCTACTACTCATAAAAACAAAATAATCTGATTAAAAATGGGCAAAGTACTAGATATTTCTTCGAAGAAGATATGTAAAAGGCCAATAAGTATATGAAAATATGCTCAACATCACCAGTCATTCCCTAATGCAAAATCAAAACCATGATGATAATATCTATCACCTCATATTCACCGGGATGGCTACTACTATCAGAAAACCCCAGAAAATAACAAGTGAGAACAAGGTTGTGCAGAAATTGGAACCCCTATGCACTGTTGGTAGGGATGCAAAATGGCACAGCTGCTATGGACAACAGTATGGCAGTTCCTCAAAAATTAAGAAAAATTAAAAAGTGAATCATTATATGATCCAACCATTTCATTTCTGGGTATATGTTGAAAAGAACTAAAAACACTCATGTTTTCAAAAGAATTTGCATACCCATGCTCATAACAACATTATTCACAATAGCTAAAAGGTGACAGCAACCCAAGTATACATTAATGGATGAATGGATAAACAAAATGTTGCACATATATGTATATATATAAGAGCACATATTTATAATACATGATAATATATGTGGGTGGCTCAGGGTAAAGAATCTGCCTGCAATGCAGGAGCTACTGGAGATGAGGGTTTGATCCCTGGGTGGGGAAGATCTGGAGCAAGGCATGGCAAGTCCTCCAGTATTCTTGCCTGGAGAATCCCGTGGACAGAAGAACCTGGCGTGCTACAGTCCGTGGAGTCACAAAGAGTAAGACATGCCTGAAGCAACTTAACACATGTGCATATACATACATGTATGTTTATATTGGGCTTCTCTGGTGGCTCAGATGGCAAAGAATCTGCCTGCAATGCAGGAGACGAGGGTTCAATTCCTAGGTCAGGAAGATCTGGAGAAGGGAATGACTGCCCACTCCAGTATTCTTTCCTGGATAATTCGATGGACAGAAGAGCCTGGATGTATATAAAATACATGTATTTTATATGGATAAAACATTTTTATGTATGTATACTATAAAAACATTTATATACATATACACACACAAAATCCAGCTTTAAAAAGATAAGGAATTCTGATAAATGTTATATCAATGGATCTTAAGGACATTATGCTAAGTGAAGTAAGCTGGTTACAGGGAGCTCCCTAGATGTTCAGTGGTTAGAACTTGAACTAATCCCTGATCAGTTAATTAAGATCCTGAAAGCCATGCAGTGCAGCCAAACAAGCAAAAAACAAACAAAATAAGCTAGTTACAAAAAGGTAAATATGATTTTCATTTATATAGAGAATCTAGAGTAGTCAAATGTGTAGAGACAAAAAGTAAAATGGTGATTTCTAGGGGCTGGTGGCAGGGAGAGTGGGAGATGTGTTTAATAGGTATAGAGATATAGTTTTATAAGATGAAAACAGTTCTGGAGATTGGTTGAACAGCAATATGAAATGTACTGAACACTACCAAACTGTACATTTAATATTTGTAAGGTGGTATATTTTGTATTATATGTGTTTCACCTCAATTAAAAAATGCCATTTATACTGTTTCAAAAATATTAAATAATTTGAGATAAATTTGACAAGATATGTCACATTGGAAACTACAAAACACTGTTGAGAGATTTAAAAGAAGACCTGTGTAAAAGGGGAGATATACCAAGCTCATAGATAGAAAGAAATAAAATATTGCTAAGATGTTGCTTCGGTCGTGTCCAACTCTTTTGTCCCTATAGACTGTAGCTTTCCTCTGTCCTTTGTCCCTATAGACTGTAGCTTTCCTCTGTCCATGGGATTCTCCGGGCAAGAATACTGGAGTGGGTTGCCATGCCCTCCTCCAGGTGATCTTCCTGACCCAGGAATCCAACCTGTATCTCTTATTTCTCCTGTCTTGACAAGAAGGTTCTTTACCATTAGCACCACCTGGGAAGCCCTGCTAAGATGTCAGTTCTCCTCAAATTTATCTATAGAGTCAGTGCAATTTCAATGAAAATACTCACAGGCCTTTAAAATTTGTTTTAGAAATTTATAAGATTCTTCATAAATTCAGATGTAAATAAAAAAGAACTGGAATTGCCAGAATGACTTTGAAAAAGAAGAACAGAATGGGAGAAGTCACACTCCTTGACTTCAAGTCCTATTATAAGGCCTGGAAAATGAAAAAGTGTGGTATTAATCTCAAGATAGATAAATAGATCAATGGAAGGATATAACCTATTTTTAGTCCAGAACTAGATCTTAACATATCTGAGCCTTTGAATTTTTTAAAAATATGCAGAGGCAATTCAGTGGAGAAAGCCAATCTTTTTAACAAATGTCCCTGGAATAATTGGACATTTGTATGTGGCATCCTTGGTGATTCAGTGGTAAAAGAATCTGTCTTTAATGCAGGAGACTCAGGTTCAGGAGATGGCAACCCACTTTAGTATTCTTGCCTGGAAAATCCCATGGACAGAGGAGCCTGGCTGGCTACAATCCCTGGGGTCGCAAAGAGTCGGACATGACTGAGCACGCACATGTGTGCATGCAGAAGAATAAACTCAAATACATACTTTGCATCTAATAAAAATGAACCCAGCATGGACCCTAGACTTAAATGTAAACTAAAACCATAAAACTTCTGGAGGAGGATGTTAAAAGAAACCTTGGGTTAAGAAATCCTTGATTTCTTAGATTCGACAACAAAAATATGATCTGTAATAAAGAGAAATTGACAAAATTGTCATCATCAAAGTTAAAATTTCTAATCTTCAAAAGACACTATTGAGAGAAACAAAATACAAGATACAGGCTGGAAAACCTGATAGAAGACTTGATTCCAGAATATATCATGAACTCTTAAAACTCAATAATAAGAAAAGAAACATGGACTTCCCTGCTGGTCCAGTGGTTAGTATTCCGCACTTCCAATGCAGAGGAACCAGGTTGGATCCCTGGTCAGGGAACTACACTTGGCACAGCCAAATAAATATTTTTTTTAAAAAAAAGAAAAGAAGCAATCCAATAAAAATGGGCAAGGGACTTCCCTGGTGGTCTAGTGGTTAAGACTTTATGCTTCCACTGCAAGGGGGCACAGGTTCCATGCCTGGTCAGGGAACTAAGATCCCATATGCCATTTGTTGTGGCCAGAAAAAAAAAAAAAAAAAGAGCAAAGCATTTGACAAACACTTCACCAAGTATCGATGGTAAATAAGTAGTCAGAAAGATACTCAATAGTATTAGTCACTAGGAAAAGGCATGTTCAAATCAGTGAGATATCATTACATAACTAGTAGAATGGCTAAAATGAAAATACTAACCATACCGTAGCTTGGCAAAGATGTGGGGCAACTGGAACTCTCATGCATGGCTTATAGGAACGTAAAATAGTACAACCACTTTGGAAAAACACTTTGGCAATTTCTTAAAAGCTAAACATGTATCTAACATATGATCTAGCCATCCCACTCCTAGTTATTTATCTATAAGGAATGAAAGCATGTACCCGCATACCCATATAAATACTTGTGTTTGAATGCTCACAGCGGCTTTATTTGTATTAGGCACAAACTGGAAACCATTGTAGTGTCCACTAACAGGTTAACAGATAAACAGACTGTAGCATAATCATATAATGAAGTAGTCAGCAATAAAAGGAATGAACTGTTGATGATGGAACAGCATTGATGAATCTCGAAAGAATTATGCTAACTGAAAGTTATCAGAGAAAAGAAGGGCACATACTTTGTGATTCCAATTTTATGTGAATTCCATAAAATTCTAGAAAATACAAACTAATCTATAGTGAAAGAAAACATATCAGTAGTCACCTGGGGAGAGATGGGAGGGAGGGATAACCAAGTGGCTGGAGAAATAAGTTGGAGGTGATGAATATGTTCATTATCTTGATTGTGGTAATAGTTTCATGGGTGTATTACTTGTGTCAAAACTCATCACACTGTATTTTGAAATATCACGTAGTCTTGTCGATTATACTTTGATAAAGCTCTGAAAGATTAAGTTAATAAAAGAGCAACAGAGTAAATTCTGTAAGTAAAAAAGAGATTAAAGGCAAGATAATTTTTTTCTTTAGGATTTAAAAAACTAAATGGCATATGCACACTACTGTATGTAAAAATAGATAATCAACAAGGACCTCCTGTATAGCATAGGCAACTGTACTCAATACTCTGTAATAACCTATATGAGAAAATAATCTGAGAGAGAATAGATATATGAATAACTAAAACACTTTGCTGTACCCCTGAAACTAACACAATATTGTGAATCAACTATATGCCAATGAAAAATTAAAAAAACAAATGCCTGGGAATTACACTTTGTGTTTATAAATCTGAATTTCCATGACCCCAGATTGTAAATGATCCATCCTATATTTTAAAAACACAGACATTGACTCAATATTCCAGATAAATTTTAAGAACAGTGCAGCCAACTTCAAACCTGAGTCACTCTCAACCCTCTCAACCGACCTGCCATGCCGTGCTAAGTCGCTTCAGTCACGTCTGACTCTTTGTGACCCTAGGGCCCCTGGACTGTAGCCCCCCAGCTTTCTCTGTCCATATGATTCTCCAGGCAAGAATACTGGAGTGGGTTGCCCTGCCCTCCTCCTCAGCCGACACAGATAAGAGCAATTCCAGCTGTAATTAGACACTGAGAAGCACATGGACACTGTAAATGGGCCACAGAGGAGAGAACAACTTTGTTCATGTTGGCTTTTTTGTTTGTTTCATGTTAACCAGCAGAAATCTTTTCTAACATAACATCAAGTCATGGACAGACAATTCTACAGACAGTACTTATCACAGGTATACTTGTTCCTCCAGACTAGAATTAAGGTGGCACATATAGGTAGTCCCCAAACCTGAAATTCTCATTTTATCCAGGTACTTGGCTTCCTGGAATAGACTGTATTTTCCAGGTTCCCTGGGAGGTAGCCAGAGGCCTTGTGGTTAAATTCTGGCCAATGTGATGGCAGCAGAATAGGTGTGTGTGTAAGTGTGTGTGTAAAATTTCCTGTAAGTGTCTTAAAATGGAGTAAGCACTTCATTTTCATTTCACTCTTCCTCTGTCCTACTGCCTGAGATGAATATGAGTCTGTCAGTCCTGATCCAGGGCCATGACTACAACTGCAATAGAAAACGATCAAGAACAAGGTAATGAAAGTGCAGAGTGCAGAACAGGCATTGAAGCAGAGGGTGGTGGCAGAGCTGACCTGGGCTCAGATCACATCTCCCTGGAGGGTGGCTCTCTGGGCCTGCAGGTTGTGGGGAAGGGCAGGGAGGAAGAAGCACATGGGGGTCAGTGACAGTGGTTGGGCAGGGCTGCCACCTAGAGCTGTTTCGGTTTTGCGCCTGTTGCTCATGACCTGACCTGGCAGTGGCGTGCATGGGAGCTGCTTCAGTTGCCCAGGTGAATGGGCACCTCTTCTGACTCACACAAGGGCTCCCCAGAGGCTGGTGCTGGCCCAGAGGCTGGGACACAGTGGGTGCGGTGTGCTGGGCATTTGGAGAGAGGTAAGGCAAGCCAGGATGCCTGGGATGGAAAGCTGACCAGGGCAGCAGAGGAACCTGGGAGATCCTCAGCCAGAGGCTGCCCTGAATTTTCAACGTCTGTGCAGCCTGTGGGTCCTTGTCTGCTGCTGGCTTCTCAGCCAGCATCTGGACATCCTACAGTTGGGCTTCGTCTCAGAGTTGGGAAGATTCTGCGGATCTGTCTGGGGGCTTCATCTCAGAGGCCTCTACATCCAGTTGAGACCGTAGGACTACTTCTGTACAAGACTTGAGACAAAAGTGATTAAGAAAAAAAGAGATGAGTGTTACTTTAAGACCAAAGCTTTATTTCAAAACCCTTCCCCTGCTTTATTGAGGTATATGTGACAAATAGAATTGTAATACATTTAAAATGTACAACATGGTGATTTGATATACATGTCTATAGTGACATTTTTACCATACTGAAGTCAATTAACATATCCATCAGCTCACAGTTTCCTTTTTATTCACCTTTTTTTTTGTGGGGGTTGAGAGAACACTTAAGATTTACTTTCTTAATAAATTATAAGTATACCAAATGGTATAGTTAGCTTCAGTTACTATATTATATATTAGCCGCTCAGACTTTATCATATAACTGAAAGTTTGTACTTTTTTTTTTTTTTACCAGCTTATCCTTTTTTTTTGGTTGGGGGACTGTGTGACCTCACTTATGGGATCTTAGTTCCTTGACCAGGGATGGAACCTGTGGCCTCTGCAGTGAAAGCACTGAGTCCTAACCACTGGACCACCAGGGAATTCTCTACCAGCCTGTTTTTCCTCACCACCTTCCACCCTCTGGCAACCATTACTCTAATTTCTGTTCTAATGAGTTTGTTTTCTTTAAGATTCCACGTGTAAGTGATATCATATAGTACTTGTCTTTGTCAGACTTTTTTCATTTTGCATAACACCCTCAAGGTCTATCTGTGTTGTTTCAAATGGCAGGATTTCATATTTCTCACAGATTAATAATTTTCCTTTGTATATAAATACCAAATCCTCTTTATTTCTTAAGTTGACGATGGACAGTTTTTTCCATGTCTTGTCTATTATGAATAATGCTCCAATGAATATGGCACTCCAGATATCTGATAGTGATTTTATTTCCTTTGGATGTATACTCTGAAGTGAGATTGCTGCATCATATGTAGTTATAATTCTAATATTTGAGGACCTCCATCCTATTTTCTTATCTTCCCTGGTGGCTCAGTGGTAAAGAATCCACCTGCAGTGTAGGAGACTTGGGTTCAATCCTTGGGTTAGGAAGATCCCTTTGAGAAGGAAATGGCAACCTACTCCAGTATTCTTGTCTGGGAAATCCCATGGACAGAGGAGCCTAGTGGAGTACAGTCCTTGGGGTTGAAGAAGAGATGGACACAACTTAATGACTAAACACACACATACATCTTTTTTTCCATAGTGGCTGTTCAAATTTACAATCTACAAACAGTGGACAAGGATTCCCTTGCAGGCCAAGGATATTAAGAAACAAGTGGAGGTTTTAACTCCTTCATCCTCTGCCCAGACTCAAAGGACTCTGAGCCCTTAGGAGATAGTGGAATCACCAAATAAAAGGAGCATGGATCCCTGGCTTAATCTATGGGTCACTAGAAATACGCACATGGAAATGTTGTGATAGTGTGAAGTAAACTTGTATCTTGTAAGCTGCTGATTTGGTGAGGTTTATTTTTTACAGCCTCTAGCAATATAACTTTTAGACCTCAGTGCCCACTAGCCCAGCACATCTCAATCTATTTGTGACTGTGGCATAGATTATGTTTTTGGTATCTCTAGTCTGTCATGGAGGGCCTCCCTGATAGCTCAGTTGGTAAAGAATCCACCTGCAATGCAGACTCAATTCCTGGGTCGGTAAGATTCAGTGGAGAAGGGATAGACTACCCACTCCAATATTCCTGGGCTTCGCTTATGGCTCAGCTGGTAAAGGATGTGCCTGCAAAGCGGAGGACCTAGGTTTGATCCCTGGGTTGGGAAGATCCCCTGGGGAAGGGAAAGACTACCCACTTCAGTATTCTGGCCTGGATAATTCCATGGACTGTATAGTCCATGGGGTCGCAAAGAATCGGACATGGCTGAGCAACTTTCACTTTCACTTTCAATCTGTCATGGATTGATCCTTTTGTTCTATACTTTGGTTGACAAGATTCTTGATCTTATACTTGGATGTCATGATGACATCAAATTGCTATAAGTTTCAAAGTATCTACTGTCAATTCCTGCACCTGTCTTATAATGAACATTAGCAGTTTGATGGACCAGCTGTTAGTGTTCATTTCACTATTACTTTAGCTTTTTACTCTGTTATTTTTCTCTATAGCATTTACTGTTCTCTATAACTATCTTGTTTATTTAGAGGTCTATTTGTTTATGGTTTTCTTCCCACTAGAACTTAAGCTCTATAAGAAAGGGGTCTGATTTACTTTGCTCTGTTGCTTTCCTACTTCCCAGTCTAGTGCCTGATACATAGTACGTGCTCAGAAAGTATTGTTGATTTTTGAATCACAAGCAATGGTGTTGGTGGGAAGAGGAGGCAACCATAGCTCTCATGAAAGCTGTCTATGATCCTACCTGGTCTGAATTATAGCCAATTTACTCACAGCTGCTTGACTCCCTGGTTTTCTGATAGACCCACAGGTATCCCACATTAGGTCCAGCCTCTCTCTTTAAGTTTTCCCCTTTAGAGATGGGGTCACTATGGACTGTCACTGTTTAGTGATATGTCTGTCTTCCAACCTAGATTATGAGATTCTGAAGGTGTAAGGTTTGATCTCAAGTGATGACTGATATGTTCCCAGAGTCATGCAGCACAGTCTAGGTCCTTGGTCAACATAAGTAGATTTATGGCATCAATGCATGAATGTGGACAGAGGGGAGGCTGCCATGGGGAGTCAGTATGCTACTCTGTTTCCCATGGCCCACATCTTGGCGGAGTCCCTAGGTTGGTCTTGAGCTCTGGTTTAAGGGGCTGCCTGAACTACCACTTTCTTTCCCCCAACAGCCACCTCATGGCGTTGGCTCAGGATGGCCGCACTCAGAATGCCAGACACTGAGAGGCAGGAGTCTCATTTGGCCCCAGTGGATACTTCGAGTCAAGGTTATACACTGTTGTATATTTTTTTGGTTGCTTTTTCATGACCTGTAGAGGAAGTTACCTATTAAATAAGATTGTTAGGAATACACTCAGGGTGAGGAGTATGATGACGCATCCCGAAACAATTGCTGAGACAGCAAAACTGAAGACTTTGTGGGAGGTCTTGACTGCCAAGGTTCGTTCATTCCTACGGTTGTGGCGCCTTGTCTGAGTTTGAGAGGCGAGACAGAACAGGAACAGATGGGTTTAAAAGGGCTCTTGGAGGGGGTAAAGGCACTGCAAGGACTCAGGGTGGGGTCTGAGCTAACAGGATGGAGAACATGGATGAAATTGGTTCAGGGTCAGAGCCAGGGTGGAAAGGGAGGGGAGGGTGAGGACTGACACGATGCACATTCCCACCTGGGAGGAATAGTACAAGGCTGCAGCGCCTAAAGGACAGCACAGGAGATAGGCCACGATCGCCAGCAAGAGGTGGTCGCTTGGAGGCTTGTCAGACCTAATTTCAAAAGCCTGGGGAGAAGGAGTGGGTTATCATTCAGTGTGGCTTCTGGACTCTATGATTCCCAAATACCTCCTACCTTTCACCCTGCTTGGCTTCTATAAAATCTTTACTGACACTCTTTAAAAACATCTCATTGACTCCCACTAGTTGCACCATACCCCCTTTAACCTTACTATAATACCTTGATCTCCCCTAGAACTCATTTACCCCCCATCCCACCCCACCCCCTCTAATCCCTCTCTGTTCTCTATATCCCTTTCCCTGCCTCCTACAACCTCCTCACCATCTTCTCTAACTGCCTTGCACACCCCTACAGCATTCCTCACTTGGCCCCCTCCACTGTCCCCACAAAACTGTTCATTTTATTTTCGTGGCATCTTGTCTGAGTTTGAGAGGAGAGGCAGAATGGGAATAGATGAGCTTATCAGGGTTATTGAATGGGGGTGAGCCATTGGGAGTGTACAGACCCAGGGTAGGGGCCTGAATCCAAGGAGAGAGGACAAGGAAGGTGGTTCAGGGTCAGAGCCCGATAGAGGGAGAGGAGGGCTGGGATTTGCAAAATGCAGATTCCCACCTGGGAAGAGTAGAACGTGGCTGCCATGCATAAGGGACAGCACATGAAGCAGGCCACAGTTGGCAGTATGATGTCATCCTCGCTGGGTGACGCCTCTGTCATAATTTCAAACACCTGGGGAAGGAGTGGGTTATGGCTCAGTATGGCTTCTGGTCTCTCATATTCTCTCTGACCTCTCCCTTTTTATACTAACACATCTCTCTGTGGCTCCTATAAATTCTTCACTGACCACCCCCTTAACCCTTGCAAACTCTGTCTCCCCCTAACATCACTCTCTCTCTTTTAATACCTCCCTGACCACTAGACCTGGTAGCAACCTCACACCCCACCCCATGCCCTAGAATCCCTCTTTGTTCTCTGTAACATTTTCCCCTTCTCCTGTAAGCTCCTCCTTTGTCTTCTATAATTGCTTGCTGATCTCTACAGCTTGTCTCACTTGACCCCTTCCACTGTCCCCCTAAAGTCCCTACTGATTCTGGTGACTCTCACTTGGCCTCTGTGTACCTCGACTGACCCACTGTCACACTTTGTTTCCATTAACACTCTCATAGTCCTCCAAGCAACCTTCTCTTTGTCCCTATAAACCACCCAACTAAGAAGACCCTCTCTCAACACTTTTCATGTGTAAAACCTCCACTGTCCCCTTAAAATCTTTCACCCTATAATACTTTGAATGTCTTTTTAAAAACATTTATTTATTTGGCTGTGCTGGGTCTTAGTTGTGACACTTCAGAGTTTTGGTTGTAGCATGTGGGATCTTGTTCCTTGACAAGGGATCAAACCCAGGCCCACTGCGTTTGGAGCAAGGAGTCTTACCCACTGGACCACCAGGGAAGTCCCTATAATACTTCTAATGTCCTTAATAATTTTCTGCTTCTCCCCTTTATAGCTTCCCAGCTGGCTCAGACGGTAAAGAATCTGCCTGCAATGCAGGAGACATAAGAGATGCAGGTTTGATCCCTGGGTTGGGAAGATCCACTGGAGAAGAGTATGGCAACCCACTCCGATATTCTTGCCTGGAGAATCCCATAGACAGAGGAACCTGGCAGTCTACAGTCCATGGGATTGCAAAGAGTTGGACATGACTGAGCAACTAACATTTCATTTCATTGTCTCTTTTATAATAATACCACTCATTTTGTCCTTGTGAATCTGTCATGATCCTGTTATGACCCTTATTTTTCATCCATAAACTTCTCCCTTCTCCCCTTCACACCATAATTTCTCACTTGGCTCCTCTGTTATTTGACCAACTGTGAACTAAAGTTCTCTCCATTTCCACTTACAGCCTCTTTTCTATCCCTTTATAAAGACTTTCCCATTCACCCACTGAAATCTTCTACCTCTGAAACCAACTTGGTGATCCTTTGAACTCCTTTTCCCACCACTAATTACAACCTCCCTGTTGTCCTAAACTTGTGCTCCCTCTAGATACTTCTTTACTTATAAAACTGTCTCTGTCCCCTTATGAACCTTCCCCCTTTACTCCCCCAACCCTCTGTAACTCTCTTCCTTCCATCTGTCACCCCATAAATTCTCTCGCTGCCCCTTCAAACACCCCATTAGAGCAACTTGATCTGGCACTACCAAGGCTACATAGAGCCTTTCCTTCACTATCCAGAGATTACCATGGAGACCAGGCAGGCCCCACCTCCTAGTCTATCTTTCTACCTCTATTGGCTGATTGGAGGTTGTGTGTGATGACTAGGGTAAGCCAAATACTCACGTGGCTGCTGATTGGTCTGAAGGAGCTCAGGCTCTTCCTACTTTCTCTGGTGACTGATCAATTCCAGGAGTGCCTTGAGGGTCCATCTAGTCAAAGCTATGGTTTTTCCAGTAGTCATGTATGGATGTGAGAGTTGGACTATAAAGAAAGCTGAGCAGTGAAGAATTGATGCTTTTGAACTATGGTGTTGGAGAAGACTCTTGAGAGTCCCTTGGACAGCAAGGAGATCCAACCAGTCCATCCTAAAGGAAATCAGTCCTGAATATTCATCAGGACTGATGCTGATGTTGAAACTCCAATACTTTTGGCTACCTGATGTGAAGAACTGACTCATTAGAAAAGGCCCTGATGCTGGGAAAGACTGAAGGTGGGAGGAGAAGGGGATAACAGAGGATGAGATGGTTGGCTGGCATCACCGATTCAATGGACATGAGTCTGAGTAAACTCCAGGAGTTGGTGATGGACGGGGAGGCCTGGAGTGCTGCAGTCCATGAGGTCACAAAGAGTCAGACATGACTGAGTGATTGAACTGATACAAGACAAGTCTTAATGACCTGGATAACCACAATGGTGTGGTCACTCACCTAGAGCTGGTCATCTTGGAGTGTGAAGTCAAGTGGGCCTTACGAAGCATTACTACAAACAAAGCTAATGGAGGTGACAGAATTCCAGCTGAGTTATTTAAAATCCTAAAAGAGGATGCTTTTAAAGTGCTGCACTTAATATGTCAACAAATTTGGAAAACTCAGCCAGCAGACAGGAAAGAGTCAGTTTTCACTCCAGTCCCAAAGAAGGCTGGTGCTAAAGGGTGTTCAAACTACTTGTACAACTGTGTTCATTTCACATGCTTGCAAGATTATGTTCAAAATCCTTCAATCTAGGCTGTAGCAGTATGTGAACTGAGAACTTCCATATGTACAAGCTGGGTTTTGAAAAGGCAGAGGAACCAGAGGTCAATTTGCCAACATTTGTTGAATCATGGAAAAAACAAGGAAGTTCCAGAAAAACATATACTTCTGCTTCATTGACTACCTGAAAACCTTTGACTCTGTGGATCACAACAAACTGGAAAATTCTTAAAGAAATAGGAGTACCAGATCACCTTACCCGTCTTCTGAGAAACCTGTATGCAGGTCAAGAAGCAACATTTAGAACCGGACATGGGAAAACTGACTGGTCCAAATTGGGAAAGGAGTATGTCAAAGCTGTATGTTGTCACCCTGCTTATTTAACTTATATGCAGAGTACATCATGCAAAATGCTGGGCTGGATGAATCACAAGCTGGAATCAAGACTGCCAGGAGAAATGTCAACAACCTTAGATATGCAGATGATACCACTCTAATGGCAGAAGTAAAGAGGAACTAAAAAGCATCTTGATAAGAGTGAAAGAGGAGAGTGAAAAATCTAGTTTGAAACTCAACATTCAGGCAACTAAGATCATGGCATCTGGTCCCACCACTTCATGGCAAAAAGAAGGGGAAAAAATGGAAGCAGTGACAGACTTTATTTTCTTGGGCTCCAAAATCACTGTGGACAGTGACTGCAGCCATGAAATTAAAAGACGTTTACTCCTTGGAAGGAAAGCTATGACAAACCTAGACAGTGTATTAAAAAGCAGAGACATTATTTTCCTCACAAAGATTTGTATAGTCAAAGGTATAATTTTTCCAGTAGTCATGTACAGATGTGTGAGTTGGACCATGAAGAAGGCTGAAGGCCAAAGAACTGATGCTTTTGAATTGTGGTGCTGGGGAAGGCTCTTGAGGGTCCTTTGAACAGCAAGGAGATCAAACCAATCAATCCTAAAGGCAATCAACCCTGAATATTCATTGGAAGAACTGACGCTGAAACTGAAGCTCCAATACTTCGCCACCTGATGCGAAGAGCCGACTCATTTGAAAAGACCCCGATGCTGGGAAAGACTGAAGGCAGGAGGAGAAGGGGCTGACAGAGGATGAGGTGGTTGGATGGCATCACTGATTCAATGGACATGAGTTTGAGCAAAGTTTGGGAGATAGTGTAGGACAGAGGAGACTGGTGTGTCCATGGGGTCGCAGAGAGTCAGATGACTGAGCGATTGAACAACAGCAACAACATTATATCCCAGTAATTATTTGTCTTATATTTGGAAGTTCATACCTTTTACCACTTTCATCCAATACCCCCTCCCCCATTCACTTTCTTTGGTCACCACAAATCTGGTCTCTGTTTATTTATGAGCTTGTTTAAAGTATAATTGACCTATCCCTGGTGCACAATATCGTGATTTGATATTTCTATACAGAACAAAACAATCACTGTGATGTCTAGTTATCATTCAGCACCATAAAAATATTACATTACTACTGACTATATTCCCCATGCTGTACATAAATGTGATTCATTTATTTTTTAGCTAGGACTTTGTGCCTCTTAGTTTTCCCTTACCTATTCCACTTATTTCCCCACTCCTTTTTTTTCCCCACCCACTTCTGTATCTATGATTCTTTTTCTGTTTTGTTATGATTGTTCATTTGTGTCATGTTGATAGTAAAATTATTACCATAATCAAATTAATTAACACATCTATCTGCTCACACAGCTACCTCTTGATTGTTTTGGTGGAGTGTTGAAAGCTTAAGATTTACTTTCTTAGCAAATTTTAAGTACCAAATGCAGTATTGTTAACCATAGTTACAATGTTATATATTAGACCTTCAGACCAAATTCACCTTATAACTGAAATTTTCTACTTTTTTTTTACCAGCTTGTTCCCCACCTTCTAGCCTGTGACAACCTTCATACTATTTTCAGTTTCTATATTTTTTTAAAAAAATATTATATATATAAGTGATATCATACAGTATTTATATTTTTCTCATTTGACCTATTTCACTCATAGTAATTCCCTCAATGCCCATTTGTGTTGTCTTAATTGGCAGTATTTCATATTTCTCATGGCTTATTAATATTCATTTCTGTACATATAACACATCTTCTTTATCCATTCATCCATTGTCAGACACTTGAGTTGTTTCCTTATCTTGCCTATTGTGAATAATGCTGCAACGATCAAGCGAGAACAGATATCTCTTTGAAGCAGTGATTTTATTTCTTTTGGACATATGCCCAAAAGTGAAATTGCTGCATCATATGATAGACAATCGCAGTTAATATTTAAATTACATTTTTTGAGGGTCCTCAATCCTGTGTTCTGTGGTGTTTGTCCAAGTTTACATTCCCACCAACAGTGTACAAGTGTTCACTTTCAGGTGAGGGATTTTAAAAAGCTGATGGAGGACTTCTGTGGTGGTCAAATTATTAAGAATCCACCTGCCAAGATGGGCGACATGGGTTCTATCTCTGATCCAGGAAGATCCCACAAGCCATAGAGCATCTAAGCCTGTGTGTTACGATTATTGAAGGCCGCATGCCCTAGAGCCCCTACTCTGCGACAAGAGAAGCCCACGCACCACAAGTAGAGAGAGCCCATGTGCAACAGTGAAGACCCAGCACAGGCAAAAATAAATAAAATTAAAAAGCAAATGTCTTACTGTCTTCTTCTACCTGAGTTCAAAGGACTCTGAGCCCTCTGGTGATGGAATCACCAAGCAGAAGGAGATGGGATTTGTGAACTATATGTGGGTCACTTGAAATGCCCACATTTTGAGGTTGTGATAGTGTGAAATAAACTTATATCTTGTGTGCTATTGATTTGAGTGGGTTTATTTGTTACAGCCTCTGGCATGACTCTAAACAGTATACTTTCTAGACCTCGGTGCCCACTAGCCCAGTGCATCTCAAACTAGTTTTGATTGTGACATTGGATCTGTTTTTGATGTCTCCGGTCTGTCATGTATTGATCCTTTTGGGTAATACTTTGTTCAAGAGGACAAAACTCTTGATCTTATACTTGGAGGCCATGACCCTATCTAATTGCTGTAAATTTCAATGCACCTACTATAAATTTCTGCCTAGCTTGTTGTAATTAACATTAACAGTCAGTGGACCCGTACTGGTACTGCTCTAGCTTATTACACTGTTATTTTTCTCCATAGCATTTACATTCCCTGTAACTATCTTGTTTATTTAGAGTTCTGTCTGTAAGCTGCATCAGAAAAAGGTATGATTTCTTTTGCTCTTTTGCATTCCTAGTTCCTGTTACAATGCCTAACAAATAGTAGGCGCTCAGGAAGTATTGTTGAATGATGCCTAAATCACAAGCAATGGTGTTGGTGGAAAAAGGAGGAGGCAACCATAACTGTTATGGGAGCTCTCTACAATCCTACCTGACTTGAATTCTAGCCAGTTTACTTACAGATGCTTGACTCCTTAGTTTTCTAATAGACGACAAGTACCCAGATTAGGTCCAGCCTCCTTTATCCCCTACTAGATTTCCCTGATTACAGATAGATCCACTGTGGATGGTCACTATCTGGTGATATGTCTTCCTCCCTGGTTTATAATTTCTGAGAGGGTGGGGATTTGATTTGAAGTTGACTGCTGTATCCCCAAAGTCAGGCAGCTCAGTCAAGGCCCTTGGATGACATAAACAGGTTTGTGGTGTGTGTTTGGGCAGGAGCAGAGACTGCCCAGGGGAAACAGTGCCCTACACTGTCTCCCATGACTCCCACCCCTCTGCAGGGTCCTAGGGTTGGTCTTGATCTCTGGCCTGAGTTACCACTTCCTTCCTCTGTCAACCACCTCAAGGTACTTCAGGTTAAAACACCTGGCACACCAGACATTGGCCCATATGGATACTGAGAGCCTAGGTTAATAACTGTTGTGTATTTTGGTGGTTTTCTTCATGAGTTGGAGATGAGGTCACCGTTTAAAAGTGGCTATTATTAATATAATCCAGCTGTTGAGTGCAGCGATGCATGCCATAATAATTGCCGCCAGTGCAAAACTGAAGACTTTGTGGGAGGTCTCGGCTGCCAAGGCTCGTTCATTCCTACGGTTGTGGCGCCTTGTCTGAGTTTGAGAGGAGAGACAGAACAGGGATGGATAGGCTTAAAAGGGTTATTGCGGTGGGGGGTGGGGGTGGGAGCGGAGATGAAGGTGCTGCAAGGATTCAGGGTGGGATGTGAGTCAACAGGATGGAGAATGTGGATGAAACTGATTCAGGGTCAGGGCCAGGGTGGAGAGGGAGGGGAGGGTGAGGACTGACACGATGCACATTCCCACCTGGGAAGAATAGTACAAGGCTGCAGTGCCTAAAGGACAGCACAGGAGATAGGCCAAGATCGCCAGCAAGAGGTGGTCACTGGGGGCCTCATCAGACACACTTTCAGATTCCTGGGGAGAGGGAGTGAGTGAGTGATGGCTCAGCAAGGCTTCTGGACCCTACCATTCCTTGTAACTTCCTTCCTTGACTGTCTTTGATCCCTATAAAATCTTCACTGACACTCTTTAAAAGTCTCACTGACTCCCTCTAACTCACATCATATTCCTTCAAACCTTATTACCCCCTCTAATAAATACCCTTATGCCATAACCCCCAGATCCTCTCTTCTTCCCACCCCTATGCCCTATAAACCCTCTCTGTTCTCTGTAACATTTTCTTCATCTCCTACAAGCTCCTCCCTGTCTTCTGTAACTACGTTGCTCCCCTCTACAGCATGTCTTACTTGACCCCTTCCACTGTTCCCCTAAAGTCCCTACTGATTCTGAGGACTCTCATTTGGCCTCCCTGTACCTCAACTGACCCACTGTTAGTTTGTTTCCATTAACACCCTCATTGTCCCCCAAGCAACCTTCTCTTTGTCCCTATATACCACCCTACTAAGAAGACTCTCACTCAACACTAACACACTTTTCATGTGTAAAGCCTCCATCATCCCCCTTAAAGCTATTATCCTATGACAATGTCTTTAATACCTCTCTGCTTGTCCCTTTTATAATAATACCACTCATTTTGACCCTAAGCATCTGTCATGGTCCTATTATGACTCTTATTGTTCACCTATAAATTCCTCCCTTTCCCCCACCCCTATATCCTCTCACTTGGTTCCTCTAAGATATTATTTGAGCAAATATAAATCTAAGTCATCTCCTTGTCCACTCATAGCCTCTCCTCTGTCCCCTTTTAAAGACCTGAACTGTTCTTCCTAACACCTTCTCTCTGCCTCTAAAAGAGGCAGACCTTGGTGGTCCTTGAATTCCTTCTCCCTCCACTAATTACAACCTTCCAGTTCTCCAAAATCCATTCTCCTTGAATAATTCTCTACACCCTTTCTGCCCTCTAATGAAGCCCTCCTTGCGTGTTCATTCCCACCCCCTCTAACTCTTTTTCCCTCCTGTCACCCCATAAATTCTCTCCCTGCTGCCCTCACCTCCATTAGGGCATACGGATCTGGCAATACTAAGGTAACATAGGGCCTGTCCCTCACTCCAATCTGCCAGGGATTACCATGGAGACCAGACAGGCCCCGCCTCCTATTCTATCATTCTACTTCTATTGACTGATTGGAGGTTGTGTGCTAGGGTTGAGGAAGCCAATTCTTATCTGGATGCTGATTGGTCTGAAGGAGTCCAGACTCCTCCTATTCTCTCTGATGACTGATCAATCCCCGCAAGGGAGAGACACCACTTGGTGCAAGAGTGATGTCAGCCTAGGAGTCTTAGATTGCTTCAGATACCTCAAGAGGGCTCATTTAGAAGTGGGAGGTGGAGGGTGATCTTTGCAAGAATGAAAAGCTTTTCATGTGCTTATTTGCCACCTTTGATGAAGTGTCAGTTCAGGTCTTTCTCCCATTAAAAATAGTTTTTTTTTTTTTAATTACAGTTAGGTTTGAGGGTCATATATATTTTGAATTCAGATATCAAATATGTGATTTGAAAGTATTTTCTTTGGGTCTGTAGCTTAATCTTTTTATTTTCTAACAGTGTCCATTACAGAGCAAAGTTTTTAATTTTGAGGGAGTCTAAATTACTTTTTTTTCTTTTATGGAGGTGTTTTTGGTGTCATGTCTAAGAACTCTGCTTAACTCAGGAGGATTTTTTTCCTATGTTTTCTTCTAGATGTTAGATTTATAATGCACATTTAGCTCCATGGTCTGCATTGAGTATATCTGTATAAGATATGAGGTTTTAGTTGAGATTAATTATATTTTTGTTAAAGTGATCCAATTAAACAACATGAATACCCTTTTTTTCCCTTAAATTGCTTTTGGACTTCTTTTTAAAATAAATTGACTATATTTACTGTGTGCCTCTTTCTGCATTCCTTATTCTATTCTTTTGACCTAGGTATTTATCTGTTTGCCATTGCCACACTGTCTTATTAATGTAGCTTTATAATGATTCTTAAAATTGGGTAACATGAGTTCTATAACTTTATTCTTATTTTTCATAATTGTTTTGACTATGCTTGTCTAGATCTACAAATCTTGTTAGTCTTTTAATAGGAATAGTATTAGAATTTCATATCTACTTGAGAGATGTTGAACCTTTCAACTAACAAGCGTGGGAACACTTACAAGTCTTCTTTTATTTCTTTCGTCAGCTGCTGTTGTTTAAATAGACAGTGAATACACATAATCTCTTAGATATACACTCTACTAGTTTTTTTTTTAACTATTTAAAATGGTATTTTTAAAAGATATGCATTCTTATTGTTCATTGCTAGCATTTGCTAATATCTTAGATTTTTGCTTGTTGATATTGTACCCTGTGATCTTCTAAATGCATGTTACCAGTTCTAGGAATATATATGTATGTATGTATGTGTTTTTTCTTCCATTTTTATTGAGATATAATTGACATATAGCACTGCATAAGTTTAAGGTGTACAGCATAATGATTAGACTTACACACATCATGAAATGATCACTGCAATAAATCTAGTGAACATCCATCATCACATACAGATACAAAATAAAAGAAAAAAGTTTTTTTGCCTTGTGATGATTTACTCTTAGGATTTACTCTCTTAACAATTTACATGTAGAACTTACAGCAGTGTTGATTATATATTTATCACATTGTACATAATATTCTAGTAATGATTTGTCTTATAACTGGAAGTTTGTACCTTTTACCACTTTCGTCCAATTCCTCCTCCCTGACTCCCATCCTTTGGTCACCACAAATCTGATCTCTTTTTTTATGAGTTTGTTTGACCTATGCCTGGTGCACAATATAGTGATTTGATATTTGTATACATTACAAAATAATCATTGTGATAAGTCTAGTTTCATCAGTCACCATACAAAGATATTTCATCACCACTGACTATATTCCCCGTGATGCATGTAAATGTGATTCACTTATTTTTTAACCGAAAGTTTGGACTTCTTACTCTCCCTCACCCGGTCCACTTATCCTCCATTTGGCAACTATTTGTATCTATGACTCTGTTTCTGTTTTGTTATGATTATTCATTTGTATCATACCTGTAGTGAAATTATTACCATAATCAAATTAATTAACATCTGATAGCTCACACAGTTACCTCTTTACTTTTCTGGGGGGAGGTGTTGAACCCTTAAGACTTACTTTCTTAGCAAGTTTTAAGTTCACAATACAGTATTGTTAATGGTAGTTACAATGTTATATATTAGACCCTCAGAGCTTATGCACCTTGTAACTGAAATTTTCTACTTTTTAAAAAGTTTTTATCAGCTTGTCCCTTTCCCTCCCACTTTCCAGCCCCTGGCCACCATCATTCTACTTTTAGTTTCTATAGGAATATATTAAAACAAAAATTACATATGTAAGTGACATCATACAGTATTTATCTTTCTCTGTTTGACCTGTTTCATTCATGGTAGTTTCCTCAAGGTCCATCTGTGTTGTCTTAATTGGCAGAATTTCGTACTTCTCATGGCTTAATAATATTCCCTTCTGTACATGTATCACATCTTCTTTATGTGGATGACATTCGTCCTTTATCAGACACTTGAGCTGTTTCCTTATCTTGCCTATTGTCAGTAATGCTGCAATGATCAAGGGCGAACAGATATGTCTTTGGAGCAGTGATTTTCTTTCTTTTGGACATACGCCCCGAAGTGAAATTGTTGCATCAGTTGATAGTCATAATCAATCTATAAATTATACTTATGAGGGTTCCCCATTCTTTTGTCTATAGTGGTTGTCCAAGTTACCTTCTTACCAACAATGTACAAGCGCTCACTGGCAGGCCAGGGATTTTTAAAAGTCAAGTTGGGGTTCTCACTGCCTACTTCTACCTGAATTCAAAGGACTCAGCCCTCTGGGGATGGTGGAACTACCAAATAGGAGGAGATGGGATCCCTGAATTATTTGTGGGTCACTTGAAATGCCCAAATTTGAGGTTCTGGGCATGTGAAATATACTTCTATTTTGTGAGCTAGTGTATTTACTACAGCCACTAGCATGACCCGAAACAATATACTTTCTAGACCTCAGAGTCCGCTAGCCCACTGCATCTCAAACTATTTGTTATTGTGCTATAGGATCTGTTTTTGCTATCTCCAGTCTGTCATGGATTGATCCTTTCGGGCTGTACTGCAATGATCAAGGGCGAAGAGATATGTCTTTGGAGCAGTGATTTTCTTTCTTTTGGACATACGCCCAAAAGTGAAATTGTTGCATCAGTTGATAGACAGTCATAATTAATCTATAAATTATACTTTTGAGGGTCCCATCAGATTTAATGGGTTTAATAAGTTTACCCGTTCAGTTCCTATTTGCAGCACCCAATATTCTTTGAAATACCAGACAGACCTGGCAGTGGCCAACAGTCAGGTTCTCTGAGCATTCCATGTTGCAGTGGCACTTATCCAAAATTGGTACCTCCCTATCGTCGAGTGAGATTGAAATATACCAGTGACAAAAGCTTTTCTCCTTCAAGGGGAAGAAAGAAAATCACTCCTCAAAACCCAGCAGATGTGGCTGTGCAGTCTTTCTCCCAGTCCCATCTCTTCAGGCTAATTTCTCCTTTTTTTTTTTTTTTTTTTTTGCGGTGGAGCAAGAGACCAAAATCTAACTTAAGTTACAAGAAACAAGACAGTGATGGCTATAAAGGGAGTGGCCAGGAGCAACAGAACCTCCTGTCCCTCCCGCATCACAGAAAAACAAAAATAATAGATCCACAAAATACAGCAGCCAGAATCACAAAAATCCAATTCATCCAAGGGTGGTGGGAGGCAGGAAGGGTAAGTGGAAGGGGAAATGGCACAGGGAGAAAGAGTATTCACATCAGTCCAGGCACAAGGCTGGCAAGTGTTAGAGAAGAGCTGTAGAAAAACCTGAAGTCCTTTCAGACTCACCAGTGTTTAAAGTCCATAGAGGTGTCAGGAAGATTCTGCCTTATGTGCACCAGAGACAAAAGTTCGGATTCCTCAGAGAGAAGGGACTGTGTCTAGCGCCTTAGACATGGTGGGCCCTGCCTTCCCTGGGACGGGGATGGAGGTGAACCAGGAAAAAAAGCTGCCACGGCATGCTTCTGATCCCTCCTGTCTCCTCCGGATGGCAGGTGATGGACTCAGGGGCCCGCAGCGGCCTTCAGTTCAGCAGGAGATGGATGTGGTGAAGAAACTCTGCAGAAGTGGAAATTACTGCAGGTCCACCCATCTTGTGGATGAGTCTGCTGCTTAAGAAAATCAGTAAGGAGAAGAGGTGCAATTGGAAAAGGTATGCTTTGCTAGGGATCTTTGCTTCACTGGCGCTGATAAGGAATAAAGGGAAGCGGACAGAGAAGAGGCAGCCCCTGACAATGCTGGAGGACTGCATTGCTGTGAGGAAAGCCAGGGGCAAACCAAATCCAAAGCAAGGCCATTCCTTTCTGTGTTTGACAACCACTGGTGCGTTTCAATTTCCTTATTGAACCATCCATTGAAGCAGTGTAATGAGTAGAGCTTCTCTGATAGTTCAGTTGGTAAAGAATCCGCCTGCAATGCAGGAGACCTCGGTTCAATTTCTGGGTCAGGAAAATCTGCTGGAGAAGGGATAGGCTACCCACTCCGGTATTCTTGGGCTTCCCTTGGGGCTCAGCTGGTGAAAAAATCCGCCTACAAAGCGGGAGACCTGGGTTTGATCCCTGCGTTGGGAAGATCCCCTGGAGACGGAAAAGGCTACCCACTCCAGTATTCTGGCCTGGAGAATTCCACGGACTGTGAGTAGTGAGTAGAAAAAGAGACATATGCAGAAGACTAACCAGACTAACCAGCTGGATGGGAAAGAGACTCACAAACATCCCCTGGAGGAGGAAGAGAGCCTGCAGCAAAAGGCTGAAGAGCATGTCAGCAATTATTTTGATGACACTAGGGAATGTAGGAGGCTTCCTTCCTGATACCTCGGATGCCAGGTCAGCTATCTCATGGAACCAAATTGAGCTTATGACTTTGGTGAGCGCAAAGAGGGAGTGTGCCAAGAGAGCTCTGAAAGTTGACCCAGGGAAACTCTCTAGCCGTGTAGGGATGGGATCACCAATAGTCTGGGCTGCTACTCACTGAAGCACAGGAATAAACACTGGATGAAACAAGAGGGGACCGAAGCAGAAAACACCACCGTTTCAAGTGCAGCACTGAAAACTTCTCCTAACAACACGTGGCTCGCTCTCCTGCTTCCTCTCACTGCTCTGGGCTCTCCTCTGAGCCAGGACACTGTTTGCCCTTCTTGGACACTGCTCCTCTCTCTTTTGTTGAATCTGAGCATCTAGCTTTGAGATGGTACAAATTCCCCAGATGGAGGTTTTGATTCCCCTGGCAGAGTCCTGTAGAAAGGTTTTGACACTGTAAGCCATTTCTTCACTGCCCAAACTATCAACTACACAAAGGAGAGAGAGGTGTCCCCAGATCTTTCATCACAAGGGACACAGCTGCTTTGCCACCAGGGCTCCGGCTCTAGCCGGGCCTCTCGCCCTATACACACTGCTCAGCTCCTCCCGGCCCAACCTGCCCGGCCACCCACTCCTGCCCCACAGCTCCGGGGGCAAGGCTGCTGCACCCATACTCTGGCCTATACTTGGTTCAAACAGACAAGACTGTTTATTTTTATTTTTTAATTTTTAATTGAAACAAGACTCTTGATCTTATACTTGGATGCCATGACAATGTCAAATTGCTGTAAGTTTCAACGTATGGCTTCCCTGGTGGTTCAGAAGGTAGAGAATCCACCTGCAATGCAGGAGACATGGGTTCAGTTCCTGGGGTGGGAAGATCCCCTGGAGAAGGGAATGGCAACCCACTCCAGTACTCTTGAGTGGAGAATCCCATGGACAGAGGAGCCTGGTGGGCTACTGTCCATGGGTGTCACAAAGAATCAGACAGTCCTGAAAGACTAACATTTTCACTTTCAACCTACCTACTGGCAATTACTGGTGATGGACAGGGAAGTCTGGCGTGCTACAGTCCATGGGGTCACAAGGAGTCAGACATGACTGAGCCACTGAACTGAACTAAACTGGCAATTTCCACACCTATCTTGTGTAATTAACACTAACAGTCAGTGGACCAGTACTGGCATTGCTTTAGCTTATTACCCTGTGCTATTTTTCTCCATAGTATTTGCATTCCCTGTAATTACCTTGTTTATTTAGAGGTCTATTTTTTTATGATTTTCTTCTCACTAGAGCATAAGCTCCATTAGAAACAGGTCTGATTTATTTTGCTCTGTTGCTTTCCCAGTTAGTGGCCGAGACATAGTAGGTGCTCATAAAGTATTGTTGAATGACGCCTAAATCACAAACAATGGTGTTGGTGGGGAGAGAAGACAACCATAGCTGTTATGGAAACTACAATCCTACCTGGCCTGAATTCTAGTCAGTTCACTCACAGCTGCTTGACTCTCTGATTTTCTGATAGACCACAAGTACCCCAGATTATGTCCAAATTAGGTTCAGTCTCCAATACCCGCCACTGGATTTCCCCAATTACAGATAGCTCTAATATGGATGATCACTATCTGGTAATATGTCTTCCCTCCTGGTTTAAAAGTTCTAAGAGGGTGGAGATTTGATCTGAAGTTGACTGCAGTATCCCCAAAGTCAGGCAGCTCAGTCAAGGCCCTTGGTTGACATAAACAGGTTTGTGGCCTGTATTTGGGCAGGAGGGGAGGTTGCACTGGAGAAACAGTGCCCTACACTGTCTCCCATGAGCCCCTCTATGGTCCCAAGGTTGGTTTGAGCTCTGGTCCAATAGGCTGCCTGAGTTACCACTTCCTTCCCCCATCAACTACCTCAAGGTGCTTCAAGTTAGAACACCTGGCGCACCAGACACTGGCCCAAATGGATACTTAGAGCCTCAGTAAGTGACATTGTTGTATATTTTGGTGGTTTTCTTCATGAGCTGGAGATGAGGTTACCGTTTAAAAGTGGCTATTACAAATATAATCCAGACATTGATAGCAGTGATGCATGCCAGAATAATTCCCGTCACAGAATAATTGAAGACTTTGTGGGAGGTCTTGGTTGCCAAGGCTCGTTCATTCCTACTGTTGTAGCGCCTTGTCTGAGTTTGAGAGGAGAGACAGAACAGGAACAGATGGGCTTAAAGGGGTTATTGGCGGGGGTGAAGGCACTGCAAGGGTGGGGTCTGAACCAACAGGATGGAGAATATGGATGAAATTTATCCAGGGTCAGGGCTTCCCTGGTAGCTCAGATGGTAAAGAATCTGCCTGCAATGCAGGAGGCCCAGGTTTGATCCCTGGATTGGGAAGCTCCCCTGGAGAAGGGAATGGCTACCCACTCCAGTATTCTTCTCTGGAGAAATTCATGGACAGAGGAGCCTGGTGGGCTAGACTATGGGGTTGGAAAGAGTTGGACACAACTGAGCAACCACACACACACACACAACACACACACAGGGCCAGGGTGGAAAGGGAGGGGAGGGTGAGGACTGACATGATGCACATTCCCACCTGGGAAGAATAGTACAAGGCTGCAGCGCCTAAAGGACAGCACAGGATATAGGCCACGATCGCCAGCACGAAGTAGTCCTTGGGGGGCTTCTCAGCCATAATTTCAAGTGCCTGGGGGGAGGGAGTGTGTTATGGCTCAGTATGGCTTCTGGACCCTACCATTCCCTGTAACTTCTTTGATTGTCCTTGATTCCTATAAAATCTTCACTGACACTCTTTAAAAGACTCACTGGCTCCCTCGAACTCACACTGTATGCCCTTGAACCTTACTATCTATTTTAATCAATCCATTTACTCCATAACTCCCAGACCCTCTCTTCTCTCCACCCCCATACCCTATAACCCCTATGTTCTCTGCAGTGTTTTCTCCACCTCCTGTAAGCTATTCCCTGTCTTTTGCAACTGCCTTGCTGCTCTCTACAGCATGTCTCATTTGACCCCTTCCACTGTCCCTCTAAACTTTTCTGACTCTGAGGACTCTCACTTGACCCCCGTACCTCAACTGACCCACTGTAATACTTTGTTTCCATGAACATCCTCCTTGTCCCCCAAGCAATCTTCTCTTTGTCCCTATAAACCACCCTTCTAAGAAGATCCTCACTCAGCACTAACACATTCACTTTTCATGTGTAAAACCTCCATTGTCCCCTTAAAGACTTTCACCCTATAATATTTTAATGTCTTTAATAGCTCTCTGCTTATCCCTTTTATAACAAGATCACTCATTTTGCTCCTAAGCACATATCACGGTCCTGTTATGACCCTTATTGTTCATCTGTAAACTCTTCCCCTCATCTATCCCCACGCCCATATCCTCTCACTTGGCTCCTCTAAGACCTTTAGGCAACTGTAAACTCGAAGTCTCTTCTTATCCACTCATAGCTTCTTCTCTGTCCCTTATAAAGACCTGCCCGCGTCCTCCTAACGTCTTCTTTCTACCTCTGAAACCAGCTTTGAACTCCTTCTTCCTCTACTAATTACACAACCCCCCTGTTCTGCCAAACTTGTACTGTCTCTAAATACTTCTCTTCTTAATAAACCCTCTCTGCCGGCTCATGAAACTCTCCTTCCACCTGATTCTCCCCTACCTCTTCTAACTCTCTTCCTGGCACTTGTCACTCCGTAAATTCTCTCCCTACCTCTTCTAATCCCCCCACCTCCCTCCTTTAGGGCACCTGGATTTGGTACTACCAAGGCTACTTAGAGCCCCTTTTCCACTCCACTCTGCCACGGATTACCATGGAGACTAGGCAGGCCCCGCCTCTGTAGTTCTACTTCTATTGGCTGATTGGAGGTTGTGTGTGCTGGGGAAGCCAGTACTCAAGTGGCTGCTGATTGGTCTGTAGGGGTTCAGGCTCCTCCTACTCTCTCGGGTGATTGATCAATTCCCTAGGTGTCTTGGGGGAAAAAGCGCCGCTTGAAGAATGAGTGATGTAAGACTAGGGGTCTTGGGTTGCTTCAGGTACCTTGAGAGGGGTCATTTAACGATTTGAGTCAGGCTCTGCAGCAGTGGCGGCTGCTGTTTGTGAGAATTAACGTCTTTTCATGTGTTTACTTAACACCTCTATATCCCCCTTTATGAAGGGTCAGTTCATCTCTTTTGCCCACTTAAAAACAATTGCTTTGCTTTTATTACAGTTAAGTTTGAGGGTCATTTATATATTTTGGATACAAGTCCTTTGTCAGATGTATGATTTGCAGATATTTTCTCTGGTTCTGTAGTTCATCTTTTCATTTTCTCATACTGTGCACTGCAGATCGAAAGTTTTTAATTTGGATGAAATCTAAATTATTTTTTTTATAAGGGTGGTTTTGGTGTAATGCCTAAGACTCTTGCTTAACCAGGTCAGGAAGATTTTCTCCTATGTTTTCATCTTAAAGTTTAATAGATTTATAATACAATTTATATTAATCTATGCTCTATATTGAGTTTCGAATGTGAAGTTCTGGTTGACATTATATTTTGCATATGGTGGTCCAATTAACCTAACACTTTCTATTTCTTTGGTAAATTGCCTTTGCACTCAGTTCTAAATAAAATGGCTATATTTATTGTGGGTCTCTATCTTCACTCCTTGTTATGTTCTGTTGACTTATGTGTTTATCCATTTGCCAATACCATACTATCTTATTCATGTAGCTTTATAATGATTCTTAAAGTTGGGTCATGTGAGTACTCCAACTTTATTCTTATTTTTCAGAATTGCTTTGATTATGCTTGTCTAGATCTATAAATCTTTTTTGTCTTTAAGTAGGAATTGCATTATCTAAAAAATAATATATGTGTATATGTATAACTGAATCACCTTGCTGTGTACCTGAAACATTGTAAATCAACCATACTTCAATAAAAAATATATATTAAGGAATTGCATAAGAATTTCTGAATGAGTTGAGAGAGGTGTCAAACCTTCCAATTATCAACTGTGGGCAAATTCTCATTTGTTTAGTTCTTCTATTTTTTTTCATCAGCCATCTAGTTACACACACAACTTATACACATGATACATTAGATTTACACCCAATGTGTGTTTGCTCAGTTGTCTTCGACTCTTTGAGACCCCACAAACTGTAGCCTGCCAGGCTCCTCTGTCCATGGGATTTTCCAGGCAACAGTACTGGAGTGAGTTGCCATTTCCTATTTCAGGGGATCTTCCCAACCCAGGGATTGAACCCGCAACTCTTGTGTCTCCTGCTTTGGCAGGCAAGTTCTTTACTACTAGTGCCACCTGGGAAGTCTCGGATTTATACCCAGCTACTTGCATATTTGGGAGCTACTGGAAATGGTATTTTAAAAACATTTTTTATTTTGGTTTCTGATCGTTTGTTGCAAGCATATGGAAATACAGTAGATTTTTGAATATTGATATTGCTACCTGCATCTTGCTAAACTCATCAATTTTAGGAGTTTTTATTTCATTTTATTTTTTTTCAGATTCTTTGGGCTTTTCTACATAGAGAATCATGTCATCTGCAAAAAAGGTAGCTTTAATATCTTTTTGTATGCCCTTTTAAAATTTATTTATCTGACTGCACTGGGTCTTGTTGCCACATGAGGGCTTTCTCTAGTTGTGGCGAGTGAGGGCTACTCTCTAGTTGGAGTGCACAGGCTTCTCACTGAGGTGGCTTCTCTTGTTGCAGAGCAAGGGCTCTCGATGCACAGGCTTCAGGAGTGGCGGCACGTGGGCTCAGTAGTTGTGGCACATGAGCTTAGTTGCTCTGCAGCATATGGAATCTTCCTGGACCAGAGATTGAACCTGTGTCTCCTGCAAATTGGCAAATTTGGCAGGCAAATTCTTTACTACTGGACCACCAGTGAAGTCCTTTCCCTGCCGCCCCCTTTTCTGACTTATTGTGCTAATTAGGACTTCGAATCTGATGCTGCATAGTGGTGATGAGAGTGAATATCCTTGCCTTATTTCATATATGAAGGAAGAAAGCTTTCACACTTTCAGCACCGCATATGATGTTAGCTATAGGTTTTCTGTAGACACTATCAGGATGAGGAAGTTTCCTGTTATGGTTTGCTGGGTTTCTATTGTTAATGGATATTGACTCTTCTCAAATGCCTTTTTTGTATTGATTGATCATGTGGGTTTCCTTTTTTTAGACTGTTCATATGGTGGATTACACTGATTTTCTAATATTGAACCAACTTTGTATTCTTGGGAGAAACCCCAGTGCGTGATGCTGTATTCGATTTATATAGTTCTGTTTTTGGGTTTGTATTATTTCTCTGAGAATTTGCTTATCTATATTCATAACAGGTATTGATCTGTAATCTTTGGTACTTTTTTTTTCTGATTTTAGTATCATGATAATGCTGGCTTAATGAAATGATTTTGGAAATATTTCCTCTAATTTTTTCTTTTACTGGAAGAGCTATTTTCTGTTTGGTAGTGATGGGTATTTTCATTTCCTTGATTGTGGTAATGGCTTCATGGGTGTATACATATGTCAAAGCTTACCAACCTGTATACTTGAAATATCTATAGTCTTGTGAATTATACCACAATAAATCCCTCCCAAATTAGTAAAGAGTAAGAAAGTAATTTCTGGAAGAAAGGAGATATTAAAGGCAAGACTAAATTTTGTTCTTTAGGGCTTAAGAAGCTAAATGCTTGGATATTGCACATCCAGGTGAAGACTACAGCTCCGAGTTTCCCTGACCCCAGATTGTAAATGATTCATCCTGTATTTAAAAACACAGACACTGACCCAATATTCCAGATATGTTAAAAAAATTATTTACCTATTTATTTTGGCCATACTGCTTGATATGTGGAATCTTCATTTCCTGACCAGGAATTGAACTTGTGCCTGCAGCGGTGGAAGCTTGGAGTCCTAACCACTGGACCACCAGGGAAGTCCCTCCAGATAAGTTTCAAGAGCAGTGCAGCCAGCTTTATACCTGAGTAACTCTCAGTCCTCAATTGACACAGATAATAGCAATTCCACCTGTGACTGGACACATTGAGAAACACATGGGCTCTGTAAATATGCCAGAGGGAAGAGAAGAATTTTGTCCATCTCAGCTTTTTCATTTGCTTTGTGTTAACAGGGAGAAATCTTTCCTAGTATAACATCAAGTCATGGAATGTTGTCTATAGACAACACCAAGCCAGATAAAATCGGACCAGCACAAGGTTTTGTGCTCAACGTGGTAATCACATACACTTCCATCTTGGCTTTTCATTAGATTGATTGAAAGTCAGTCAGATTTATAGCAATGCACTTTCTCCAACTGCCATTTTAATTTTTTTCTTCTCATTACTGATGCTCAGTCTTCATAAAAATCACAGATGTATTTGTTCAGTTTTCATATATCATAGATATATTTATTCTTCTAGGCTAGAGTTAGACTAGAGTTAAGGTGACATAATGGTTTGCCATTCCCTTCTCCAGTGGACCACATTTTGTCAAAACTCTCCACCATGACCCGTCTGTCTTGGGTGGCCCTACATGGCATGGCTCATAGTTTCACTGAGTTAGACACGGCTGTGATCCAGGTAATCAGCTGGGTTAGTTTTCTGTGATTGTGATTTTCATTCTGTCTGCCCTCTGATGGATAAGGATAAGAGGCTTTGGAAGCTTCCTGATGGGAGAGACTGACTGTGGGGGAATTTGGATCTTGCTCTGATGGGCGGGGCCGTGCTCAGTAAATCTTTAATCCAATTTTCAGTTGATGGGAGGGGCTGTGTTCCCTCCCTGTTGTTTGGCCTGAGGCCAAACTACGGTAGGTATAATGGTGATAATGGTGGTACTGGCAACCTCCTTCAAAAGTGCTTACGCCTGCACTGTTGCACTCAGCGCCCCTGACCCTGCAGCAGAGCCACTGTCGACCCACGCCTCCGCTGGAGACTCCTGGACACTCACAGGCAAGTCTGGCTCAGTCTGTTGTGGGGACATAGCTTCTTTCTCCGGGGTCCTGGTGCATACAAGGTTTTGTGTGTGCCCCCAAGATTCTGTTTCCCCAGTCCTGTGGGAGTTCTGTAGTGAAATGCCACTGGCCTCCGAAGTCAAGTTCCCTGGGGGTTCTCAGTCTCTTTGCTGGATCCCCAGGTTGGGAAATCTGTTGTGGGTCCTAGAGAATTTCTTTGGTATAATTGTTCTGCAATTTGTAGGTTGTCTGCTTGGTGGCTCTATGGTAGGGCTAATGGCAGTCTCCTCCAAGAGGGCATATGCCACATGCAGCGTGTCCTAGGTCTGCCGCAGTCAGAGCCCCTATCCCTGTGGCAGGCCACTGCTGACCTGTGCCTCCTCAAGAGACACTCAAACACTCAAAAGCAGGCCTGGCTCAGTCTCTGTGGGGCCTCTGGGTCCCAGTGTGCACAAGGTTTTGTTTGAGCCCTCCGAGCATCTCTGGTGGGTATGGGGTTTGATACTAAATGTGATTCTGCCCTTCCTATCATCTTGTTGGGGCTTCTCCTTTGCCCTTGAACATAGCGTATCGTTTTTTGGTGGGATCCAACGTTCTCCAGTCGATGGCTATTCAGCAGCGAGTTGCAATTTTGGCGTTCTCTCAGAAGATGAGCGCACATCCTTCTACTCTGTCATTTTGTCTCGAAATTGTGTGTGTACCTGCACATATGAAGTTAAAGTGCAAAATACACACAGGATGGATTTACAGCAACAGGAGTTCTGTGGTTTCTTCCAGACATGGAGGGAGGGAAGAATAGAATAGAGAAGGGGAGGACATGAGTTTAATTTATACCAACAACATTTTATTTTTAAGAAAAAAAGAAAAAATGTATTTGCATCATGCTGATGCAAATATAGGAAAATGTTTGCATCTGTTAAATCCAGATGGTACATGGGGGTCTGTCAGACTCTTTCTATAGTTTGTAAATTTGAAAACTTTTTCTAAATAAAGTCAGAAATTAATTTTTTTTTAAAAGTGAAGAACATTCTGGTGTTTTTGTGGAGGGTGGACCAGAGGAAGAGACAGACCATGGCATGGACCAGGGCAGATGATGACAAGGCTGAATCATACCAGGGGGCTCATGGGAGAGATGTTTTGTTTAGCAATATGTCTCCTGTGCCTGGCACAACAACAGATGCACAATAAAAGTTTGCTGAATGAAAGAACAACTCATAGCCTTGCCTTTCTCATTGGTCTGTGGATTTCCTGAGGGCAAGGTTGAGGTCTGTCTTGGTCAGTGCTGTGTCTCCTGCATCATCCCTCACAGAGCCAGATGTGGAGGGAGCTGGGAGGTCCTAAGGTGGGTGGGTGTATGTCTGTAAAATATTCCTGTGAGCAGATCTGTGAGAACCAGTGCTGGGTTTCCTCTTCAGGAGAAGTGGAAATGGGGGACATCTTTGGGACTTTCATAAGCACCTACGAGGATTCTTACCAGGAGGAAGAGAGAGCCTCACCTGTTTTGGAGAGTGCGAGATGTGTGACATTACTTACTGCCACATTGGCCTCTTTGTGTTCCTTGAATTGCCAAGCTCTTTCCAGCTTATGGACCTTTACGCTTGCTATTCCCACTCTGAGGGAACTCTGTTCCCACAGTTCTTGGGACAGCTCTCACACTTTGGCTTCTGTATCTCAGCCCAAGGAACATCCTAGAAAGGTGTACATTAGGTGTTCAGGCTGGGATGACATTTCCCAGATGCCTTTGCATTCGGATGAGGCATGAGACTAGTTCTGCCCCATGGACTGAGAGCACATGTGATAGTTGGTACTTTAGGGTCAAAGCTTTATTAAAATTTTTTACCTTGCTTTATTGAGGAATAATTGACAAAATTGTAATGTATTTAAAGGGTACAACATAGTGATCTAACATGCGTATACACTGTGGTGTTATTACCACAGCCAGTTAATTAATAGGGCTTCCCTGGTGGCTCAGTGTAAAGAACCTGTCTGCCGATGCAGGAGACACGTGTTCGACCCTGGGTGGAGAGATCCTCTGGAGAAGGTAACCCACTCCAATATTCTTGCCTGTGAAATCCCATGGACAAGTGGAGCCTGGCAGGCTATAGTCCGTGGGGTTTCAAAGAGTTGCTTAGGAACTAAGCAACACGTTAATACATCTATTACCTCTGTAGTTATCTCTGGTGAGGATACTTACTCTCTTAGCAAGTGTTAGTATTGATATATACAATGGTACTGTTAACCATAGTCATCATGTTACATTTTACACCCTCAGACCATATTCATCTTACAACTGAAAGTCTGGATACTTTTACCAGTCTGTCTCCCTTTCCTCCATCATGCAGCTCCTGGAAAACTCTATTCTACTTTCTGTTTCTGTGAGTTTGACTTTTCAGATTCCACATAAGTGATATCACACATTGTCTTTCTCTATCTGACTTATCTCACTTATCATAATGCCCTCAAGTTCCATTCATGTTGTGGCAAATAGCAGGATTCATATTTCTCATTAATTTATCAAATTAATAATTTTTATTTGTATATTTCCCACTAACCCAGTTGTGAAGTAATTATCTGTTTTTGATATCTCCAGTCTGTCCATGGGACTGATTCTTTTGGTCTACACCTTGTTAAATAAAACAAGACTCTTGATCTTGTACTTGGATGTGATGATGTCAGATTGCTGTTTCTAAGCACCTCCTAGCAATTTCAGTACTTATCTTGTTGCACACCATTAGCAGGCCATTAGCAGTTGGTGGACCAGTACTGGCACTGCTTTAGTTTATTGCCCTGTTTTATTTTGTCCAAAATTACAGCATTTTCCATTCACTGTAATTATCTCGTTTATTTAAAGATCTTTTTGTTTATGATTTTCTTCCCACTAGAACATAAGCTCCGTCAGAAAAGAGTCTTGTTTATCTTGCTCTTGAAAGTTCCCTAGCTCCTAGCACAGTATCTGGTAGATCATGGATGCCCCCACAGTATTGTGAACAATGATTAAATCATAAGCACTGGTGTTGGTGGGGAGAGGAGGCAACCAAAGCTGTTATAGCTCTCTACAATCCTAATTTGACCCTAATTTTAACCAATTCACTGATAGATGTTTGACTCCCTGGTTTTCTGGTAGACCACAAGTGCCCCAGGTTAGGTCTGGCCTTTTATAACCCATTTCCCTATGTTTCCCCCATTACAGATAAAACCATTCTGGAGTGTCGCTGCTGGTTAATGGTTCTGAGGGGATAGGGTTGAGTCTGTAGTGATGACTGCTGTGTCCCAAGGGTCATGCAACACAGTGAAGTCCCTTGGTTGGCATAAGTAGATTTATGGCATGAATGCATGCATGTAGGCTGGAGGGGAGGCTGCCCTGGGGAAAGAGTGCCCTCTCTTGTCTCCCATGGCCCGTGTCCTGGTGGGGTCCAGAGTTGTTGAGCTGTAGTCCAATAAGCTGTCTGAACTCCCATTTCCTTTCTCCATCAGCCACCACAAGGTGCTGGATCAGGCTGGCAGCACCTTTTACTTCCAACCATGAGACTATGTGGGCTTCCCTGGTGGCTCAGCGGTAAAGAATCCTGCATTGCAGGAGACGTGTGTTCAACCCCTGGGTCAGGAAGATCCCCTGGAGGAGGACATGGCAACCCACTCCAGTATTCTTGCTAGCAGAATCCCATGGGCAGAGGAGCCTGGCAGGCTACAGTCCATATGGTTGCAAAGAGTAAGGAATGACTGAAGTCACTGAGCACACACGCACACATGAAATGGTGTCCGATTTGGCCAAATGGATACTTAGAGCCATGGTAAGTCACACTTAAATATATTTGGTGTTTTTTTCATGAGCTGGAGAGGAGGTTACTGAGAAATTAAGAAATGAACAGTAGGACTGCAATTGAGATGAAGACTAGGACGATGCAGACCAGGCAGACACATGCTGTAACAATTGCTGAGACTGCAAATATGTAGGCTTTCCGGGAGGAGGTGGTGGCCAAGGCAAGTTCATTGTTATTGATGTGGTTCCTTGTCTGAGTTGGACGGGAGAGGTGGAGCAGGAATAGTTGGACTTAAAAGGATTATTGAAGAAGGGTGAGCCATGGGTCTGTGGGGGCACAGGGTAGGATCTGAAGAAACAGGAGGGAGAACATGGATACAATTTGTTCAGGGTCAGAGACAGGATGGAGAGGAAGGGGAGGGCGGGGGTTGGCATAATTCGAATTCCCACCTGTAAAGAGTAGTACAAGGCTATGGTGCCTATGGGGCAACACATATTGCAGGCCAAGACTGACAGCAAGAAGTGGTCGCTGGGGGTCTCCTCAGATGCAATTTCAGATGACTGAGGGCAGGGAGCGGGTTATGTAACTTAATATGGCTTCTGAATTCTAATGTCTCCTCTGACCTCTCAACATGTCTCTTCTTGGCTCCTATAAAAATTTCACTGACCCCCTTGGAAACTCTCACCAGTTCCCTCTAACTCCCACCATGTCTCCTCTTAGCATCTCCCTGTCCTCTTTAATACCTTCCTGTCCCCAGAACTCTCAGCCTGCGGCCCTACTTCATGCCTTATAACCCCTCTCTGTTCTCTTTAACATTTCCCCTATCTCCAATAGGCTCTTCTCTGTCTTCTATAACTGGCCTGCTGGTCCCTACAGGATGTCTCACGTGACCCCTTCCACTATCTACACAAAAATCCCTATCGATTTAGATGATTCTCACTGGCTTCCTTGTACCTCAACTCACCCACTGTCATACTTTGTTTACATTAACACCCTCATCATCCTCCAAGCAACCTTTTCTTTGTCCCTATAAACCACCTTACTAAGAAGACCCTCACTCAACACTATCACACTCACTTTTCATGTATAAAACCTCCACTGTCCCCTTAAAAACTTTCACCATAATACCTGTAATGTCTTTACTAGCTATTTGCTTGTCCCTTTTATAATAATATCACTCATTTTGCCCCTATGAATCTGTCATGGCCCTGTTCTGGCCCTTATTCTTCACCCTAAACTCCTCCCTTCTCCCTTCCCCAGTAGCCTCTCACTTGGCTCCTCTAAGACCTTCTTAGAGCAACTATAAACTTTGAGTCCTCTCCTTGTTCACTCATAGCCTCTTCTCTGTCCCCTTTTAAAGACCTGAACTGTTCCTCCTAACACCTTCTCTCTGCCTCTGAAACAAGCTTGGTGACCCTTTGAATGTCTTCTTCCACTAATTACAGCCTTCCAGTTCTCCAAAATCCATTTTCCCTAAATAATTCTCTACACCCTCTCTACCCTCTAAACTCTTCTTGCACCTTCATTCCCACCCCCTCTAACTCTTTCTCCCTCCTGGCACCCCATAAATTCTCTCCCTGCTGCCCTCACCTCCATTAGGGCATATGAATCTGGCACTACTAAGGTAACATAGGGCCTGTCCCTCTCTCCAATCTGCCAGGGATTACCATGGAGACCAGACAGGCCCCGCCTCCTATTCTATCATTCTACTTCTATTGACTGATTGGAGGTTGTGTGCTAGGGTTGAGGAAGCCAATTCTCATCTGGATGCTGATTGGTCTGAAGGAGTCCAGACTCCTCCTATTCTCTCTGATGACTGATCAATCCCCGCAAGGGAGAGACACCACTTGGTGCAAGAGTGATGTCAGCCTAGGAGTCTTAGGTTGTTTCAGACACCTTGAGAGGGATCATTTAACAAGTAGGTACTTCAGCAGTAAAGGGCGATCTTTGCAAGAATGAACAGCATTTTATGTGCTTATTTGCCTCCTGCCCTGCGTCAGGAAGATCTCCTGGAAGAGAACATGGCAACTCACTCCAGTATTCCTGCCTGGAGAATCCCATGGACAGGTGAGACTGGTGAGGTACAGTCCATAGGGTTGCAGAGTTGGACACAACTGAAGTGACTTAACACACATATCCCCTCAGATGAAGTGTCAGTTCAAGTCTTTCTTCCATAAAGAAAAAAATTGGGTTGTTTTTACTACAGTTAAGTTTGAGGGTCATTTGTATATTTTGCATACAAATTCTTTATCAGATGTATGATTTGCAAATATTTTCTTTGGGGCTGTAGCTTAATCTTCTCATTTTCTAACCATATCCATTGCAGATCAAAAGGATTTAATTTTGATGTAGTTTGAAAGTGAAAGTGAAAGTTTCTCAGTCCTGTCTGACTCTGCGATCCCATGGTCTAAACAGTCCATGGAATTCTCCAGGACAGAATACTGGAGTGGGTAGCCTTTTCCTTCCCCAGGAGATCTTCCCAGGTCAGGGATTGAACCCAGGTCTCCTGCATTGCAGGCAGATTCTTCACCAGCTGAGCCACAAGGGAAGCCCTTGGTGTAGTTTAAATTACTTTTTTTTTTCTTTTCTGGAGGTGTTTTGGTATCATGCCTAAGAACTCTGCTTAATTCAGGGTTTTCTCTTACGTTTTCTCCTATTTACATTTAGCTCTATATACATATAGAGTTTATACTTGTATAAGATGTGAAGTTTTCATTGGGATTAGTTGAGTTCTACATATGGTGGCCCAATTAAACACCATCTACTGCTGCTGCTAAGTCACTTCAGTCGTGTCCAACTCTGTGCGACCCCATAGACGGCAGCCCACCAGGCTCCCCCGTCCCTGGGATTCTCCAGACAAGAACACTGGAGTGGGTTGCCATTTCCTTCTCCAGTTAAACACCATAAAACACGATTGTTTCTTTGATAAGTTGCCTTTGGACTCATTTCTAAATAAATTGACCAAAGATGGCCAATGAATAAATTGTGAGTCTCTTTCTGTACTCATTCTGTTCTGTTGACCTGTGTTTATTCATTTGCCAATACCACACTGTCTTATTAATGTAGATTTATAGTGATTCTTAAAACTGGGTAATGTGAATACTCTAACTTTATTCTTTTTTTTTTCAGAAGTGTTTTGGCAATGCTTGTCTAGATCTATAAATCTTGCTAGTTTTTTAAAATTTTAGTGCGAATTGCATTAAAATTTCCTATCAGTTTGGGAGAGATGTTGAGTCTTCCAGTTCACGACTATGGAAAGGCTCTCCATTTATTTGGGATTTCTTTGATTCTTTCTTCCTTTTTTTGGCCATGCCACACAGCTTGTGGGATCTTAGTTCCCTGACCATGTATCGAACCTGAAACCTCAGCAGTGAAAGCATGGAGTCCTAACCACTGGACTGCCAGGGAATTCCCAGACATCTTTGACTTCTTTCAGCAGCAGCCAAAATTACACACACAGCTTGTATACGTAACATTTTAGATTCACACCCAGCTAATTGCTTATTTAGGGGCTACTGAAAATGTATTGCAACCTGAATCTTGCTTAACTCATTTTACCAATTCTAACTTTGTGTGTGTGTATAAGGATTCCTTGGGACTTTCTACTTAGACACTTACATCATCTGCAAATAAGGGTAGTTTTTATTTCTTCCTTTACTATTTGTGTATGTCCTTTTTCTTTTTCTGACATACTGTACTGATTAGGACTCCCAGTCTGACGTGGAACAGGGATGGTGAGAGTGGACATCCTTACCTGTTGCATATATTAAGGTTGAAAGCCTTCCCACTTTCATCGCCACATATAATATTAGCTAGAGGTTTTCTGTAGATGCGCTTTTCAGGATATGGAAGTTTCCTTTAGTTCTGGTTTGCCACTTTTACCGTAGATGTATGTTGACTTTCCTCAAATGCCTATTCTGTATCACTTGATCACATGGTTTTCCTTTTTCCAATAGTTCATAGAGTGGATTACAATGACTGACTTTTAATACTGAACCAGCTTTGCAGTCTTGGAGAAACCTCAGCTGGTGATGGTGTGTTCTACTTATACACTTCTATTTTAAATTTTCTAATATTTCATTGAGAAATTTGCATCTATATTCATAAGAGGTATTGGTCTGTAGTGTTTTATCCATAGTCTATATGTGGTTTTAATATCAAGACAATTCTGGCCTCAAAAAATGAGTTGGGAGATACTCTCTCCTCTATTTTTCTGGAAAAGATGGTGTGAAAATGATGTTATTTGTTTGGTAATAATTTACCAGTGAAACCATCTGGGTCTAGAGATTTTTATTTCAGGAGTCTTTTAGTTACAAAACAAATTTCTTCTCTTTTTAAGAAATATTTATTTATTTGGCTGCACCGGGTCTTAGTTGACACACATGAGATCTTCAATCTTTGTTGTGGCTTGTGGGATCTAGTTCCATGATCAGGGATGGAACCCCCTGCCCCATCTTTCCCCACTGCATTGGGAGCATGAGTCTTAACTACTAGACCACTATGGAAGGTCCAAGGTCGATTTTTAAATGTGAATTATTATGTTATTGAAATAGATGGCAAAACATTGTGTTCATTATGTGATGATAATGTGACTATGCTGAAAGATTACACTATATGTTGACATTATCAGACTAAGTACTCAATGCAATATCCCTAGTTCACAGGAAATAAATATTCAGAAAAATTTAAAAATGAAAAAGGGAATATCTCATCACAGTAGAATTTCTTCACAAAAAAAGGAAAACATGAAAATGAGACTGCAAGCAAAGTAGGTTTCTGAATGGCTCATTTGTGAGTCAAGCAAGGAAAGCATTTACCAATGGTGAGTTAATTAAATTATGTTTGATGGTAGCAAAAAGAAAATCTGTCCAGAGGAAATTAATTTATCTAAGAGTATTAGCCCTTCACAAGAAGAGTTGCTAGAAGAATAGAAGATATTGAAAGCAGCATCACTGTCAATTACTAAAACAAGACATATTCAACATCACACCGAACAAAAGTAGAAAAGCAATTGCCACAAGTCAATAAATGGGATAGACTAAATTAACAGAATGAAAGAAAAAATCATATCATAATCTCAAAACATGGAGAAAAAGCATTTGACAAAATACAACAGCCTTTTTAAAAATAAATTTATTTATTTTAATTGGAGGCTAATTACTTTACAATATTGTAGTGGTTTTGCCATACATTGACATGAATCCGCCACGGGTGTACATGTGTTCCCCATCCTGAACCCCCCTCCCACCTCCCTCCCTGTCCCATCCCTCAGGGTCATCCCAGTGTACCAGTCCTGAGTACCCTGTCTCATTTGAATCAGTTCTAATGAGGTGGATGAAACTGGAGCCTATTATACAGAATGAAGTAAACCAGAAAGGAAAACACCAATACAGTATACTAATGCATATATATGGAATTTAGAAAGATGGTAATGATAACCCTATACGTGAAACAGCAAAAGAGACACAGATGTATAGAACAGTCTTTTGGACTCTGGGAGAGGGCAAGGGTGGGATGATTTGGGAGAATAGCCCTGAAACAACAGTCTTTCATAGTAATACCTTCTTTAAAAAACCTCGCAATAAATTGGGTATAGAAGGAATAACCTCAACACAATAAACACCATATATGACAAGCCCACAGCAAACATCACACTCAGTGGTGAAATGTTGAAACTATTCCTCTAAGATCAGGAACAAGAAAGGGTGACCACTTTCAACACTCTTATTTAACATAATGCTGGAAGTCCTAATAGAGGAATCAAGGAGTGAAAAGAAGTAAAAGGCATCCAAAACAGTACACTCTTGCACATAAGTCTTAGCAATATTTTTTTAAACTCTGTCTTTGCAGGCAGGGGAAACAAAAGCAAAATAAACAAATGGGATCCAATTAAACTAAAAAGCTTTTGCATAGCAAAGGAAACAATCGATGAAATGAAAAGGCAACTTACTGAATAGAAGATAATCTGCAAATAATATGTCTGAAAAGGGGTTAATATCCAAAATATATAAAGAACTCATATAACTTGATATAAGAAGTTTAAAAATGGGCAGAGGGCTCGAATAAGCATTTTTTCCAAATCTGTACGGATGGCAAACAGGCACATGAAAAGATGTTCAATATCACTAATCGCCAGGAAATACAAGTCAAAACCACAATGAGATATCACCTCACACCTATCAGAATGGCTATCATGAAAAAGACAAGGAATGATGAAGGTTAGTGAGGATGTGGAGAAAAGCGAACCCTAGTATACTGTTTGTGGGAATATAAGTTGGTACAGTCACTAAGGAAAACAGTATGGAAGTTCCTCAAAACATTAAAAATATGATCCAGCAAGCCACTGCAGGGTATGTAGTCAAAGGAAATAAAAAGAGGCTCTAGAAGAAAAATCTGCACTCCCTTGTTTATTGCAACATTATTCACAATAGCCAAGAAATGGAAATAAGAAATAATAAATGTCTGTCAATGGCTATTGCTCAAAAGGACCAAATTTCCAGTTAGAAGATGAATAACTTCTGAGGATTTAATGCACAATGCAGTGATTACAAATAATAATATTGTACTCTGTACTTGAAAGTGGCTAAGAGAGTAGATCTTAAATGTTCTCTCCACAAGAAAGAACTGATAATTATCTCTTGTGATGCAATTGTTAGCTACATTACAGTGGTAATATTAATACTATAGTATAGAAAGTATATCAAACTAACACACTGTACACTTTAAAATGACAAAATTTCATCTCAGTTATATCTCAGTAAAGCTGGAGAGGAAAGTAGTTGCCAGAGACTATGGGGAAGGGGAAATGAGGATTTACTACTTAAATGGGTACATTTTCATTTGGGATACATAACTTCTGAAGTTGAGCAGCAGTGATGGTTGTACAGGAAAGTAAATGCACAAAATGCCACTGGATGTTTCACTTGAAAATGACTAAAATAGCAAATTTTATGTGTGAAAGTGAAAGTTGTTCAGTCATCTCTGACTCTTTGTGACCCCATGGATTATACAGTCCATGGAATTCTCCCTGCCAGAATACTGGAGTGGGTAGCCTTTCTTTTCGCCCAGGGGATCTTCCCAACCCATGGATTGAACCCAGCTCTCCTGCATTGCAGGTGAATTCTTTACCAGCTGAACCACAAGGAAAGCCCAAGAATATTGGAGTGGGTAACTTATCCCTTCTCCAGCAGATCCTTGGGACCCAGGAATCAACCCGGGGTCTCCTGCACTGCAGATGAATTCTTTACCAACTGAGTTAGCAGCGAAGCCCTAATTTTATGTGTATTTAACCTCAATTTTTAAAAGGTTAATGATTTCTAATGATGTTTTTCAGCTTTTACACGATCATGATTATTTAAATGTTACTCAACATATCACAACGCTTTGCGCTATGACTAGATTTCCGTCTGGTTGGCTCCAAGGTCTAGAACTGCATGAAGTAGAGTCCACTTTCTTACATTCCAACCCTCTGTTCAAAATTTTGCAACATTTTACACTGTTTGGTGTTTGAAGGATGCGTTCCTGTACAGTTGTTGTTATTTTATTTTTGGTTTCCTTGTTAGTTTTTCACTGAAAGTTTCTGATTATCATTGTTTTCGCTTGCGGGATGAAAAACTATATACCTTCCACAGTATATCCTTAAGATCTCCAGCTTCTTACTCAATTAACGTCCAGTTTATAATCCAGTCTCACGTTCCTGAAATCTACTGATTTATTAAATTAATACGGACCGTGAGCTTGTACATTTTTGTCCTGAAAATTTTGGTAGCCTTCTCTTTTGTTCATTCCGTTTTTGTTTTAAGGATGTACAGTTTCTTAAATATGGCCGTGGGTCTTAACTGAAGTCGTCTCTGTTCCCGGAATCGCGTCGTTTCCTCTACCTTATTCTCTCTCGGTGGTGTCTCAGGGACGGTCCAGGAGCTCCGCTAAAGGTGGAGAGCGCAGCCGCAGAGGGAGCCCAAGCACTCTAGCGAGACAGCGGCGCTCATCGCTCTCAGCTCCCGACTTCTTGGGGGTCGGGCATAATGGTGGTTTGGAATGCTGGCGGCTTCATCAGGGCCCTGAAAGCGTAACTGCAAGCAGATGTTGAGGACCACGGAGCCCGCGATGTAGAAGTACGGCAAATTCTTGTGCAGATGCCAGGGTGGGCAGGGTGCGGGAGGGCCCCTCGCAAGACCCGGTAGGAGCTGGGGGCCGCCGTCAGACTCGAGGTCCTGAGAACCATGGATGACGGAGCCGCGGCGGAGGCCATGAACCTGGTGTCGCCACTCACCCCCAATGCGGTGTCTGGAGCCGAGGGTGACCACGGACCCGAGGGCCCCCAGCTGGCAGCAATAACCAGGAGGGGCAGGTGTGGGGCGCTAAACGGCCACCGAGTTCACACTCGCGCCCCAACAATCGCCTCTTCCACCCTCTTAATGATTTTTCTTTGACGCGATGGGTTGGCATGTTACCAATACTGCTCGGTTGATACTTATTCAAGAAGGCAGTTCTGAGTTTGAAGTAACTTGATAATAAGCTTTCTTGAATAGTTTGCTTGGAGTGACAAAAATTTAAATAACTGAAATGCTTTATCAGAAGTTAGACCTTCAGCTCCTCCCCATACTTCCTTCAGCCCGTGCACCAGCTGGCTCCATTAAGGCGGCTCGCAGCCCCAGCCTCGTGGTTAGTGATGTTGAACCAGGTTGTGACCTAGATTTATTTTGTATACCCAGCCATTATGCTGAGGATTTTAAAAGGGTGTTTTTACCTCGTGGACTAATAATGGACAGGACCGAATGGCTTACTCGACATCAAGTCGAGATGTGATAGAGATGGGATGCCATCACTTCGTGGCCCTCTGTGTACTCAATGGGGGGCTATAAAATGTTTGCTAACTTGATGGATTACATCAAAGCACTAAACAGAAATAGTGATAGATCTATTTCTATGACTGTGGATTTTATCACACGGATAAATCCTGTAATTACTGTACTGACCAGTCAACAGGTGACATACAAGTCATTGGAGGAGATGATCTTTCAACTTTAACTGGAAGAATGTCTTGATTGTCGACATTGTGGACACTGGCAAAACAATGCAAACTTTGCTTTCTTTGTTCAAGCAGCATAATCCAAAGATGGTCAAGGTTGCAAGCTTGCTGGTGAAAAGGACCCCTTGAAGTGCTGGATATAGACCAGACTTTGTTGGATTTGAAATTCCAGACAAGTTCCTTGTGAGATATGCCCTTGACTATAATGAATACTTTGGGGATTTGAATCATGTTTGTGTTATTAGTGAAACTGGAAAAGCAAAATACAAAGCCGAAGGTGAGTGTTCAAGCTGAGTTTGGAAACATCTGGAGTCCCACTGGAATCACCAGTGAAATTATCCAATCTTCTAGTTCTGTGGCCAGCTGCTTAGAACTTACCATGTGTCTCCTAAGAATTTTGTCTGTTTTGTGTTTTAGAAATGTCACTTGCTGCATTCCCAAACTCTTCATTTGCACTGTGAGCCTATAGACTCAGTCCCCTTTGGGTAGATTGTTGTTTGGCTTGTGAATGACAAATCTCTGAAGCCATACCACTATTAACTGAAAATATGGAAATTGTATCTGTAACATTTAAAGAGAAGACTATATTAGTTTTTAATTGGTATTTTGATTTTTATATAGTCAGGAAAGAACAGAAGTGATTGAATGTTGTTAACTATACTGCTGTGTGTTTAGAAAAGTAAGAAGCAGTCAGTTTCATATCTATGACAGTATTTAAGAGGTATCATTGTGTCAGAGAAACCATATGTCCTGGAATTTTTTTAGTAGGTTTCAGTAGTATTAACTGTATTTTCTTGCTTGTTCAGATTATTTCTGGTGAACCTTTGTCAACAGTTCCTGTCAACAGGTCAATAAGTTCCGGAACTTAACCACGTTTTGAATTCTTCAGTGTAAAAATATTTCAAATAAAGGCTGTCTCTTTAAAAGAAAAAAAAAAATCAGACCTTCAGTAGGAAGAGAAACATTATAAGTGCTGAGAGAAAAGAATTGTCAATCCAGAATTCTATATCTGGGGAAAATGCCCTTCGGGAATAAAGGTGAAATAAGGATAGTTTCAGATGAAAAAAGCAACAGAATACATTGGCACAGGCCTGCTTTAAAAGGAAAACCAAAGTTAATTCTTTAGTAAAGGAAAATGATACTACAGGAAAACTTGGAATGTCAGGAAGAAATAGAAGCAATAGAAATGGTCAAGATCTGGGTAAACATGATAGACTAGTCGCCTTTTGATCCTTGAAAATGTGTATTAAAATTGAAATTAAAGTTGAAATTAAAAATTATAACATTGATGAGATTTTCATTGTATGTAGATGTAATACATATGGTTAACTTTTTAAAACACAAAGGAGAGGGTGTGAAGGGACCAACATGGCGGGAGGTTGCTATATTCCACCTGAGTTGTGAAATATTCTGGTTAGGCTAGCATGTTTATTGTACTCCCTACAGCAACCATGAACAAAATTTGCGAAGACATATACTCGAAACTCACAAGATCAATTAAAATGGAGTACTAAAATAATACTCAAGTAATCCAAAAGGAAGCTGGAAAGGGGAAACAGATGAACAAAAAACAGAGGGAACAAATAAAACAAATAATAAAATGGTAGACTTAATGCCAAGCATACCAGCCATTACATTAAATGCACATGTGATAAACACAAAAATTATAAAGATTTTCAGAATTCACTTTTTAAAAAGATCCAATTATATCTTGTCTTTAAGATTCACATTAAAGATGCATATAGGATAAGAGTAAAGATTGGGAGGAGGGAAAGTATGCAACACAAACACAAAACAGAGATGTGTGGTTATATTGATGTCAGGCAAAGATACCAGAGTGAGGAATTAACATGGATAAAGAGGGACATTAAAAAATGCAAAAAGGGACAGTTCAATGAGAGGACAAGAATGCTAACAACAGAACTTCAAGATACATGAGTCAAAACCTGAAAAAAACTACAAATGAACAAATCTGCAATTATATTTGAAGACTTCAACATTTCTCTCTCAATAACTGATAGAACAAAGACAATTAGCATGTACATTGAAAAACTGAGTATCATCAAACAACTAGATCTAATTGCCATTTATAGAACACTCCACCCAACATATTCTTTTCAAGTGCACATGGAACTTCATCAAGATGGACCATAGCCTTGGTCATAAAACTAACAAATTGAAAGGATTTAAATCATACAAAATCATATCATCTGACTGTGGTATGCAAAACTCTAACGTGCCCCCCCACCACAAAAAGTAACTCCTGTCCCTAGTGTATAATCCTATATAATCTCTGAGACTGTGAATAGGATGGGATATCACTCCTGTGATTTCTTTGGTATAGTTGACCTTAAGATTATCTGGGTGGACCTAACCTAAACACATGATGAAGCGTTTAAACATGGTTCTAGAGGTCAGAGACAGAGGAAGTCAGATACAAATATGAGAGTGGTTTTGATGGAGGGAGATTCTCTGTTCAAGGCTTTGAGGATGAACAGGACCATATGTCAAGGAATGCAGGTGTGCTTTAGAAGCTGAGAATAGATCCTGGCAGCTAGCCTGCAAGGAGGGGCTTCCCTGATAAGCTCAGTTGGTGAAGAATCCACCTGCAGTGCAGGAGACCCTGGTTCAGTTCCTGGGTCAGGAAGATCTGCTGGAGAAAGGATAGGCTACCCACTCCAGTGTTCTTAGGCTTCCCTTGTGGCTCAGCTGGTAAAGAATCCACCTGCAATGCAGGAGACCTGGGTGTGACCCCTGGGTTGGGAAGATCCCTTGGAGAAGAGAAAGGCTACCCACTCCAGTATTCTGGCCTGGAGAATTCCATGTATTGTATAGTCTATGGGGTCACAAAAAGTTGGACACAACTGAGCAACTTTCACTTTCAGACTGCAAGGAAAAGAGGATGGCCTCAGTCCCCAAATCACAGGGAACTGAATTTAGCCACAACATGAGCTTGGAAGAGTATCCTGAGCTTCAGAGGAGACCACACTTCAGCTGACACACTGATACCAGCCTTGTGAGAACCTAACCCCAGCGCTCAACCACACTGTTCGTAGATTTTGAACCAGTAGAACTGTGAGTTAATGAATGACTGTTGTTTTAAGTCACTAAGTGTATGATGTTTGTTGCATACAAGTGAAATTTTTTCCCCAATTTTATTGAGAAATAATTATCACTGTATAAGTTTAAGACATGCAGCTTAACAATTTAATTAATATGTATTGTGAAATAATTATCACAGTAAGTTCAGCTAACATCCGCCTTCTCATACAGATATCATAAAAAGAAAATAGAAAAAGAATAAAAAAATTCTTGTGATGAGAATGTGTAAGATTTAATGTGCTAACCATAGTAAAAAGTAAACTAAAATCTGTAATAAAATATTTTTCCAAATACTTTGGAAATAAACCATATAAGTCAGAATGAATCAAGGGAAATTAGACAATGTTTTTAACTGATCAAAAGTATAGAACATAGCAGGATATATAGGATGCAGCTAAAGCAGTGCTTAGAAATGTACAACTTCACATCTTATAAGATTAAAAATGTCTCAAATTAACAATCATGGCTGCCAATCTAAGAAACTGGAAAAATTTAAGAGCAAGATAAAGCCAAGGCAAAGAGAAGGAACATGGTATAAGACTAGAAGTAAATGAAATTGGAAAGGGAAAAAAAGTAGAGAAAAGCAATGAAATGAAAAATGGTTTCACTGAAAAGAGCAGTAAACTGATAAATCTCTTATAAGACAGGCAAAATAGGGGAGAAGATACAATATTAGAAATGAAAGAGAAAATATCTTTGCACATAAATTGTGTACTTTTGGAATAAATTGTCCCATTCTTGAAAAACAAAAACTCAATTCAGGGACAAAGATTATTTGAGTAACTTTTTATCTATTAAGGAAGTTAAGGGACTTTCCTGGTGGTCCAGTGGCTAAGACTCAGGATGGAGACCCTAAGAATACAGAGGTAAAGTTTTCCATTCCCTACAATCAGGACCCTCAGCTCCGCTCAGTCACTGATCTGAAACTTGTCTTTCTCATTCCCTGGGCTTCATTCCTTGGTCTGCAAAAATGGAAACTATGGAAATGGAAATTCACAGGGTCTTAAGAACAGTGGCTAAAGTTCCTCATACTACATGAAGAAGAAAAAGTAGTCAAAATTTACTTACTTGAGAAAGGCCCCAGACTCAGGAGGTTTTGCAGGTTTGTTCCAGCTTCAGGAAGCAAATAATTTCCATTGTAATAGGAATGGTTTCAGAGCACAGAAAAACCTGGAATGCTCTTCAACCCATGTGATATTGCCAGCACAGCCCCAATACAAACTTGAGAGATTGGCCCCAAAATGGAAGGTAATAAATTCGTTTACAAATAGAAGCACAATGAGATATAAGTAAATAATATCCACCGTGCATTAAAAGAATATAATTTACACTTGAACAACACGAGTTTGAACTGTGTAGCTCCACTGATATGCAGGTATTTTTCAGTAGTAAGTACTATATTACAGTACTACATGGTCTATGTTTGGTTGTATCTGCAAATTGGAGGAGCTGTAGATATGGAGGACTGACTTTTAAGTCATACACAGATTAACCTCCTCCTAGTTCAAGGGTCAACTGCAATGGATAGTGAACCAGTAAGGTTTTTTCAGGAGTACAAGGATGGTTTATAATTTTGTTAATGTCCTGAATTAAATTTTAATCAGTGCTGGAAAATATTTGATATAATCAACAAATTTTTAATTTAAAAATTCTTGGCAAGCTGAGATTAGAAGAAAATGTTTTGAACAGATGGAATTTTTATTAGAAATCTACATCAGTTATGTGACTGGTAAAACATTAGAACAATTTCATACGAAAATAAAAATGCGATTAGGATGCTTGCTTATACTTCATATTGTAACAGATAGATTAGCCAAGAAACTAAAATAAAAAATATAAAATGAAGTATTAAATTGTTAAAAAAAAGCAATTCAAGTTTTACATAAAAAATTCAAGCTTCTTTTATAATGGCTTATTACACCAAAAAGTTCAGTAAGAGCCAAAATGTCAACATTGAAAACTCAATTTCTTTCTCCTACCCCAATAATAAGTTAGAGTATACAATAGAAAGAAAAGTCCATTTATAATAAAACTAAAGTTCTATAAGTCCAGTATGAAATACCATGTTTATGAATAGGAAGACTTACTGTAAGCCTCAATGTGTTGAATTACCTCAACTGATAACTAGATTCATTATAATACTAATGAATTCAGATAGGATTTTTTCCTTTATCTTTTAAAATTGAAATATAGTTGATTTACAATATTAGTTTCAGGTACACAACATACTGATTCAAAATTTTTATAGCTTGTACTCCATTTAAAGTTATAAAATATTGACTATATTTTCTGTGCTATAAATATATCCCTGAAAATTTTCCTAATTTTATACCTAGTAGTTTGTACCTCTTAATTCCCTCCTTCTTGCTCCTCCCTTTCCCTCTGGTAACCACCACTAGTCTGCTATATCTGTGAGTCTGGTTTATTATAATCATGCAGTTGTTTATTTTTTTAAGATTCCACATATAAGTGATGACATACACTTGTTTTGTTTGTTTGACTTACTTCACCACGTGTAATACCCTCCAAGTCCATCCATGCTGTTGCAAGTGTCAAAATTTCATTTTTTTTTAGGGCTGAGTGGTACTCTATTCTCTTGCTATATATATATGAAGGAAATGACAATCCACTCCAGTATTATTCTTGCCTGGGAGAATTCCATGGACAAAAGAGCTTGGTGGGCTATAGGCCATGAGGTTGCAAAGAACTGGACACAACTCAGTATGTGTGTGCATATGCATACACACACACAATGGAATACCACTCAGCCATATGTGTGTGTGTATAATACCACATCTTCTCTATTCATCTATCTGTTGATGGACACTGGGTTGGCTTTCGTATGTTGGACCACAAAGAAGGCCGAGTGCCAAAAGAATTGATGCTTTTGACTTTGGTGCTGGGAAAGATTCTTGAGAGTCTCTTGGACTGCACGGAGATCAAACTAGTCAATCCAAAGGGAAATCAACCCTGAATATTAATTGGAAGGAATGATGCTGACGCTTCAATACTTTGGCCATCTGATCCGAAGAACTGACTCATTGGAAAAGACCCTGATGCTGGGAAAGACTGAAGACCAAAGGAAAAGAGAGTGGCAGAGGATGAAATGGTTAGATAGCATCACTGACTCAATGGACACAAATTTGAGCAAACCCCAGGAGATAGTGGAGGACAGAGGAGCCTGGTGTGCTGTAGCCTGTGGGGTCACAGTGTCATGGGGACATGACTTAGTGGCTGAACAATGACAGCAACATGCTGGCTGTTGTAAATAAATCTGCTGTGAACATTGGGGTGCACATATCTTTTGAATTAGTGTTTTAAGTTTCTTCAGACATATACCTAGGAGTGGCTGGGGCCCTGGGGCTGGCTTGCTGGTGTGTTAGCTGGGTCCCGACAAGGCAGGATGTGGAGTGGCAGTGGTCCTGGGACTGATGCTCACACACCCTGTGGGCTGAACTGTATTCCGAGGTCTTTGGCTTCAGGGACCTGGGGTCCCGGGGCTAGTGCCAGTGTACTGGTGTAGGCTGCATCCTGGGCCTTGTGGTGAACAGGGCCATGTCTTCAGGGCGGCTGTGGGCTCAGGAGATCTTAAGGCAGCCAGGCTGGTGGTGGGTGTGACTCATTCTGCTGCACTATTTGCTTGGCCTGAGGCATCTCAGTACTGGTGGTGTGGTCCAGATGGGGTCCTGGTGCTAATAAGCTAGCAGGATTCCAAAATGTCTTCTGTCAGCAGCAGTGTTTACATGGTAGAATGAGCTCCCCCAAATGGCAGCTGACAGTGTCTGGGTCCCCAAGGGGAGCTCCAGTTGCCTCCTGCCTCTCCAGAAGGCTCTCTAAAATTAGCAGGTGAGTCTGATCCAGGCTTTATTCAATCTGCTGTTCTTGCCTTGGATTCCAGAAAAAGTGAGATTTTCTGTGTGCCTTTTAAGAGGGGGGTATCTATTTCCCACAGCACTTTGGCTTTCCCCAAAGTAAGTCAAACATTCTTTCCATCCTACCAAGCTTAGCATATCCCAGTCTTAGGTAGAACTGCTGATTACTGTCACATTCCTCTGTTTCTTTTGTAGTGCTTAAGGATACCTGAAACTATTTACTTATATCTTGTTTATTGCTTGTTTTGTGTGGAGAAGAGATAGGTTCTTTTCCTATCTTGTTCAGTGCAGTGTTCCTGGGCCTAGAACAGTACCTGACACACAGTAGGTACTCTCTGATGTTTACTGAATGAAGGAATGAATGAACCCCAAGGGCACTTGAACACATGGGAAAAGAATCACCCAGAAGGCAGAAATATCCTCATATGGTTTATTGTCCTTGAAAGTGCCAGAAGGGAGACTTTGGCCAAGGGACAGAGTTAAGACATGGACATCTGAGTCCACAGGGTCTGCAAGGAGAAAGGAGGGTCCACTGTCCCTGACACCTTGAGGGAGAGGGGACCGGGGCATCCTCAGGCTCTCCTGGATTGTGGGGGCATCTGTCGCCAGGCACAGTGGGAGAGAAAGTGAAGAACATGATGAACAGCCACCACAGGATGAGGCTTGTGGTGCCTGTGGCCAAGAAAAGGTTTAAAGGTTGAACATAAAGAAACCAACTTAAACATGGACATGGCTTGGCTTCACCCATCAGCCTCAGGTGTTGTACTTATATATATACCCCAGACTGATAGACCTCCTTCCTTCATTTGAAAGAAAAAAGTGGAAATCCATTCTGGAGGAAAATAATATTATCCTAGGCCTCAAATTATTTTTAGTGATATCTTCAAACACAATGCCAAACTCATAACCAGACCCATAGGAAAATAAAGACCTGTGAGGGAGAAAAAAAACCAGAAACACAATAGAGAAACATAAAGACTTCAAATATTGGCATTATTAGATATAAGCCTGCAAACCATATGCAGAGACATAAACCTAAGTTTGAAAATTTTAGTGAAGAAATTGGAAACTCTTTGAAGTGACAGAGATTGGAGAGAAAACCAAACAAATTCTAGAACTGAGAAATATTGGGGATTGATATTAAGAATCCCATGGATGAGATTAACAGGAAATTAGTCATAGACGAGATAAGTGGTGACCAGAAGAAAAAACTAAATAGACCGCAGTATGGAGGGGAAAAAAGGGAAGAAGTTCCATCGTTCATATGACTAGAATCCCAGAAAGAAGGGACACAGGATACATTTGAAGACATAATGACAAGGAATTTTCCAGACCTGATGACTGACATCAGACTGTGGACTGACACAAGAAGTCCGATGAACTCCAAACAGAATAATTACAATCCACCCAATAATTATATTTTACGAGAATTGCAGAAAACCAAGGCAAACAGAAAATATTAAAAACTGTTCCTTCAGTGGAATGACAAATTGATGGCTGATTTTTAAACAGCAAGGAATCAAAGCTTAGAAGAAGGTAGAATGATATCTTCAATGTCTGAAATACATCTACTGCCAGCCAAAAAAAAAAAAATTCAAGCACAGCAAAAATATTCTTCAAGAATGGAGAAACCGTGTGCCTGTTGTGAGGCTCTATGGCCACAGGAATGCACATGGAGAGTCAGGGCTCCCACAGCTGCTTGTCAGCCCAGTCCCTGAACCTTGTCTCTTCTCACTGGCCTGCATGGCCAACATCCCCTGTGGCAGCCCCTCCAGCCAAGGCAGTGCACGCTGCTGGCTCCACTCCCATCCCCAGTCTGTGCTGCCATGCACTTGGGGCAAGACCTGGCAGCCACAAGTGCCTGCCAGGAGCCAGGAACCCTGAAGCTGATAGTGTGCCTAGAATCAGCCCTAGCACACAGTATCTTCCTTTTTTCCCCCCCTCCATACTACGGTCTATTTAGTTTTTTCCTGACCTATCTTCTGGTCACAATTTCTCTCTTTGTCTACATCTAATTTCCTGTTAATCTCATCCATGGGATTCTTCATAACATTTCCCAGTTCAATTCAGTCGCTCAGTCATGTCCGACTCTTTGCGACCCCATGGACTGCAGCATGCCAGGCCTCCCTGTCCATCACCAACTCCCAGAGTTTACTCAAACTCATGTTCATTGAGTCGGTGATGCCATCCAACCATCTCATCCTCTGTTGTCCCCTTCTCATACTGCCTTCAATCTTTCCCAGCATCAGGGTCTTTTCCAATGAGTCAGCTCTTCGCATGAGGTGACCAAAGTATTGAAGTTTCAGCTTCAGCATCAGTCCTTCCAATGAATATTCAGGACTCATTTCCTTTAGGATGGACTGGTTGGACAGTCTCCCTGCTCTCCAAGGGACTCTCAAGAGTCTTCTCCAACACCACAGTTCAAAAGTATCAATTCTTTGGCACTCAGCTTTCTTTATGGTCCAACTCTCACATCCATACATGACTACTGGAAAAACCATAGCTTTGACTAGATGGACCTTTGTTGGCAAAGTAATGTCTCTGCTTTTTAATATGCTATTCTAGATTCGTCATAACTTTTCTTCCAAGGAGCAAGCGTCTTTTCATTTCATGGCTGCAGTCACCATTTGCAGTGATTTTGGAGCCCCCCAGAATAAAGTCTGTCACTGTCTCCACTCTTTCCCCATCTATTTGCCATGAAGTGATCTAGATGCCATGATCTTAGTTTTCTGAATGTTGAGCTTTAAGCCAGCTTTTTCACTCTCCTCTTTCACTTTCATCAAGAGGCTCTTTAGTTCTTCTTCATTTTCTGCCATAAGGGTGGTATCATCTGCATATCTGAGGTTATTAATATTTTCCCAGCAATCTTGATTCCAGCTTGTGCTTCATCCAGCCCAGCGTTTCTCATGATGTACTCTGCATATAAGTTAAATGAACAGGGTGACAATATACAGCCTTGACATACTCCTTTCCCAATTTGGAACCAGTCTGTTGTTCCATTTCCAGTTCTAACTGTTGCTTCTTGACCTGTATACAGATTTCTCAGGAGGCAGGTCAGGTGGTCTGGTATTCCCATCTCTTGAAGAATTTTCCATAGTTTGTTGTGATCCACACAGTCAAAGGCTTTGGCATAGTCAATAAAGCACAAGTAGAACAATTCCTGATATTTCTCAGTTCTAGAATTTGTTTGGTTTTCTTCAGTCTCTTTCACTTCAAATAGTTTCCAGTTTCTTCACTAAAATTTTCAAACTTAGGTTTGTGTCTCTGCATATGGTTTGCAGGCTTATATCTCATAATGCCAATGCTGATGGCTGGGTTCTTGCCCCTAATTGTGTGTCTCAATCTGATCCCTGCCACTACACAGGCACCTGCAGCTAGCCTGCCAAATCCGTGGGTGTGCATACCACTAGTTTTGGTCACCACAGATGCCTGCTCTGGTACCTAACCGCTGGACACACAGGTGTTGCTGAGAACTTCTGCAATACTTGCACTCTGGACACCCCCCTCCCACCCTGCAGGTGTTCATGTGAGCACAGTGGCCCACCCCCACACCACCCCACTGCCCCCAGTATGCTGCCGCAGTGTCTTCTATTGATATAATTCAGTTAGAGCTGCCTGATTTCTCTCCATTTTTGATTTCCCCTTATCATCCCCCACAATCCTTCCCAAGACCCAGTGACCCTATCCATGTCCTCCATAACACTGTTTCTGCCTCTTTGTGAATTTTAACCTATTCTTGCCCTCCAGAATGCTTTCTTGTTCCCTGATGACCTCTAGACTTTTGAAACTATAAAGACATCTATCTCCTTGATATACCCCATCCCTCACTACTCTCTCTGTCCCCCTTCATGATCTTCCCACGGAACCTGCAGCAACTCTCGTTGTCCCCCTTTAATCCTCTCCATTCCCCCGTGCAGGTGCTCCCTTAACTTGAGCCTGGTCCCCTGCCAGTCTTTTTTTCTACATTCCCTAACCAATTCTCTTCCCTCTTAACCCATTCTCTGTCCACGCTGGATCCTACTAGCTCAATCCCTTAACTTACAGCACTCTTTCTAGAGAGCGCTCCACTTACCTCATTAAGGCCCAAGGGCCATGCCTCCAGTTCCTCAGGGACTGGTGAGTTCATCAGGGTGTGATGCCATCAGGGTGGGCTGTAGTCACTGATATTGACTTTGATTAAAATATAAATGGCAGAGTCCCAAATGTTTAGTCCAGATTTCTGCTCTGTCACCTTGGAAACTTCTGAATGAACGGATGAATTGGGTGGGGTTTCAGTTATTGGCATTTATCCTTCCAGTTGGAACTCCTGACTGGTTCAACTTATAGAAAATGTGAGTCTAAGTCACAAGTATATTCCTGATTGAAACTCTGACTGGTTCCAGGCATGCAGAAGGCAGGATTTATTAATTCATTGAACATATTTGTGGGTCTTTAAAAAGTATTTATTTATTTTGGCTGTATCAGGTCTTAGTTGTATCATGTGGGAACTCCATGGAGTCATGTAGGATCTATCCTTGCAAAACACAGCTCTCTAGTTGTGGCATGCAGGCTCAGTAGTTGTGGTTCTGGGATTTAGTAGCTATGAGGCATGTGGGGTATTAGCTCCCCCTTTTTGTTGTTGTTTAGTCGCTCAGTCCTGTCTGATTCTTTGTGATCCCATGGACTGTATCCTGCCAGGCTTCTCCATCCATGGGGTGTCCCAGGCAAGGATACTAGAGTGGGTTGCCATTTTCTTCAGGGGATCTCTCCCTCCCAGGGATCGAACTCACATCTCCTGTATTGGTAGACAGATTCTTTACTACTGAGCCACCCAGGAAAGCCCCATTAGTTCCCCTACCAGAGATCAAACCTGCATCCCCTGCATTGCAAGGCAGAATCTTAACCACTGGACAACTAGGGAAGTCCCCATTGATCATATTTGAATTGGGGAGCTTACTGTGTGCCAGGCCCATGTTCAGCCCCCAGGAAACAAGTGGTGGCCAAGGGAAACAGGACTGTGGCTCTCCTGGAGTTCACAGTCCACAGGGGAGATGGAGGATCAACAGCCAAATAAACAAGGTGCCTCCAGGGTGGACCGATGGCTGAAAGGAAGAACTAGAAGGAAGGAGAGGCACTGAGGACAGTGGAAAAAGAGAAAGCTCTCAGCCGAGGGGCCACCTGAGCTGAGATTTGCTGAGTGAGATAGGCATGAAGAGACCTGTGGGAAATGAAAGGTTTCCAGTCAAGGGACAGCAAGTGCAAAGGTCCTGAGTTGGGAGTGAGGTTTGATTGGCTGGAGGTGGGGGTGCCTGAGGGGAGGGTGTGAGGAGGGTGGGGCAGAGCAGACCAATCAGGGCTTAGCCATCGGAGTGCAGATTGGGATTTCATTCTGTGAGCCACTGCAACCTACTGGCGGATGTGAACCTGAGAGAGGTGTCACACGATTTAGGCTGTGGAGAAACTCTGGCTGCCCTGTGTGAAATGGAGAGTGGGGAGCAGCAGGTTCTTGATTTGCCAGGAAACTCAGACCCTCCTAAGGCAGACCCTGGGGGTGGGGGCAGGCCTCAGAGAGGTGTCCCCTCACTTCCAACCTTTACAGGAGTATTCTTTGAGATGAGTTGTGACTGGCTGTGGTCTGTCTGCTTTCTAACCTTTGGCCAAGCTGGACACTTCTTTCCCCCTCCTAGACAACTTAGGTCTGTAAAGTTCAGAGTCCTCCCCAGGAAAAACCAGCATTACCTTGGCCAGATGATCAAGGTTAACATTATTTTCCAGCAAATATGTTATACATATGCCAACAAATTTGGAAAACTCAGCAGCGGCCACAGGACTGGAATAGGTCAGTTTTCATTTCAATCCCAAAGAAAGGTAATGCCAAGGAATGCACAAACTACCACACAGTTACACTCATCTCACACACTAGCAAAGTAATGCTCAAGATTCTCCAAGCCAGGCTTCAACAGTACATGAACCGTGAACTTTTGGATGTTCAAGCTGGATTTAGAAAAGGCAGAGGAACCAGAGATCAAATTGCCAACATCCGTTGGATCATCAAAAAAGCAAGAGAGTTCCAGAAAAACATCTACTTGTGCTTTATTGACTATACCAAAGCCTTTGACTGTGTGGATCACAACAAACTGTGGAAAATTCTTCAAGAGATGGGAATACCAGATCACCTGACCTGCCTCAGAGAAATCTGTATACAGGTCAAGAAGCAACAGTTAGAACTAGACATGGAACAACAGACTGGTTCCAAATTGGGAAAGGAGTATGTCAAGGCTGTATACTGTCACCCTGTTCATTTAACTTATATGCAGAGTATATCATGAGAAATGCTGGATGGCTACCTTCTCACTCTGTCCTCATATGGTGGACAGAAAAAAAGCAAGCTCTCACAGTCTCTTCTTATAAGGGCACTAATCCCACTGGGATTACCCCACCCTCATGACCTCATCTAATCCTAATTATGTCCTAAAATTCCTGTCTCTAAATATAATCACACTAGGGTTTAGGGTTTCAACATATCAATTTCATGGGACACAACTCCATTCACTGTAATGATCAAACTCCCTACTCATCTCTTTCGTCTTCTTTTAGCCACTGAGTTGTGTTCAACACTTATGCAACTCCGTAGACTGCAGGCTCCTCTGTCCATGGGATTTCCCCAGGCAAGAATACTGGAGTGGGTTGCCATTTCCTTTTCCAAGGGATTTTCTCGACCCAAGGGTTGAACTTGCATCTCTTGTGTTGCAGGTGGATTCTTTACCACTGAGCTACCTGGGAAGCCCCTCTATTGGCAGTAGACTCAAGAAAGACCTTCAATTGTGGCATATGGGATCTAGTTCTCTGACCAGGAATCAAAGCCAGGCCGGGAAGTCTTAGCCACTGGACCAGCAAGGGAAGTCCCCCGCCTAGTTTTCTTACGAGGTTTGTCTACTTCGTCACTCCCACAGCTCTTGGGTGGGGTCCCTGGTACTCGCTCTGGCCCTGACTGCAGATAGGGGTCTGCAGGAAGGAGGAGCCGGAAGCCAACCTTACGGCTTGCAACTAATTCCTATCAGGGTGGGCGGAGTCAGTGTCCCGACAGAGGATGGAGCGCCCTGTGAAAAGTGAAAGAAGCCTGGGAGGCTACAGTCCAGGGTCGCAAAGAGTCGAGAGCGCCTCAGTACGCGCCCGCCCTCTTGAATCCAGGAGGAGCTGAGTAACGTGGGACCACGCCCCCTCGCACGGGCAGCCAATCAGGATCTGCTCTGATCTCCCCATTGTGAAGTACTGGCCCTCGATGGCCTGGAGTCTGGGTCTTGGGATTCTGGATAGAACAAGGGGAGGTGTAGTGGGTTTGGCTCTCTTTTGAAGATACTTGGAGTCTTAGGGTAGAAGAATCATGGCTTCGAAACCCGACGCAGGCGCGCCACCCCCTGCCCCCGGCGCGGCGCCCCCAGCCCCCGGCGAGGCGCCCCCTGCCCCCGGCGAGGCGCCCCCCGCCGCTCCTGGGGCCCCGACGCAGGCGGGTCAACCACCAGCGCCTACACAGACGAAAGAAGAATTGTTATTTTATGCCCCGGATTACCTGTGTTTGACCATCGTGGCCTTAATTTTATTCCCTCCCCTGGGAATACCAGCATTCATGTTCAGCGGCAAGGTAAACCATTGCCTAAACCTGGGCCCATCCTGTCCTCTGCCTGCCCCCTTGCTGTCCTCTACGTGCCCCCTTGCTGTTCCCTTGCATCTGCTCCTGTCCTGGGATATGGGTAGGGGTTTTCCCTCCTGACCGGAGAGGTGTCTAGCCATTACCAAGGGGTATGACAAAGCTGGACTCAGAAACCCAAATCTAAAGCTCCCATTCCTACAGACCAAAGAGGCCAACAAGAGAAGCGAATGGGAAGAAGCTTATATCAACTCAGCCCGAACTGGTTGGCTGGATGTATTCGCCATACTCATCGGTTTAGGCATCATTTATTTCTTAGTTCTATTTTTCTGAAGTCCAGGCCCAATAGCCAACCGGTTCATCCACCCCAACAGGACCGGCTCACCAAGACACTAACCAGCAAAATCAGCCACCATGCAAGAAACCAACAGCTGGATATCCCCTAGCCAGAAAACCTACCAGCCTAGGAGCTCAACATCCAAGCAACCCACTAGCCCAGGAAAATGTTACTTTATGCTCTTGGCCTCCAGCTCTGCCATCCATCTTGGGGATCTTCACTCTGATGCTCTAGATGCCTTAAGCTCCTTGATACTGGGCTGCTCTTTCAGGAAAATATTTATTTAAACCAGTAAAATCGAAGGGTATGTTCCAGCTTCTCCTGTGTGTACATGTGTGTATTTCTGAGTCAGTGTCTGTGTTTCTCTAGGACTATGTGTTTCCCAAATCAGGTGAAAATCAGAATGACCTAACACAGAGACATGGAAATCTGGTGGATGTAGGTCTACATCCCACTTTTGACACTTTAAAAACTATATCCTTGAACAAGATAATTTTCTGGAAACTGGTTCCTTTGTAAAATAGATATAATAATTGCCAATGTAGAATGATATTTAGAAATTTGAATTAATGTTCTCTAGGTTCATTCAAACTGGAATTCCAGACTTCCAGTGTCTCAGAGAAGGGAGGGAAAAATAGAAACCTCCTCCAGCTTTTGAGATTTAAAAGCCAAACTCTTAGGAAGAAAGACCTCAAGAACTAAGTAGTTGAATTGCCAGCAGAGCTGATCAGGACTGCCTCTCCCCCAGTCTTGAAATGGAAATGGCTGCCTATTTATGGAATAGGGAAGTAGAGAAAGACTAGATGCCAGTATATCCATCAGAAGGCTCCTAATAACATGCATCTCAGGAAGGGGCAAGGTGTCAAAGGCCCCAGTTAATACTTGTATTCCCATTTCACATACAAATCCTAGAGAGGCTTTAAGATCTCAAAGAAAATATTCTGTATGGTGTGGAGGTCTGGGAAGAAATGGTCTCTGACAGCCAAGTAGGATATCTCACGTCCAAGCTTGGTGAGGAGGAGTTGGAGGTTTACAGAATGCCAAGTGCCTAAGTGACAATGACTGTCAGAGAGAAACCAGGGACAACACAATCACCATTCAAAATGAATGAATACAGAGATCAAGGATGATCCCATCGACAACACTCAGGGGTTTCTTCTGGGGCCCTAGCTTCACGGACAACCCCAAATGCACACCCAGAAACCTTTGGCTTAGTGAAATTGAGTTTCCACAGTGAAGGGGAATGGGAATTATAAGTAGAAATAAATTGAATACCTAGGGAAAGACTGCTAACTCTCTCCATGCCCATCTCCTTTTCTTCTTGGGGGCACGACTCAGTCACATTTCCTAGGTTCCCCTATGTGGCCCTGAGATTGTCTTTGGCTTCATGGAATGTGATCACAAGTGATGTGTGCTACAAATAACCGTGGCCTTAACCCATTTCCCGCACAGGCACTCTGCCTTTTTCTTCCTCCTGTAGCTGATTGGGCAAATGATACCCATGGTGATTTGAAGGTCACATATTATAGAGATGGAAAAGCTCCCATCTGCCTCAGTCCCTGAATCTTAGGGACTACCACCCTAAGATTACTGCCCTAAGATTACTACCACCCTACTGCCTCCCATGATGGGAGCAGAAAATAAACTATGTTGTGCCATGTTACGTATGACCCGCCTATTTCCACAACTTAATCCGCCTTAACCTGTGCAAATGCAGGAAAATAGAGTTACATTGCTTAGATGTCTGGGGTTACAGCTTTAAATTCATACCCAACAAGAGACTCATCTTGGAAGGTTTATGGAAAATAATGAGTGAAGGAGATAATGAAAGTGATACTCAATGGTTAACCTTGACCTTAGCTGTTACAATGCTATTTCTGTCTCTTCTGTGGCCCTGGGTATCTGCAGAGACCACACTTGTTCGTGGCATACTGCTCCATGTTATGGATGTGTCTGGGAAAGGAGATTATATCTGCTTGTCTGTTGTGTCGGTGACTCTGGATGGTCAGGGTCAGCCATCCCTGTCACTCCCCAGACCAGCCTAAGCTGGGGCTGTCACATTCATCTGCAGAGCCATGTTGAGTCAGGATGGCCTACGTCAGGGTGAACAGCCAAATCCAAAAAAGTCATATTGTGCTATAAGACTTGGAAAGCCAACCAGTCTTCTCTGCTTCAGCTCCCTAACTCCCCCCAGCCTGCATTCCACTCTCAGGCATTTATCTGGTATTTACCAACATATAATGTGAAAATGAAAATGCTCAATCATGCCCGACTCTTTTCGACCCCGTGGACTATGCAGTTTATGGAATTCTCCAGGCCAGAAAACTGAAGTGGGTAGCCATTCCCTTCTCCAAGGGATCTTCCCAACCCAGGAATCGAACCCAGGTCTCCTGCATTGCAGCTGGATTCTTTACCAGCTGAGCCCACCAGGGAACAGTCCCCAAATGTCTATTCTTCTATCTTGAGACATCATCAGTTGAATTACCACAATGAAACATGCAGATATAACACCTACCCATTTTTCTCTCTCCTCTACTTCCTGCAGAATGGGACTAACATTTTTATTCAATTTATATGAATTATATTTCATTAGGCCTGTGTAAGTATGCTCCATTACTGAGCATGGTGGTTCATGGTGATTGAAATTGATAAAAGTCAAAGTGTTAGTTACTCAGTTGTGTCTGACTCTTTGCAACCCCATGGACTGTAGCCCACCAGGCTCCTCTGTCCATGGAATTCTCCAGACAAGAATACTGGAGTGGGTTGCCATTCCCTTCTCTAGAGGAATCTTCCCAACCCAGAGATCAAACCCACTGTCTGAGCCACCAGGGAAGCCCCTTATGGTGATTATATACTCTGAATTAAATTTTTGAACTCAAGAGCCAAACAACCCATCTGCCTGGACTCCTTCAGATTTTTTTCTTCTTCCTCTATCTCCTCCAATTTTTGCTTCTCTTCTCCCTCTTCCTCCTACTTCTCCTCACCTTCCTCCTCCTCCTTCCTCTTGATTCTGTGCTCAGTTATCTATGTGCCCCTTCATGAATTGTTCCCAGACTCTCCAGAACTCTGTAACTGCTCTCAACAGAATTCTCCCATGGCCAAATCAGCCAGGTCAGTTTTTATTCTCTTTTTCCTTTGGATCAGTAAATTTGTTTCTTTACCTGAGATTTTAAAATTTAATTTTATTTATTTTTGGCCACGCCACACGGCAGTGCCTTGGCATGCAAGATCTTAGCTCCCCATCCAGGGATTGAACCTCCACCCCCTCTTCCCTGCATTGGGAGCTTAGAGTCTTAACCGCTGAACTGCCTGGGAAGTCCCATGGATTTTTTTTTTTTTTTTTTTGCTCACAACTTCCACACAAATATATTCTCACAAAAAAATCAAGTAATAAAAAGAGCCTGAAGGAGAGAAGAAGCTCATGTTATGGCTGGTCCTGGTATCACTTTCCCCCTCTCATAGGTTGTTGTTTAGTTGCTCAGTCATGTCTGATTCTTCAGGACCCTATGGACTATAGCCTGCCAGGTTCCTCTGTCCATGGGATTTCCCAGGCAAGAATACTGGACTGGGTTTCCATTTCCTTCTCCAGGGAATCTTCCTGACTCAGGGATCCAACCCGTGTCTCCTGCATTGGAAGGTGGATTCTTTACCACTGAGCCACCAGGTAATTGCTGACAATATTTTATTGTAACTCTTTCAGCTACCTTTATGCATTTCTATGTGCATACGTATTCAGACACCTTGATACCACACTTTTGCTTACCTCTAGATCTTGAAAATGCTTTCGTGTCAATACTGAAGATTTTCAACACCAAATGCCCTGCATTCTACTTGTCAATAACTCCCCTCTGTGAACTGATCATGGTGATTTCCAGTTCCTAGTCCATCTTGTTCCAATAACTCGTCTCTGAGGACATGTGTGTTAAGTTCTAAATGTTGGGAGGATTAGCTGGGTTTTCGAATTGTGCAAGTAGAGGTGAATTTTAGGAGCCAGCAGATGACTGAGCCCCAAGAGAGAGTCCTAGGCATGTTCACCCCTAGTTTCTTTCCCCTCTCCTCTGCCCCCCAGCAGGAAGAGCAGCACAGAAGGAGGCCGCCTCGCTGAATTGTAATTACTCAGTTCTGGAAGTGTGAAAGCAGTAGGCTAGGGGAGCAAGTGAATGTCCACAGGTGAGGGCTTACTCCCTGACTCTTCCATGAACACCAGCAGCCTGGACTGTTGCTGCCGACTTCTAAAGAGACAGCCGATGACATCCTCAAGGCAACTACGTTGAAGTCAAGAGCAGGATCTGAAAAGCAACCTTCCAGCAACCTAGCCATTCCATCCACAGATTTATACCCAAAGAAATGTGTACATATATTCACCAAAAGATGTGCTAGAACAGCGGGCCAGTTTTGTAGAAGACAATTTTTCCATGAACTTGGGCAAGGGGAGGGGTTGGTTTGGGAATGATTCATGTGCATTATATTTACTATGCACTTTATTTCTATTATAATTATATCAGCTTCATTTCAGATCATCAGGTATTAGATCCCAGAGGTTGGGGATGCTTGTGCTAGAATATTCATAGCAACTTTATTCCTAAGAATCCAGATTGGAAACTACCCAAATGCCCATAAACAGAATGCCAGAATACATTGGGTGTGGAGCAAAGAGGATGGTTGCTCCACAACTATACACAACAATGTGGATGAATTTCCCAGACATAAAATTGAGAAAAAGAAGCTTCCTACAGACTCATACTTTAGGAAGTACAAAAGCAGGCTAAATGAGTGTTTGGGGAGCAGTGACTGGAAGGAGGCCTTGGGTTAAGAGGTTGAATGCTGGTTACGCACATGAGTTCAGTTGGAGAAGATCTGAGCTGTACCTTTCTGATTCGTGCACTTATCAGTGATGTGTTAGTTGCTAGTCATGTCTGACTCTTTGTGACCCCATGGATGGTAGCCCACCAGGCTCCTCTGTCCACAGGATTTCCCAGGCAAGAATACTGGAGTCGGTAATCATTCCCTTCTCTGGGGGATAGTCCCAACCCAGGGATCAAACGTGGGTCCTCCTGCATTGTAGGCAGATTCTTTGAGTCATGGTAGACCTATCATACTTCAATAAATTATTTTTAAAACTCAAAGATTACCTTCCTGTGCTTCCACTGCATGGAGTGTGGATTCAATCCCTGGTTGGGCAACTAAGATCGAGCATGCCCCATGGTGCAGCCAAAAAGTTAAAAAAAAAAAGAAAAGAGAACTTGCGATCCCTGGTGGTCCAGTGGCTAAGACTCCCAATGCAGGGGCCCAGGTTCAAACTACGAGTTTGCATGCCACAACCAAAGATCCTGCATACAGCGATGAAGACTGATGATCTTGAGGGCCACAGCTAAGACCTTGTTCACCAGATAAGTAAGTAAATAAATAAATACTTAAAAAATGTCAAAGGTCACCTTTAGGAAACAAAAATCACACACACACACACACACACACACACACACACACACACACATGCTCACTTTTCCTTCAATTTATTAACTTTGGCCCCTCCATGCATGCTCACCTTTCCTTCAATTTATTTTTCGCCCCTCCAGCCACTTTCTGCTCCATTTCACCTGTGGCCACCTGTGCACCTTATAAACACTCCACACCAGCTGGAGGCAGCCTTCGGTCTTCCTAGGCTGTCACACTTTTTCTTATTGTTGTTAGTTTCTGGAATCCATGTTTTTTCTCTCCCTTTTTGTTTTAGGAGAGAAGTGACAGAAAACACATCTCTCCAATTTAAAAAGTAGGAACACAGGGTACAAATTTCCAGTTTCACCATCAATGTGAACCCATTTGTTTTGACTATCTCTACATTCCCTGGTGGCTCAGTTGGTAAAGAATCTGCCTGCCGTTGTAGAAGACCCAGGTTCGATCCCTGGGTCTGGAAGAGCCCCTGGAGAAGAAAATGGCAACCTACTCCAGTATTCTTGCTTGGGAAATCCCATGGACAGAGGAGCCTGCTGGCTACAGTCCGTGGGGTTGCAAAGAATAGAACACAACTGAGCAACTAACACTTTCACAACAACTTTCAAAACACAAACACACCTTGATTGCCACTGTTCTCTCTCCTTTCTGTCTCGTATTTTGAGATGTCTTAATTTTTGTTGAGTTAGAGTTCTAGGACTCCCTATAGTATGATACATGAGTGGTTAACTTAAATCCTGGATAAAATAAAAAGATTTTGTAATTGGAACACATGAATAGTCTTACTAGGGATAATATTTTTGTGTCACTCTCTCAATGGTCTGTAGCCATTTTCTCATGTCCAGGCTCAGTGATGGCAGTAAGTCTGGTGCCAGCCTAATTCTCTCTCCTTTTTTAAAAAAAATTTTTCCTGTGCCCTCTGGTACAGAGAGAGAGAGAGAGAGAGAGAGAGAGAGAGAGAGAGAGAGAGAATGTGTTGTGCACCATTCTGTCAGAAACTTTGTGAATTCTTTCCATGAGCAGTATTTTGTCCAGCTTGGGAAAATTATCTTATTATTACCTTGTTACTTCCTTTCTTTATCTGAAAATTCCTACTTAACATCTATTAGATCTCCTGGACCTTTTAAATAACTTTTTTTCCTTGTGTTGTTGTTTTCTTGTTTTTCTCCAAATTAAAATTTCTATTTAATTATATGGACCAACAAATCGGTTGTTTATTTCAATTCTTCCCAGGTGGCACTAGTGGTAAAGAACCCACCTGCCAATGCAGGAGACATAATAGACTCGGGTTCAAATCCCTGGGTAGAGAAGATCCCCTGGAGGAAGAAATGGCAATCCATTCCAGTATTCTTGCTTGGAGAATCCCATGGGCGGAGGAGCCTAGTGGGCTACAATCCATAGCATTGCAAAGAGTCAGACACAAGTGAAGCAACTTAGCATGCCTTCTATATCAAGTTTAGATTTGTTGAATATTTTAAAATTATTAATATACATAAATTAAGTAATTAAAAATCATTTAATTTAACTAATAAATTTTTTAGGGTAGTGGTATTGGTTAGAGACCTCTCTCTTTAATAAAGAACTCTTTTCTCTTCCACAAATTCAGTGGAAGCCCCTAAGCTAATTAGATGGTCAATTAGAGAACTTCAGAGGTCTCTTGGGAGTCACAATGTTCTTTTGCATGCTGCTGGTGGCAGGTTCCTTTCACAGGCTAGAGAGGAGGTTCTTGGGAGCAGCAGGCAACAAACTTTTGCTCCTGAGTACCCATGAAGAGAATGGCAAATGTTTACTTCTGCTTTGGACACAGTGCCAGAATGAGCTTTCTTTTTGTTGTTCAGTCGCTCAGTCGTGTCCAACTTTTTGCGACCCCACTGAGGCTTCCCTGTCATTCACTATCCCCCGGAGTTTGCTCAAACTCATGTCCATTGAGTTGATGGTGCCATCCAGCCATCTCATCCTCTGTTGCCCCCTTCTCCTCCTACCCTTAATCTTTCCCAGCATCAGGGTCTTTTCTAAGGAGTCAGTTCTTCACATCAGGTGGCCAAAGTATTGGAGCTTCAACATCAGCCTTTCCAATGAATATTCAGAGTTGATTTCCTTTAGGATTGACAAATTTGACTACCTTGCTGTCCAAGAGATGCTCATAGAAAAAGGTTTGAGTCACAAATACACACATACACAAATTGGCTTCACAATTATTGAGTGAATATTTGGAATTCATAAAAATTCAAATAAATCTCATAATAATGTAACCAATGTCATCACTAGGTCAACTGTTAAATTTAGTATTCATAAAAAATGTAGTATCCATTGAATAACAACTTGGATGTCAGACTTGCCCCCTTCCAAGAATTCTCTAACATGCAAAATGGTTGCCAACAAATCTTACCCAGGCTTCTCTGATGGCTTAGTGGTAAAGAATCTGCCTGCCAGTACAGGAGCCACAGGAGACATGGGTTCGATCCCTGGATTGAGAAGATCCCCTGGAGGAGGGCATGGCCACCCACTCCAGTATTCCTACTAAGATAATCCCATGGATAGAGGAGCCAGGTGGGCTATATAGTCCATGGGATTGAAAAGAGCTGGACACAACTGAACATGCTCGAAAGGTGGAATCTCAGTGTATTTAATCTGTTGCTCTGTTGGTGGGAGATGTAGAAAACCTCCCCCATCCTTGGTTTTCCTTAGGTCCAACCTCAGAAATTGGGAGCCCTGCTTCTTTTTCCTCTTCCCCAGGAAACCTGATGAAAGAGGTTGCTACCAGAGGGAATCTCATATGGATTTCAGGGCCAGAGGCATAACACCTAGGGGTCTGTTAGAAATGCAAATTCATTGGTCCTATCTCAGACCTGCTAAATCTATCTCTGGGGATGTAGCTCAGAAAACTGTTTCAAGAGATTCTGGTGGTGCTCCTTCACTTCTGCTCCATCAGCTGGCTGGCTGACTTCTCCCATTTCTTCTAATTCTTCCCATTCTTCTAATGGCTGATGGCCACACCCTTTTCCAAAGCACCACTCCCTTCCTCAAGGACATTGGCCACTGGTCTCTAAGTACCCCTTCTCACCTCTTCTGCCACTCCCTTTAGGGTTCCCTCTACTTCCTCCATTGCTCCACTGACACCTCCCCAACCATGTGCTCTAGGCATGGGGGAGGGGATGCATTTAAGACCCATCTTCTAGAGTCTTCAGCCAATCAACAATAGGAAATATGCTGAGAGAGAGCCCTGCCAAGGAGTATCAATCAGCAATTAAAATTCAAGAAGGGATGGATGTTGTTCCATATTTTGAAGGAGAGAATTTGAGGGTCCTTGTGAAGTTTATTCAATCAAGACTTTTTGAGAGAGTTCTGGACAGTCTGCAAGACTTGTCATTGCTCAAGACCTTGGTCCCCCCACATATATCCCAAATCCACACCCCAAATCCTTTTCCTAAAGTCTCTACTCCCTGCAAGCCTTCTGTTCTAATCTTAGGAATTTGAGGGTGGGGGTTGTTGTCCCTACTGTAGTCTTCAAGGACCACCCCCCCACCCTGCATTTGACTTTATAAAATCACATCACTCTCCCATCACCACTGACTGAAAAATACCAGGAAGAATAACTGGGCTAGAGCTGAACATTTTCTGTGTGAGCCAGCTGGCTGAGAATATACGGAATCTGGAGAACCTTCCTCCTCATCATATATATGTTTTCATCTTTCTCTGCTGGTCTGGCAAAGCCAAGGGGAACATCAGATAGAGACCCTCCAGCCAAGAAACTTTATAGACAAAGAACACCTCAGGCAACAGACCCCACGGGCAAAGCACTCTTCAGTGAAGAGACCCTCCAGGCAAGATTCCCACCAACCAGACTGTTGAGCCAATCCACTGCTCACCCAAAGGGGATCACCACAAAAGAGTGGATTCAACTGCTTTTATTCCTTCTAGCTCCTTTCAATGGGGATTTTATGGTGGAAGAAATCTTGAAAACTTTAGAAATTCTAAGAAGGACTTGCTGGTTTGTGGAATAGGTTTGCGTAAGAGAGAGAAAAATGCACGTGTTTTTCATGTAGGTGAGCTTGTGACTGTGCTTGGCTTTGTACATTCACAAGACGGCATGTAGGCTCAGTTTTGATGACATGTGACATTGTCTGGAACTGTGAAGGCAAGGAGGTATGGAGGTCAGTCTGATTCCTAACACTGCCATCCTCAGCCCCCACCTCCAGTGGCCACCCTACCAGGCAACAAGGGTCAGTGACTTCCCAGGAGGCACAGGGAGCCCATCAACCTCTCTCTCTCTCTCTCTCTCTCACGCACACACACACGATTTTGTAGTCAAGCATAGCTTGTTCTCTCCTGACATTCCCGAAACTTCGTCTGTTTCAGAAATATTTCGGACATGCCCAGAACCCACACAGTCTGGGCTTTTCTTCTTTCTCTTTCCAGGTACAAGGTCTCCAGACTCTGTGCCCATAAGAAGATCAGAAACCTACTGTGTCCCACTGTCCATTCTGCTTAGGGTATCCAAAGAACCTCAAAAATATATATCCCCATGACAGGTTCCCACAGTACTTAGAATAAAATCTTGTTTGTTCAGTCTACAAGCCTGTAAAATTCTACCCATGTCCTTGGTGCTGGGGATTTGGATGGCAATATGTCCTGATTTATGTGTGCTTGTCTATAAATGATTCCTAGTAAGTATTTTCAACTTGAAGACTCAATATCTTTCTTTGATTTAGGTGAAACTATTTTGTAATCCTTTTCCACTGGTTTTGGACCTAAAACCCCAAGCTGAAGAGCCTCTGTACTTCCAGAACCCAAAGAATCTCTTTTTTTTTAAAATTTTTTAAATTTAATTTTATTTTTTTTTATTGTTTTTGCCATACATTGTCATGATATCACCATGGGTTTACATATGCTTCCCCTCCGGAACCCCCCTCCCTCCTCCCTCCCCCCCGGGGATATCTCGCTGTACCAGCCCCGAGCATAAATCCTGGGCTGGCGATTGATTAGACACATGACAATTAACATGCTTCAATGCCCTTCTCCCATATCATCCCACCCTTACCCTCATCCACAAAGTCCACGAGTCTATTCTATACATCTGTGTTCCTTTTGCTGTCTCACCAAAGAATCTCTTAAAGACAAAGTCCAGAGTTTAAAGTGAAGCTCTTAGAGGGTCCTTGGCACTTTCACCCGTTCTCATTCATCTCTCTAGTCTGGTGTTTCTCAAACTTTAGCTTGCATTGGAATTGCATAGAGGGTGCATTAAAACACAGATTTCAGGCACCACTGGGGTTTCATACTCAGAAAGTCTAGGGGTAGGCAAGAATTTGCTTTTTAATGAAATTTTCAGGTGATGTTGGCTCTGCTGGTCAGGGAGCTATGCTTTAAAAACCACTGTTAAGGTCCAATTATTTCCCTGGAGTTTCCATCTCCTGGCTTTCTTTATCAAGGCTGATCATTCTCTGAGCTCCTGCCACTCTCCTGTGTCATGCTTTACTGACAGCCCCCACCCTCTGCATCTCTTCCATCCTATGACATTATGGGCTGTCAGTGGAAGGCTGTCATTCTCAGCCATGGCTTTGGTCCCATCCCCAAAGTTCTCCCAGAGCAAGAAGAAGAAGGCACATTTCCCTTTCATCATCACAGACCAGGAAAGCTAACAAGAACAAGTGGGTCACAAATGAGACCTTTTCGATATGGGTCACTCTGCTGAATATGAAATCATGAGGGTTCTCATCATCTTACAATTTTCTCAGCTTTATTTTCTTACGGTCTGGATAAGCCAAGAGAACCACTCAACCAAAGAATCTCCAAGCCAAGGAACCACCAACAGAGGCATCCTTTGATCATTCAGCCTCTGTTCAAGGGGTTGAGTGCAGGCACTTCACTTTGTTGCACCAGCACCACACGCAAGGCTGTTAATTCAAAGGAAGCCATCAAAGTGAAAATCTCTAAGGAAGACTTGCTGGCTTGCAGACTGTGTGTGTGTTTGAATATGCGTAGTTGTATGCGCTGTTTATGCATCTTCATCTATCACTGAGTCCAGCTACATGGCCCTTGTTTCTGTTCCTATTCTTACCAACCTCCTTCCCACACCAGGACCTTTGTATTAATACTTGCTCTTCCCCTGCCTGAAACTCTTTCCTCCAAATATTCTAGGGAATGGCTCTTTTGTACTTCAGGTCTCAGCTTAGATGTTCCTTTTCAGAGGGAGAAGGAACCCCACCTATTCAACCCCATCCTGCAGTGGGGTTTTATGCCTATTCAACTCCACCCTGCCGTCCCCTGTGGGCCCTGGGAGTCCCTCTCCCTCCCCGTTCTAGTTATTCCTCTTAGGTCTTAATCATATAGTAATCTGTTTCCATCTGTTTGGGTGTTTTTTCCCCTTCTCTCCCAGCGACTGTAAATTCCAAGAAAGCCGTGGTCTTGTCTGCCTTAGTTACTACACGGTCCTCAGTGCCCAGCCTAAGTCTAGTGCTCAGTAGGCTCCTCGTAGGCATATCAATCGGCCCTTTGCACTCAGATTCAATCTGGAAGTAAGACCCAGGCACTGTATGTTGAACCAATCAGGAATTCAAGTTGGGAAGGACAACGTAAAGGTCAAATAACTAGTCCAATTTTTCACCGAATCAATTAATAAGTCAAGAAGAAAGGGGATTGGCTAGGTAACACCACTGACATACACTGAACCAATCAGAAGCTGGGTCTGAGGCACACTGGCAGCACATCTATACGGGAGCAGCCAATCATAATGCAGTGGTGGTCAGTAGGGAAACCGCCCAGTAACTCAAATCCCCAAGACTGCCTCCGGGACTGAGAGGTGAAGGGAAGTCCCAGACACGTTAACTAGGTTTGTGACGGGTTATCAGAAAGTTTAAGTGTGTATATGTGAAGGATGTTGGGAGAATTAAGCGGAGGAAAGTATTTAGAGGGAGATACGGAGCAGGTAATGGGGAAGGGTACAGAGAGGAGTTACCAGAAGATAGAGGAGGGTTGAATCGTGCTATAGGGCCATCGAAACTGTTATATAGACACATATGTGGTATGGTGGCTTCTGGTTTGGTGTGCTGTCCCCTAGTTCAGGGCGGTGTCTTGTTTTCAGGGCCTTTCTAGGTAGAGGGATTGGTTCGGGACAGTCTTCATTTCTTGGGAACTCAGATATCCCATTTCCCTTGTCTACAGATTGCACCTGCTCAGCGTCTCCTCCTCTGGCCAAGGTCCATGGTTACTGAGACTGACCCCAGGGACCTAGAGTCCAAGCCCACTCCAGTGCAGCAGGTCTACCCGATGCAGCAGGTCTACCCGATGCAGAAGGTCTACCCGATGCAGCCAGTCATCCTGGTGCCGTTGAACCCCCCAGAGAATGATTATTTGTTTCTCTCCATTGCTTCCTTCTTCTTCTTCATTCTGCTGGCAATCCCAGCCCTTTTGTTCTCATTCAAGGTGGGCACCACCCAGCTACCACCAACTCCTGTTGCTCCCAGATCTGTCTTCTCTGTCCCATCCCACCTCCCTGCTCCTCCCTAACAATCCCCCTTTTTTACTCCTGGGGGATTTACTCCTGTTTCACCATGTAGCTGCCCTTGTTCCTCCCCAGGAGCCCCCTCTCTTCTTCCCACTCCTGTGTTCTGACCAGACCCACACCCTCATCTTGGCTCCTTTCTTCCTTTTTCCACTGAGGGGCCGACCCTTGCACTTTCCACCCCCGCACCACTGTTACTGGTCTTTCACACCCCACCTTTCCCCAGGGATGCCCTTCTCTCATCTCCTTTCTCCTTGGAAACACTGTCACCAGCTTGCCTTCATCCCCACAGACCCGCGAAGCCAACATCCTTGGGGACCAGAGGAAAGCACAGAGAAATTCCAGACTGGCCTTGTGCTTCAGCATCTCAAGCATCCTGGTGGGCTCCACTCTCATTATTTCCTCCATTGTTGTCAGAGCCTTGAAGCAGTGAGAATGAGATCATCCTGAAAGCTCCGCTCCCTCAGAAAGTTATGAACTGTACCTCATGGGTCCTCTTGGAGCCTTTCAGCTTGAACATCAGTAACCTACCTATACTGGGGGGAAGTTCCCCACCATTGGATTTTTGAGAGCAATAAAGTTTATGAGGAAGTTTCTGCTTTCCTTTTATCTTCTGTATGTACGTGTTTGTGAACACATGTTCTCATGCCCCTGCATGTCCACTTCAGAGCTCCATGTAGCTTATTTACATATTCAGTGAATATGCAAATCATTTATTGGGCAACCACTGTACTGTGCCAGGCAGTTTTAGGCCTTAGTGATTCACTGCTGATTCAAGAGATGAGGGATCTACCTCCATAGATAGAGGTAGATCTTGCTCTATTTTGAGAGGACACAGAAAAAAGGGTAAAATGTAAAGCAAGAAGATGGTTCTGGGTCCACTCTGTCTAACAGAACATTTGGCAATGATAGCAATGCTTTGTAATCCACTCTGTCCAATATGGTACCCACTAGTCACAGGTGACTGTTGAGCACTTGAAATGAGGCTAAGTGCAACTAAGGAGCTCAATGGTTAACATAACTTAATTATAATTAATTTAAATTAAATTTGCCATATATGGCTAATGACCACTCTCCTGGACAGCACAATTCTAGGTAGTGTCAACATTATGAAGAAGAAAAAAATTGGGAGAGTAGGAAGAGGGACTAATGACAGAGTGGCTAAGGAAAACCCTCACTGGAGAGCTGATATCTGAGCTGTGGTCTGAAATGAGAGGAGGGGAGAGCCTTAGAAATTTCTGGAAGAGAGTTCTAAGCAGAACAGCAAGTGCAAGGTCCCTGGGGCAGGAAGGAGCCTGGCTTGTCCCCAGAAGAAATAGACTAGTGGGATTGGGGTGGAGCAATGGGAGGACTACAGAATAAGTTCAGAGGGTGGGCAAGAGGCAGGTCACAGAGAGGGTGGAAGGTCACAGGAAGAAGGTTGGATTTTAAATGTGAAGTGAAGCTATTACAGGTATTAAACAGGGAGAACGCAGACTCTGGATTCTGTTTTTAAAAGAGTTCCATGTCTAAATCGAATGTAAAATATATTTGAATAGGTCCTGTTACCAACTCCAATTTTGGAGCAGTGATTCCCACACTTAATAAGCTACTCTCAGACTACTAGCTGGATGTCCTCTGTGCATGCGTGCTCAGCCACTCAGTTGTGTACAACTTTTTGGGACCCCACGGACCATAGCCCACCGGGCTTCTCTGTCCATGGAATTTTCTATGCAAGAGTACTGGAGTGGACTGTCATTTCCTTCTCTAGGATGTCCTACAATTAAACTCAATTCTGATACTGCTTGGTGCTAGCATTAAATTCCACAGTTTGAGGGCTCTGTCCTACAAGGCAGCTCCCACACTCCCCAACCACTTTAGATGCCAGTCACAAGCCTGACCACCCATGTACAGATTGAAGTTTTCTACAACCTCTCCCTGAGACTTCAGACACCAGTCCCCAGTCTGGGTTGTTACCTGTATGTCTAACTGACTGGTTGTAAATCAGAGGTTCTTGCAATCCCCTCCTCAGGAATGATTAATTAGAGTGACTCATAGAATTCAGAGAAACTTTCTTCGTAGATTCAGTTCAGTTCAGTTCAGTTCAGTTCAGTCACTCAGTCATGTCCGACTTTTTGCTACCCCATGGACTGCAGTACACCAGGCTTCCCTCTCCATCACCAACTCCCAGAGCTTGCTCAAACTCAACGTTCATCAAGTTGGTGATACCATCCAACCATCTCATCCTCCGTCATCCTCTTCTCCTCCTGCCTTCAATCTTTCCCAGCATCAGGGTCTTTTCCAATGAGTTCCCATCAGGTGGCCAAAGTATTGGAGCTTCAACTTCAGCATCAGTCCTTCCAATGAATATTCAGCACTGATTTCCTTTAGGATTGACTGGTTTGATCTCCTTGCTGTCCAAGGGACTCTCAATAGTCTTCTCCAACACCACAGTTCGAAAGCATCAATTCTTTGGCACTCAGCTTTCTTTATGGTCCAACTCTCACATCCATACATGACTACTGGAAAAACTATAGTTTTGACTAGATGGAACTTTGTCAGCAACGTAATGTCTCTGCTTTTTAATAGGCTCTCTAGGTCGGTCAGAACTTTTCTAAGGAGCAAGTGTCTTTTAATTTCATGGCTGCAGTCACCATCTACAGTGATTTTGGAGCCCAGGAAAAGAAAATCTGTTACTGTTTCCATTGATTCCCCATCTATTTGCCATGAAGTGATGGGACCAGATGCCATGATCTTAGTTTTCTGAATGTTGAATTTAAAGCCAGCTTTTTCACTCTCCTCTTTCACTTTCATCAAGAGGCTCTTTAGTTCCTCTTCATTTTCTGGCATAAGGGTGGTGTCATTTGCATATCTGAGGTTATTGATATTTCTCCTGGCAAACTTGATTCCAGCTTGTGCCTCATCCAGCCCAGCATTTTGTTTGATATACTCTGCATATGAGTTAAATAAGCAGGATAATAATATACAGCCTTGATGTACTCCTTTCCTAATTTGGAACCAGTCTGAACCATGTCCAGTTCTAAGTGTTGCTTCTTGACCTGCATACAGATTTCTCAGGAGGCAGGTAAGCTGGTCTGGTATTCTCATCTCTTTCAGAATTTTCCACAGTTTGTTGTGATCCACACAGTCAAAGGCTTTGGTGTAGTCAATAAAGCAGAAGCTGATGTTTTTCTTGAACTCTCTTGCTTTTTCTATGATCCAACAGATGTTGGCAATTTGCTCTCTGGTTCCTCTGCCTTTTCTAAATCCAGCTTGAACATTTGGAAGTTCTCGGTTCATGTACTGTTGAAGCCTGGCTTGGAGAATTTTGAGCATTACTTTGTTAGTATGTGAGATGAGTGCAATTGTGCAATAGTATGAACATTCTTTGGCACTGCCCTTCTTAGGGATTGGAATGAAAACTGACCTTTTCCAGTCCCGTGGCCACTGCTGAGTTTTCCAAATTTGCTGGCATATTGATTGCAGCACTTTCACAGCATCATCTTTGAGGATTTGTAATAGCTCAGCTGGAATTCCATCACCTCCACTAGCTTTGTTTGTAGTGATACTTCCTAAGGCCCACTTGACTTCACATTCCAGGATGTCTGGCTCTAGGTGAGGGATCACACCATCGTGGTTATCTGGGTCATTAAGAACTTTTTCAGTAGATCTTAGTAGATTACCAGTTTATTATAAAAGGATGTAACTCAGGAACAATCAGATGGAAAAGATGCACAGCGCAAAGTCTAGGAAAAGGTCATAGAGTTTCCATGTTCTCTTTAGGGGAACACCCTCTTATCATCTTCACGTGTTCACCAGCCTGGAAGCTCTCTGAATCATCCTTTTGGGTTTTTAATAGAGACGTTTGTTAAGACTTGAAGAAAAATGCATAAGAATTGTGAATTTAGGTTTTATTCAGGAAACTTACTGAGACCTATAGCCCAGGAAACAGTCTCTCAGTAGCTCTGAGGGGACCGTTGTGAAGAAGTAGGGGAAGAACCCAGTATATATACACAATATATATGTATGTGGTATATACCATATATATATATTTGGGCTTTCTTGGTGGCTCAGTGGTAAAGAACCCTCCTGCCAATGCAGGAAACATGGGCTTAGTCCCTGGGTTGGGAAGATCCCCCAGAGGAGGAAATGGCAACCCATGCCAGTATTCTTGCCTAGGAAATCCCGTGGACAGAGCATCCTGGCAGGCTACAGTTGGCTGGAGTCATAAAAGAGTTGTACACGAGAACTGTGCTAGCTACAAAATTAATTCAGGGTGACCACAGACCTAGATATGAAAGCTAAAACTTAATATAAAGTTTCTATGAGAAAACACAGGAGCGTATTTTTTATAACCTTTGCATAGGCAGACAAAGATTTATTATATAAGACTCAAAAAAACCCCCAAAGCACAATAATAAAAATTACAATTGGATGTTATTAAAATTTAATACTTCTGCTTGTGAAGACATCACTAAGAAAGTGAAAAGTTGTTACAAATTGAAAGAAAATATTTGCAA
>ML660220.1:4843674-4893164 GCA_007570785.1 Antilocapra americana
CACAGTAATGTTGACCTGAAACAAGTAGACTGCCAGATATTTCCCCAGCAAGTGTTAGTCACTCAGTCATGTCTGACTCTTCGTGACCCCACGGACTGTAGCCCGCCAGGCTCCTCTGTCCATGGGATTCTTCAGCCAAGAACCCTGGAGTGGGTAGTCATTCCCTTCTCCAGGGGATCTTCCCAACCCAGGCATCAAATCCCAGTCTCCTGCATTGGAGGCAGATTCTTAACCATCGGAGTCACCAAGGAAACCCCCAGTTAAGAGGAGGGCGAGGGGTCTTCTTCCCGTAGGGTTCTGCTGTTGCTACAAGGTACGAGAGTGCCCCCTTCTGGTATCCTAACTCTACTCGATTGAGATTTCTTTTCACTAATCTTTTACCGTGGCCAGGTGGCAGGCACAAGTACCTAGCTCTATTTCCAGCTTTTCTCCTAGTCCTGCCCTTATACCTGGTTTTGTGGACAAAGAAAACTCTAGAATGTGTAATACAAGGGAATTTCAGAAGTTGGGTGAGCCCCTGGAGAGAGCGGCAGGCGGCACAGCCCTTGCAGTTCACTCTCACTTGCTGAAACCCCACCAAAGAATGGCTCTGGTCAGGGTTGCACATTAAACCCTTAGTGAGACGGAGCACTGGGAGCGATGGGCTCCCTGGGATGTAGCCCACTGGCTAAGAGACACGTGACCACCAGCCATGGGGTCCACCTGGCAAGAAACACACCGGCCAAGGGACTCTCAGCCACGGATGAGGGTTCTTTTTCTTTTTCTTTTTGCTTGCACTGGGTCTTTGGTGCTCTGCTCGGGCTTTCTTTAGCTGCAGCGAGTGGGGGCCACTCTTCACTGCGGTGCGCGGGCTTCCTCACTGCAGTGGTTTCTCTTGGGGAGCATGGGCCGTAGGCGTATGGGCTTTGGTCGTTGTGGTGCACCAGCTGAGTTGCTCTGCGGCATGTGGAATCTTCCCAGACTAGGGATCAAATCCGTGTCCCCTGGATTCTTATACATTGGACCACCAGGGAAATCCTGGGGGCGCTCATTCTTATCAATCTGTGTTGATGATTTCTCTGGTAGAAGGTGAGAAGCACTCTTGGGCAACATGATTTCTGCCTACACCAGTCCTACCTGCACCTTTCAGCTTCCCTGCTTCCAGGGACTGGGGAGGGTGACAGCCTCTTAGGAGATAAACATACACATGTACAGACAGACACTCTCAGATCCCACATGGCTATTCCTGGCTGATGTTTCCTGGCTCATTCTGTCTTCCAGATACTCCTTTTTTTCCATTCCCCAAGTCCCACTATGTTCAAGGGATTCAGGACTCAGGGCACTGCGCCATTCTCCCTAAGAATAAAACTGCCAGACACTGTCTTCAGGCAAAACAAAAACCTGCTTTCCTCTCTCCATTCAGCTTGGGGCAGCTGGAGAAACTCCACTAGCTAAACCAGATTCTATCCCTCCCTGGATTAAACCCTCCATGTTCCCATGGCCCTTGGGATCAAACCCAAATCCCTCACCCAGCTATTCAGGTTCAGCCTTGGTCTGCTACTCTCTTCCTGCCTCTCCACACTCTAGCCACACTGCCCTTGTTTCTGTTTCTGGAACACACAAATCTCTTTCTCACTTCAAGACCTTTGCACTTGCCATTCGCCCTGCCTGAGACTCTTTCCCCCCGATCTTCTCATGGTTGGCCTTTCATCCATGGTCTCAGCTTGGGTGTCCTCTTCCATGCAGGCCTTCCTTGACCTCCTCACTACCCATCTGCCTTCATGTCACCCTCCTGGGTTCCTTGCCCTTGTGTCCTAGTTGTTCCCCATAGCCCTTGGTCATCTCTGAAATCATTTGGCTTATTCATCCAGGTTTTCTCTCGCCATCTCCCCATCTCCTGCATGGTCTATGAACTCTGGGACAGCTGCGGCTTTGCCCTTCTTGGTTACCACTTGGCCCTCAAGAGCACAGTGCTGCCTGGAGCACCCTAGGCTTCCGATATTTTCAAGCTACAAACAGGAACAATGACATTACACCCTGCCCTTTGCACTTATGAAGCCTAACAAAGAATCAACCCAGAATTTTGTAGCCTGTACTTGAGGTTCATTCGCTGAGTCAATCAGGAGCTCAAACTGGGAACAACAACAAAAAGGCAGATAGTTGAAACCCTACCTCTTTATTCATTGAATCAATGAAGGGGACAAGGCAGAGAACAGGGGTGGGGGTGGGGTGCCTAAGTAATGCCTTCTTAAAACAGTGAACTAACCAGAATCTGGGTCTAAACCCTTTGGAGACACCATCATCTGACCCTCCCCCACCTCCTCCGTATCAGGGTAGCCAATCACAATGAAGTGGTAACCAACAGAGGCCACGCCCCTGTGACTCAACTCTCCAGGGCAGCCCCAGGGCTGGGCTGAGCAGTCAGTTGTGGCATTAACTGGGTTTGTGGATGATGATCCAGAAATAGTGGGGAGTTTAAGGGATGGGGAATATGACGTACACAAAAAGGATTACTGAAGTGACCAGAGGGTTTGAGGGGTACAGAGAGTAAGTCATCATTTAAAGCAGGGGCTCTCGAAGCCTGGTCCCTATCCTGTAGGAGCAGCTTCACCTGGGAACTTGTCAGAAATACACATTCTTTTTAAAAGTTTTTTTTTTTTTAATTTACTTTTTTTGGCTGTACCAGGCCTTAGCTGCAGCATTTGGGATCTTTAGTTGTGTCATTAAGACCCTTAGTTGCAGCATGTAGGATCTAATTTGCTGATCAGGGATTGAACCCAGGCCCCCTGCGTTGGGAGCGTGGAGTCTTAGCCACTGGACCACCAGGGAAATCCCAGAAATGCACATTCTTGAGCCCTGCCCCAGACCTACTGAATCAGCAACTCTGGGAACTCAGTTACCTGTTTCAGTAAACCCTCCACGTGACTCTGTTGTATGTTTAAGTTTTAGCATCACTGGGCTAAAGTGACCATTCCATTTAACATCCAAACTGAGGACTTTCTAAACTAAAAGGGAAGCTCTCAATAATTTGGTAGGACCAGGCTTAACTAACTGGACTGCATGGCAAACCAGGATGGAGCACATCATTGGAGAGCAGGAATGGGTGTAGGAGGACAGAAGAAGCTTGCAGGGTTTCTGTTTTTTGAAGGGTGTTGTATAGGGCCAGCAGGAGTATTATATGGAGCCATTGGGATGTCACAGGGTCTGTTTTCCCATAGTGGTAGCCAGGGTCATTGTGGGGCACTTCTAGCGCCCTCCTGTTGGTGGGGTTGGTTCTATTGCTGTGGAATCCGGAGTTACAAAACCCACCTCGGAGGACACTCAAGACAGTGGAATACAGTTTATTACGCCAGTGGGTCCAAGGCGAATCAGTTCCCGACAAGGACCCTGGTGTTTCTGAAGGGCCCAGTGTTCTACCTATTTGGGGGTTTAAAAACTGATTCCCCTTGGACCCACTGGCATTATTATGTACTCCCACTGTACTCCACTGTCTTGAGTGTCCTCTGAGGTGGGTTTTGTAACTCCGGATTCCATATTTCTGGTGCATTGGCCAGGAAGCCCTTGGAGAGATGGGCCAATTGAGCCTCTGCCTGTGGATCAACTCTTGTTTTAGCGACTTGCTCTTACAGGCGGACTTCACAAGACTGTGGACGACAGAAGGGAAGTGCACAGGTAGGTCCCACTGTAATAGTGGAAGAAGGGGCCTGATCAACCCCTTGGGGCTGGATGAGTCTATGGCAGCTCTGTCCTCCTAGGCTCCGTGGGAAACGGTTTACCGAAATAAGTGGTACTCTGTTAACTAGGCCTGTACTGATTGTTTGTCAGCATATCTTTTAGTTTCCAAGGGACTGTCCCCTTTGCCACGACACTCTTCTGTTCTTAGGGACTCAGGGACCTCCCACACATTGCTTGGGGTCAGATTGGAAACTGTGGCTTTGCATGCACGTTTGGCTGCACCAGCCAGTGATAAGATGGTCTTGGATTCAGCAAGGGTCAGACTTGTGCAAAGAAGAGTATGTGGAAGCCTTAACTGACTGGATCTGGCTGGCTGCAGAGAGAGCAAGAGGAATACAAAAGGTATTGTAGAAGGAAAGTGAAAGCGGGATGGGTAGTGGAGAATCCAAGCTGACCGTTCTTGGATGCATGATTAAAAACTTGAGAAAGGGCTTTGGAGGAGACTTTGGTATAAAGTTAACCCCAAACAAGCTTAAAACCTTTTGTGAGATAGACTGGCCATCCTTTGGGGTAGGATGGTCCTCAGAGGGAACCCTAAAATTGGACAAAGTTCGTGCTGTGTACTCTGGTAACCGGGCAGCCAGGCCACCCAGATAAGTTTCCGTACATTGACTCATGGCTACTAATTGTGCAAAACCCACCCCCTTGGGCCCGGATATGTTACCTTGGAAAGGGAAAAAGCAAGATATTGCTAGCGCAGGCAGAACCCAGGCAAGAAAAGCTGAAAAAAAAAAAATTATGATCCCGAGGAAGAAGAGCTCCCACTCCCTCCCTCACGACAGGGACTCCCAGAGCAGGAGGAGGAAGTGAGAAAAGAGGGAGATTTTCCTCCCCCACATCCCCCGGTGGAGGAGGCTCCTTTCCCTCCTGTTGCGTCACCAAGTGTGATAGGAGCAAGTGTGATAGGGGCAACCGCGCAAGCATTATACTCGCCCTCCCTGGTTCAGAGGAAGGGGAAAAGGGAGAGCTGAGTGTTCTGAAGTGGCTGAGGTCTACAAAGAAACCTCAAGAGAGAGGTTTTGCAGATGCGTCTTAGGGAAATCCAAGCGGCACCACAAGTGGGGTCAGACGGGCACACTCACCCTGGCCCCACTGTTGTTTCCTACCATTTCTCCATATATAAGGAAAGGGGGCTTTTAACTGCAACTGACAGAGATTAAAAAAATAAAGAGAAAATTCTGTTGCTGTTGGAAGCAGAGTGGGAACCGGCTATGGTGGCAGTAATGCACTGTAGGGGCCACCAGTGGTCAGTCCCACCTCAGGCGGAAGGGAGCTGTCTGGCCGACCAAGTGGCAAAGCAAGCAGCCGCCCAGGACAATACAGCAACCAAACTTATGGTGACGCCTGTGATGTTAGTCTACTAACTGCCCAAGTGGCCCCTATCTATGACAAGGAAAAGAAACCACCTGGGCATGAACTGAGCAAGGAACACTACAGGAGGTGGGAACTCTCAGACAGCGGGGGTTTGGGGGGGCTCTTTGTCACCTCTAGGTTGGCATTTCAATGGGTTACAGATTTCCATCAATCCACCCATTTAGGGAAAACAAAGACTATATAAGGAGCAGACTGTACCTGGGACATGAGCTGCCACAATTCTGAGAACTGGCCTCAGAGAAATGGGAACAAATGGACCCTGGAACTGAAGATGAACTACCTAAAACAACCAAGACCAAGATGCTGCTGGTCAGAGCACTGATGACCAACCTGAAGACGACTGTCAGAGCTGACTGTGCTGTTTCTACACGTAGCAGCTGCCCACCCCCTACTCTGTCTCTAAAAGCTCTTGTCCCCTGCTTGTCGGGGGGTGGGGTGGGGTGGGGGAGTCAGCCTTTGGACAGATGTATGCCACCCTCCCCACCAAGTGGCCAGCATCTGAAGTGAAGCAAACTTTCCTTTCCACCAGCCTGGCCTGTTTATTGGCTTTTAAGTGGCCAGCAGCCGGACCCCACACACACTCTTTCGGTGACACAGGGTCACTGGGATGCAGTCCATCTACAAGACAGGCTTCCCCATTCCTGTGAAGAGCTATGTACTGCTGTTCATATTTTCAATTTTCTGCTTCTTCCCACTGGGGACACCTATGAGTATTCTACTTGGTGGGTGGGGATCAGCTATAGCCCGGCCTCTGCAGAACACCCCCACGTATCCCCTGTCCAGAGGAGCTGGCCCCTGCCCAGCTCCCCCTCTTCTCTAGTTACTAACCTCAGCCCCTTCTCCACTCAACCCTCCCGCCCACTCTGGGGCTTGTCCCCACCTTGTTCACCACCCTGCTGCTTCCCACAGATCCTCGTGTGCCCCCTCTACCTGGCCCCGCCCAGACCTCCTACCCTGGCTCACTCCATGCTTCCTCCTCCCATCCACCTAACTCCCTGTCCCCTCATCCTGATCACGGCCTTCAGGTTCTCTCCAGGGACCTGTTCCTCCATTTTTCTCCTCTTCAGAAAAACATGAGCCTGTCTTCACCTCTGCAGGTGTGGAAAGCAAACAGTTTGGACACCGAAGAATTTTTCAGAGCAAAGAAAAATTCTAAGCTGCCTTTGAGCTTAGCAATGTGACCATCATTCTGGGTCTGTTGGTGCTCCTGCCCATCTTTATGCCCCAAGACCTAGCAGAACCGAGAGCCAGAGACCTCTTTGGCATGCCCTGTGCCCCTCATGGTACCAGGGACTGCAAGGCCTTTTTGCTCCCTGGGACTCTTTTTTTAAATTAATTAATTGTTTGTTTGCACTGGGTGTCATTGCTGTGCGTGGGTTTTCTCTAGTTGCAGTGCACAGGCTTCTCATGTTTCATAGCATGGGCTTGGGTGGCTGTGGCCCACTGGCTTTGTTGCTCCTTGGCATGTGGCATCTTCCTGCACCAGGGACTGAACCTGTATCCTCTGGACTGGTAGGGGGATTCTTAACCACTGGACCACCAGGGAAGCCTTCCCCTGAGAATCTCTGAACTTGGTTTGGATATTAGTTCCCTGCTCCTGCCCCATGGAGGAAGTCTGTCTCCCACCACTTCTAGGAGCAGCCCATATGATGTCTTCTGCGCAACTGTGTATGTGTGTTTGTGTGGCTGGGGTATGCCCTTACACAACCTTGTGTACTAACAGCTCCTGGAAGTATCCTGGAGGTTTCACTCAACAGATTATTGCATGCTTCCTGTGTGCCTGGGCTATGGCGTCAGAGTCACTGTTGAATGGGACCGATTAGGCCGTGGCTTCACAGAATATATGTTATCTTGAGGGAGGCTAGAACAGAAATAAGAAAATGCAAATTAACAAGGTTACTTCAGATCATCATAAATAATTTAAAAGAGGCTGGAAAATGGGAGGGAGACAGATATGGTAATGTGTTCAGGAAAAGCCTCTCTTTTGGCAGTGGGTTGTGAAAGTTTGTTGAAGTATAGTTGATTCACAATGTAGTTTTTGCTGTACAGCCAAGTGATTCAGTTATACATATATATATTTTCATATTCTTATTATAGTTTATTATAAGATATTGAGTATAGTTCCCTGTGCTATACGGTACGATCTTGTTGTTTATCCACAGTATATATAATAGTTTGCAATCTGCTAACCCCAAAACTCCCATTTCATTTTCCCCCAACCCCCACCTCCTTGGAATTGTAAGTCTGTTCTCTATGTCTGTGAGTCTATTTCTGTTTTGCAGATAAGTTCATTTGTGTCATATTCTTTATTGCACACATAAGTGATATTGTATTTGTGTCTTTCTGTCTGACTTTCCTTCATATGATAATCTCTAGGTCCATCCACGTTGTTGCAAATGGCATTATTTCATTGCCGAGTAATAGTCCATTGTATATGTGCACCACATCTTCTTTATCCGTTCACCTGTAGATGGACATTTAGGTTGTTTCCATGTCTTGTCTATTGTAAATAGTGCTGCAAGAACATCACTTTGCCAGCAAAGGTCCATCTAGTCAAAGCTATGGTTTTTCCAGTAGTCATGTATGGATGTGAGAGTTGGACCATCAGGAAGGCTGAGCATGAAGAACTGATGCTTTTGAACTGTGGTGATGGAAAAGACTCTTGACAGTCCCTTGGGTAGCAAGGAGATCAAACCAGTCAATCCTAAAGGAAATCAACCTTGAATCTTCATTGGAAACACTGATGCTGAAGCTGAAGCTCCATACTTTGATCACCTGATGCGAAGAGCTGACTCACTGGAAAAGATGCTGATGCTAGGAAAGATTGAGGGCTGGTGGAGAAGGGGATGACAGAGGATGGTTGGATGGCATCACTGACTCAGTGGACATGAGTTTGATCAATTTCTGGGAGATAGTGAAGGACAGGAAAGTCTAGTCTGCTGTAGTCCATGGGGTTGCAGAGTCAGACACTATTGAGAGACTGAACAACAACAATGAACATAGGGATGCGAGTATCTAGGAAAAACCACTCTTAAGAGGTGATATTTGAGCTGTGGCCTACCTGAAGCATGAGAAGGTGAGGCCTATAGAATTACCAGGAGAAGTGAGAATCAATTAGATAGAATACCAAGTAAAATATCCCTGAGGTAAGAAAGTGTAGGAAAAGGGGAAGGGCCAGTAAACCTGGAGGAGAGCCTTGGGAATACATTAAGAAGTCAGTGTGAGGGCTCCCCTGGTGGCTCACCGGTAAAGAATCTGCTTGACAGTGCAGGAGACATGAGTTTGATCCCTGGACAGGAAAGATCCGACATGCCGTGGAGCAACTAAACCCGAGAACAGCAACTACTGAGGCCGCATGCTTGCAGCTCCTGAAGCCCATGAACCTAGAGCCTGTCCTCCACAACAAGAGAGACCACTGCTTGCACTGCAACTAGAGAGTAGCCCCTACTCGCCACCACTAGAGGAAGCTAGTGCAGCATCGAAGACCCAGCGCAGCCAAAAATAAATACATAACACTATTTTTTTAATTACAAAAAAGAAGTCAGCGTGGCATCATGAGCAGGGAACAGATCACCCAGAGTCACGGAGTCGTGGTAGTCATGTCCATGGTGTGGAGTTTGGATCCAAAGTGAAGGGAAGCCATCGGAGATATCAAACAGGAAGGCACGAGATCTGATTTCTATCTTTAAAGCCCAAATCCCATTCCTGGAGGATGTAGAAGGTCATGGAAGGCTTTTTTCCTTCTGTAACAATGATAGAGGAATAAACTAAAAATTCATAGCTTTAAGTCATCAAAGATCTATGGTATATAAAGAGCAAAATCTAAAAAAAAAAAAAAAAAAAAAAAAAAGGTAAAACCTCAGGAAACTAACTCCAGTAAATGAAGGGTCCATCTAAAGTAAACATGCTAAATTTTGGCACAGGTGGCTAAAGGGGTGGGCCTGTGACAAAGGGACTGTTCTGGGGGAAAAGAAACTTACTAAGCCTTTAAAGGCCAAATGGGCTGATGTGGCAGACTGAAAGCTGGAGTGCACAGTCAAATGCACAGCTGAAAAATACAGGTTCTGAAATTAAGGAGTGATTTGCTGGGCTTTACAACATCCTGGATGCAGTAGGAAAGATCAATAAATTCAAAACCAGCTTATTTATTTTGTGAGAGTAAGATTTTATTTTATTGTTTTGATTTTTGGCTGCGCTGGATCTTCACTGTGGCACGTGGGCTTCTCTAGCTGCCACTTGCAAGCTTAGTTGCCCCAAGGCATGTGGGATCTTAGTTTCCCAACCAGGGATCGAACCTGTGTCCCCTACATTGGAAGGTGGATCTTAACCACTGGACCACCAGCGAAGCCCCTCAAAACCAATTTAACAGAAATCACCCAAAGTGAAACACAGAGAAGAAAAGGAAGGAAAAAGCATCACTCTGAATGTTACCAGGCACTATCTAATTATGTGACATGGTTGTAGTTGGAGTCCTATACTTAGAGGACCTCTGGTACACAGCAGATTCAATACGTGATGAGATAATAGCTGATAATTTTCTCTAAATCATGAGAAAACATTAACCCATTGATTCTCAAAGCTCAGAAAGGTCTGGAGAGAGTGTCTTTAAAGTAGCTTACCCATCAGGATTCTCCAGAGAAACAGAATACGATGAGACACTGATGGGGCTTCCCAGGTGGCACTAGTGGTAAAGAACTCGCTTGCCAATGCAGGAGATGTAAGAGAGGCAGGTTTGATCCCTGGGTTGGGAAGATCCCCTGGAGGAGGGCATGGCAACCCACTCCAGTATCCTTACCTGGAGAATCCCATGGACAGAGTAGCCTGGCAGACTACAGTTGGATAGGACTGAAGCAGCTTAGCACTCATTCATGAGATATCGATAAAAAGAGAGATGGGGTGGGGATTGAGATTTATTTTAAGAAATTGGCTTATGTGATTGTGAAGAAAAGTGAACATGTTAGTCACTTAGTTGTGTCTGACTTTTTGCAATCCCATGGACTGTAGCCCGCTAAGCTCCTCTGTCCATGGAATTCTTCAGGCAAAAATACTGGAATGGGTAGCCATTCCATTCTCCAGGAGATCTTCCTGACCCAGGGATCGAACCTGGGTCTCCTGTACTGCAGGCATAGTCTTTACCATCTGAGCCACCAGGGAAGCCCTTATGTGGTTGTGGGCAATGGCAAATCTGAAATTTGTAGGGCAGGCAGGCTGGCAGCTTGGGAATTCAAATAAGAATCGATGTTGCCATTGCTAGTCCAAAATTCATAGGGCAGGCCAACAGGTTGGAACTCAGGTAGGATTTCTATGATACAGTCTTGAGGAAGAATTTCTAATTTTCCAGGAAACCTCAGTTGTCCCTCTTAAGGCTTTAACTGATTGGAAGAGACTCACCCACATTATGAATGGTAATCTATTTTACTTAAAGTCAACTGATTGTAAATGTTAATCACATCCATAAGCCACTGTCACAGTAACATCAAACAACTGGGCACTATAGATTAGCTTAGTTGATACATAAAATTAACCACAGCGACCACAGAGAAAAGACACCTGAACTTCCTCCTTTTTATGGCTGTGCCTTGTGGCTAGTGGGATCTTAGTTCCCTGACTAGGGATGGAACCCATGCCCCTTGCAGTGGAAGCAAGGAGTCCTAACCACTGAATCACCAGAGAATTCCAAAAAGACACCTGAACTTCAAGGAACAAAAAACCCCTAAAACTATTCTCCTTATTTTTCCAGTTTTATTTGAGATGTAGCTGACAAACGGTATTTAAAGTGTACAATGTGATTATTTGATATACATATATATCATGAAAGGATTCCCCCCATCCATCATCTCACATATCAATATTTATTTACCTTTGTGTGTGTGACAGAACACTTTTGTTTGACCCTCTTAACAAATTTAACAAATTTCAGTTATACAATATAGTGTTAGCAACCAAGGACTATCTTCTAATTAGAAATAATTGGAACCAGGAGACATTAGTGTGACATTTTCAAAGTACTGAAAGAAAAAAAAAACAAAGCTGTTTCCCTGCTTCCACTCCCGACTGGCTGGAAAGCCAAGGTGTACAGAGCCTAGGAATCCGTATCAGCCACCTGCTGGTCCAGCCCCATCATCGTTTTTTTTTTTGTCCTCCTCTCATGATTGGCTGACGTGTGCAAGGGGCGTGTCCTGGGCATCCACCATCCTGTTGCCATGGCCCCCCCCATCCCCCATGTTTCTCATTATTTATTGGCTGACAGTCGGTATGGACAAGCTTACTTTCCTGATGACGCTGGTCCAGTCCCACTTGTTAATTCTCCTCTTCTGATCCGCTAGAAGCTGGAAAAAGATGTCCAGGCGCCTTGCCCCTCCCCCTCCTTCCAGAATTAGACGATTAGGTCAAGAGAACTGTTTGCCTCATTCTTGGCTTCTGAACCCCATTCTGAGACTTGCATACTTCTTTATCCGAGATTACTTTTTCTAACGCTAATTTTCTCAAGCTTCCCTGCCAGGCAAAAGGAAGGGGAGTCAGCATGCCCTAGTCACAAAACTCAGTCCTTGGTTTCTCATGGTTTCTATCAAACATCTGAATTTTGCCTTCGACTCCTCCAGCCATGCCTTTATTCAGCAAACAGTGAGCCACCTGCTGTGTGCCAGGCTCTGTGCTGGGCACTGGGGGCTCTTAGAAACACAAGACACTACTGAACTCTTCCTCCTTCAAAAGGCTCCTTTTTCTTTTGCGCCCTGAGCACTCCCTCCATCCCACCCTCCTCCCTGGTTCTCACACCTCTCAGACTGTGCATTCATCTTTAATAGTGTGGCTCCCAGAGGCTGCATCCTGGCCCTGCCCTCCCCTCCCCACCTTGCTGTTCCCCCTATCCTTGCCAGAGGATGTCTCATCTCCTGTAGCCTTACCTTAAGTTTCCCCATGGGAACTTCCCTGGTTGTCTGGTGCTAAGACTCTGTGCTTCCAGTGCAGGGGGCCTGGGTTCGATCCCTGGTCTGGGAACAAGTCCCACATGCTACAATGAAGATAGAAGATCCCCCATGCCACAACTAAGACCTGGGGCAGCCAAATAAATAAATATGGTTTTAAAAAGTTTCTACACTGACAACACCCTCATCTCAGTCCCCAGTTTCAGACTCTCCTGTAAGCTCCAAGACCCTGTTGTTCCGAAGCCACCTGGTCATGTCCCTCTGCATGTCCCTGGCTCCTACAATGTCTGAGCACTTCCTCAAGGCTACCTCTCCTCCCAGGCCTCATCTCTGGGGCGGCCTCATCACCCCCAGCCCAGAGCCCTGGGCCTCACCTGGACACTGACGTCTTCAGCCCCTATCCCCACAGGGGACCTCCTGAGCATCCCTCATCGAGGCTGCCCCCTTGTCCTTTTCCCCAGCTTCTTCCCCAGCCTTCTCTCTTGGCTTCTAATCTTAGTCTCCTCTGATTCACTATGTAGCAGCCAGGGGCAGCTTCCTAAAACTCAGTGCTAATGGAGCCCCTCTCTTGATCAAACCTCAGATGCCTCCAAAATCCTAGCCCCTCAGGGACTTCCCTGGTAGTCCTGTGGTTAAGAATCCACCTTCCAATGCAGGGGACTTAGGTTTGATCCCTGGTGGGAAAGCTGGGATCCCACATGCCGGGGAGCAGCTAACCCGTGAGCTGCAACTATGATCTCACATTCTCCAGAGCCCACACACTACAACGAGAGAGTATGTGCACCACAACCAAAGACTCCACACAGCAAACATGGAACAACGAAGATCCAACACAGCCAAGAATAAATGAATATTAAAAGAGAGAGAGAGAGAGAGACCCAGTGGAGGGAAAGAGGGAGCCATGCAGAATCTGGGAGAAAGTCATTCCAGGACATGCACACGTACGTGCTAAGTGGCTCAGTCGTGTCCAACTCTTCGCAACCCATGGACTGTAGCCCACTAGGCACCTCTGTCCATGGGATTCTCCAGGCAAGAATACTGGAGTGGGTTGCCATGCCTTCCTCCAATTCCATAATGAGGAAACAGCAAATACAAAGGCCAGGAGGCAGGACTCTGCTCACTGTGCTTGAGGCACCGTGTGGCTGGGGTCAGGGGAGTAGTGTGTGGGGTGGAGCGGGGGGGAAGAGATGAGGTCAGGGAGGCAACAGGACAGCTCACCAGGACCTCAGGCCCCAACATGAGGGCTTTGCTTTCAACTGGAGTGAGGTAGAGCCCCAGGAGGGCTCTGAGCCAGGAGGGCCCTGCTCTGACTCAGGGGTTCATGGCTCCCTCTGGCTGTGTGTATGGGGACAGGGATGGGAGCAGGGGGATGAAAGCAGGGGGACAGAGGCGGAAAACCCAGGCGGGAAGGGATGGAGGTTGAACCAGAGAGGGAGCAGAGATGGGAGAGATGGCTGGATTCGAGATATGATTTTAAGATCCTAGAAAAGAACCCCAAGGACATCTGACCTTTGCACATCTGTACAAAGGTGGGAGGGGAGCAGAACCCAGGAGACCAGGCTGCTGGCTCAGCTGGGCTGGGGCCACCTTGCCCCTCCCTCGCTGACCCACTGTCTACTCCTCTGCCAGCTGCAAGAAGAAGAGGAAGCAAGGTCCCTGCCTGCTGGGGCCCTAGCGTCCAGCTGGAGGGGGAGGTGCAGGTGGGGAGAGGGTGACCTGCCCAGGAGGCGAAGGGCATTGCTGAGCCCACTATCTTATCAGAGACCAAACACAGAAAACCAAGGTCACAGTGAGCTCTTTCACTCCACAAACACTCTCTGAGGCCAGCCAGGGTGACTCTGGGCTGGGTGGTGCAGGCACATGGTGGTGACTGAGACATCTGGGACTATCCTCTGGAGGAGGAGGGGAGAGGAAATGTCACCAGACAACGACAGCCCAGAGTGGTCAGGCTTGTGAAGGAGGCATTAAGCATCAGATTGGTCTCGGGCTACTATAGGGAAGCCTAGAGGTCTGTGGGAGCCCAGGGTGGATACCTGATCCAGCCTGGTGGGTGGTCCCAGAAGACTTCCTGGAGGAAGGGGCATCTGTGCTGGAGCAGGATAGGTGAGGGGTAGTTGAACATGGGGAGGATGAAAGGTGAGTGTTTCAGGCAGAGAAGACTGTATGTTTCAAGGTCTTGAAATGATATTTTTTTTCTTTTGGCTTGCAGGATCTTAGTTCTCTGACCAGGGATTGAACCTGCAGTGAAAGTGTGGAGTCCTAACCACTGGATTGCCAGGGAATTCCCTTGAAATAAAAATTTTGATAAGCAGGCATCTTAAAACATGAAGCAGAAGGGACACATGGGATTAAGGAGGGACAGCCAGGGGTCTGCTCCCAGCGGGTCTCGTAGGATGCGGAGTCCCTAGGACTGCGTGCGGTCACAGTTCTAGGAGACTCTTGTTCAAATTCCCCTGAAAGTGAAAGCTGCACAGTCATGTCCACTCTTTGCAACCCCATGGACTGTTGCCCACCAGGCTCCTCTGTTCATGAAATTCTCCAGGCAAGAATATGTAGTGGGTTGCCATTTCCTCCTCCAGTGTACCTTCCCAACCCAGGGGTCTAACTCAGGTCTCCTGCATTGCAGGCGGTTTCTTTACCATCTGAACCACCATGGAAGCCCATAAAAACCCAATCAAATATTTGCCATTCATTTAATAGTCTGTCTTGTCTGATAGTTAGGAAAAAATGTTCAATTCTGAACGTTAATTGTGCTCAAAAAGTCTCCACTGCCACATGTGCCCCAGGTTCAGGGAAATCTTGCTCCCTTGCTAGATGGATCACGTCACGCTTTGTGACATTCTTGAGAGAAGCCTTTGCCCCTGAGTGGTGCTGGGAGTTGCCTGTCCCCTCCCCACATGGCACAATCAACCTGGGCACCGCTTTAGGTGCCAATGTTGGTACACCTCCCACTTTATCCAGATTCTGCCTGGGGCACCTGCCTGTCCACCCTGGAGACAGGGTTAGGATTGCTTGGACACACAATGAAAGAATAAATGCACAAGCAAAGACCACTCCCCCAAAGATGCAGAACTTGAGTACCAGCTGAAGACTGTGTAAGCAGGGAGCTTGTAAAAAAAAAAAAAAAGCTAACAGAGCACTGACTAGTCAGAATGGATGAGGCCATGGGGCTGGAGCAAGGTCAGGCTGGGATGGGTGTGGGAGGTCTGGGGGCTCAGACAGTGGCTGTTTCCACTAATTGAATCACTGGTCCAGCTGAGTGCCAGCCCAAGACTGCCACAGTGTTTTAAATAGAAAATAAAAAGACCATAGAACAGCCCTCTGGTCATTCCCTAAGCCTCTTGATATCCCTCAAATGTCTGACCCGTTCCAGGCTGCTTGAAAACTAAGAAATAAAGCCCACCCTGACATGATACTCAGAGAACACAAACATCGCTGCCAGGCTCCTGCTAACCATGAGGAACCATCGGCCAACTCAAACCAAGGGAAATTCTGCAAAATAACAGAGATGCTCTTCCAAAATGTTAAGGTCACAAAAGGCAAGGAAAGACTGGGGGAATGTCACAGACTGAAGGAGAGCCCGGAGCCAGGATGGCTAAACGCAAAGTCTGGCTCTGGATTGGATCTAGACCAAGAAAGAGACATAAGTGGGAACACTGAGGGTATTCAAATAACTTCTCTAAATCAGTTAACAATGTCATATCCACATTAGTCTCTGAGTTTGATCAGGGACTGTGGTTATGTAAGAGAGTGCCCTTGTTCATAGAAGAGGCATGCCTAAGTATTTATAGATAAACAAGTATCCTATCTCCATCTTCCTCTCAAATGAGTCAGTGATTCAGCCAAAACTTTAAAAACACCTATTATCTATCTTGTTGTTGTCCAGTTAGTTGCTCAATCGTGTCTAGCTTTTTTTGATCCTGTGGCCTGCAGCATGCCAGGCCTCCCTGTCCTTCACTGTCTCCAGGAGCTTGTTCAAACTCATGTCCATTGAGTCAGTGATGCCATCCAACCATCTCGTCCCCTGTTGTCCCCTTCTCCTCCTACCTTCAGTCTATCCCAGAATCAGAGTCTTTTCTAATGAGTTGGCTCTTTGCATCAGGTGGCTATCTATTTATCAATATCTATGGCTTGGAAAGACCAACGGCAAAAGGAAGAAGAGGGCAGCAGAGGATGAAATGGTTAGATAGCATCACCAACTCAGTGGACATGAATTTGAGCAAACTCTGGGAGATGGTGAAGGACAGGGAAGCCTGGTGTGCTAGAATCCATGGGGTTGCAGAGAGTCAGACACAACTGAGCAACTGAGCAACAATAATAAATCTATCATCTATCTATCTGTTTATACCATCTGTCTAGCACAGATATGGTCAAGTCATTAAATTTAGGGGAAATGTAAGCAGGAGTTCATTTTACTATTCCTGTGACTTGTAAGTCTAAAATATTTAAAATCATTGAAAATTAACATAATACAACTAAGAAATGAGAACTACAAATGAGGTAAGGACCAGAGAAGGGCAGTCCCTGAGTTTTGATGGGGCTCTGCACTGTATCTCGGGTCAGCCCTCTGCTGCCCGTGTTGACGCCTTGTCGCTTCACCTGTGACTTAGGCTGTGGGCTTCCCTAATCTATACAGACAAGCCTGCCTATCTGCTCTCAGCTCTACACACAGCAAGGGGACATCAGAGGAGTTCCCAATGATGAGACTTCTTGAGAGCCTGGCTGGTGCTCCAGGTTTGTTAGTGAATGTTCCCAACCACTCAAAGACATAAATCCTGTTCAACATCCAGCAGTGTCTGTTGAGCATCTACTGGGTGTCTGAGATCAGCTTAACGGGTGCTGCACATACAGCAGCAAACACAGCCAAGTCCCAGTCTTCCTTCCACTGGGACACTAATGACACCAAACAAATAAGATACAATGTCAGGTTGGGTTAAATGTGTGAGTAAACAGGGTAAGGGGATGGAGCCTGGTGGGGATGCCGTATTATATGTGAGGACTCTCTGAAGAGGTGGCATATGAGTTGAGACCTGGAAGGGAGAAAAAGCCAGCTGATATCTGAGGGAAAGAAGGGCTTCTTTGGTGGCTCAGACAGTAAAGAATCTGCCTGCAAGGCAAGAGGCCCAGGTTCGATCCCTGGGTCGGGAAGATCCCCTGGAGAAGGAACAGCTAACACTCCAGCATTCTTGCCTGGAGAACCCCACTGACAGAGGAGCCTGGTGGGCTACAGTCCATGGAATTCAAAGAGTCAGACATGACTGATTGACTGATTGAAAGAGAGTACCAGGGAGAAGGAACTGCAAGTGCAAAGGCCCTGGGCAGAAACGACCTTGGCCTGTACAAAACACAGCAAGGCCAGGTCAATGGCTCAGCAGTAGAGATTGAACTGGGAGAGGTGAGCTGGGGCTGGGTCTTACAGGAATGATTTCAGAGTTTAGTCTGAGTGTGAAGGGAAGCCCAAGGAGGGTTGTAAGCAGGGGTGTAGTAACATGAGCCATTTTACAGTGCAACTCAGTGAGAAAAGTTTCCGGTGAGTGAGTGAGTGTGACTTTGGCTCTGCCTCCTTTCATGGAGTTTCCTGAAGTCAGGTTGGGGGGGGGGGGGCGCGGGGGGGGGCTCCAACTGCTCTCAGGTGAGAAGGACATCACCAAGGTAGAGCACCAGATCTACCCACACATGCCCCTGGAGATACTGTGAGGCTCAAGCAGGAGAATATCAAGGACCCATCATCCTACCAGGGCAGCCCTCATGGCTTCCCATGGAGGTCCCTGCCTGGGGGAGTTTTGAAGGGGGTCTCCAAACCTCACACCTGGTACCAAGCACCAAGTTAAAAAAATCCCTTCCCCACTTTGCACTGTGGTTCCCACCTGGGCCAGTTGGGGTGGAGACAGGGCAATGACTGAGGTCTGTGATGGCTGTAGCTGGAGGGTGGCATGCCTCTGGGGTCCTCTGAGCCTCAGTTTCCCTCTCTGTATGATGGGAATAATACTACCGTCTTCACAGGAATTTCTTGCAGGGACCCGTGTGCTCAGTACTGGCCCATGCTTAGCACTGCTGCTGTGAAGTTGGGGTGATTTCATTGGTGAGCGCCTATGAGAGCCAGGCTCCAGGGCCAAGCTGGGGCTGGAATCCCGTCCCTGTTTCTTAGTCATTGCAATCTCAGGCAAAGTCCTTGATCTCTCTGTGGCTCAGTTTTCCCATTGGCACAACGGGGGCTAATAAGAGAACATAGCTTCATGGGGCAGTTGTGAGGAGCTAAGGAAACATTTGAGCCAAGCAGACAGGGCTGACCCAGCACAGGATAAGTGCTCCCTGAACAACAGCCATTAGAACCTCTTTTGTAACCCACACACACCCAGGGGTCCCGCGCCTGCTATTTGGCTTAAAATAGGATAGACACTCTGCACTCAAGCTGCCTGCTTCTGAGTCCTACCTCTCACATGTGGGATGTGGGGATGTGTGACTTCACCCCCCTGTGCCTGTCTCCCCTTCTGTAAGGGGAGGCAGGTGAGAATGGCACTCACCTCAAAGGGGAGTTGTGAGGCTAAACGAGCTAATATGTGAAAGCCTTCACACAGTGCTGGGCATATAATAAGTACCTTATGTTTCTACTATTCCTCTTGTTGTCAGGACAGCTTTTCCCAGTGGGCCCCTGATCTCAGGAACAGGTTGTGATGGGGTCTGAGCTGGTAGGAAAGGCCCGAGCTGCCCAGGCCTGGAGGTCACCCCAAGGAGCCCCGTAATCAGCTGTAATCAAGCCTGTCCTGCTCCACCCCCTACCTCCCTGGGTATATCAGGGCTGGTCCAGATCCTGGGCTCGGTCTCAACAAAGGAGGGCACTGCACTGGGCACCATGGGGAAGGCAGTGAGTGCGGTCAGGGATGGGGGTGTGGAGGTTGGAGGCAGGGGCTCTAGTGGGATCTGATGCCTTCTCGGTCCCTCTTCCCTCCCCAGGAGAATTACGAGCTGCACCAGGTAGAGCTGGGTCCTGGCCCTGGTGGGGACATGGCGGCCAAGATGAGCAAGAAGAAGGCGGCCAGTGGAGGGGGCAAGAGGAAGGAAAAGCTGGAGAACATGAAGAAGGAGATGGAGATTGTGAGCAGGGGCTGGGCGGGGCTGAGCAAGGGCAAGGGTGGGGGCCTGAGAAACAGAAAGTGAATGTGGCGCCCCCTCCATGCAGAATGACCACCAGCTGACAGTGCCGGAGCTGGAACAGAAATACCGAACCAGTGTGACCAAGGTGAGCTGGGGCAGAGAGAGAGGTGGGTGCAGGGAAGCAGAGGGGGAGAGAGAGAAAAACATCAGAAAGGGCCAAACAGGGGATTCCCTGGTGGTCCAGTGGCTGACTCTGTGCTCCCAATGCAGGAGGCATGGGTTTGACCCCTGGTCGAGGAACTAAGATCCCACATGCTACAAAGTGCAGTCAAAAGAAGAGAAGGCCAAACAGACAGGGACAAGTAAGAGAGGCAGATAAAAAGAAACAGAGAGACAGAAACAGCAGGAGGAGATCGAGAGGGAGCAGGAGGTGGGTGAAAGAGACCAAGGCAGAAGAGCTCTTGCTAATGAGAGGAGAGTCCTTGGTGATGCCAACCCGCCCATCCCCAGGGCCTGTCTGCCAGCCTGGCTGCTGAGCTGCTGTTGAGGGATGGGCCCAATGCTCTGAGGCCGCCGAAGGGCACCCCTGAGTACGTCAAATTCGCCCGGCAGCTGGCGGGCGGTCTGCAGTGCCTCATGTGGGTGGCCGCTGCCATCTGCCTCATCGCCTTTGCCATCCAGGCCAGCGAGGGCGACCTCACCACGGACGACAATGTGAGTGGCGGGTGCTGGAAGCCAGATCTGAGACTCAGAGACCTGGGGGAGAGAGGACATTAAGCATGCGACTCAGGATACAAGTGACATAGGATGGGGATCTAGAGACATGGAAAAACAGCTTTAAGACGTGGGTCATGTGGGCTGAAGGACACTGGGCTAAGAGACAGACCCAAGATCACAGGGGATGTAGGAGTGTGTGTGGCAGAGATGGAGGACATAGGGAGGAAGACACAGACATGCAACGCGTAAGGTATGGTCCTGGGAAGGGACTTCCCTGGCAGTCCAGTGGTTAAGACTTCACCTTCTAATTCTGGGGGTGCAGATTCGATAGCTGGTTGGGGAGCTAAGATCCCACATGCCTCAGGGCCAAAAGTCCAAAACATAAAACAGAAGCAATATTGTAACAAATTCAATGAACACTTTAAAATGAAAAAAATAAACAACAACAACATAGTCCTTGGAAAACAGAGGTCATGAGGACATGAGACAGACCAAGGACGGGGGACACAGGGGACACTGGGACTCAGACATGGAGACAGAAGGGCATGGGGACACAAGACTCAGGACGCAGCACATGGAGACACATAAGCTATTAGACTTGGAGCACACAGACATGAAGGATATTGAGATGCAGGAGAAGAGAACATTGGATACATGACAGGGTCAGGACAAGGGACATGGGGGCCCAGGGACATGTGGCATTGGACAGAGGATCGAAAGTCATAGGGCATGTGACACAGGATGGGGACTCAAGGGTGCATAGCCATGTGGAGACATAGGACACAAGCACCTGGAATTTGGGACCCGGGACTCTGTGGGCGACACAGAACATGAAGCACGAGATCGACAGCACACGTGGAAGTGGTGACATGAGGGCACAGGGACAGTTGGGCTCAGGGGACAAGGAGGAGCACATAGATTATGGAAATACAGACTATGAACCTTGGAACACAGAGAACATAGGACATGGACATGTGAGGCAGAGGACAGTGCAGAATGCAAGACTTGGGGGCACAGGAAAAGGGAACAGGTGCCACCAAGCTGCATGGAGATGTGGGGCACAGTCACAGGGCATGGGGCCACAGGGCCAGGGAAGTGGGACCTGTGGCACAGCGAGCACAGGGCAGCTGAATGTGGGATGTGACGCTCATGGGGACAGGGACACAGGTCACAGGAAATAGCGCCTGAGGCTTCCTAGTAGAGTGGGGAAAACCATGGCGGTAACCCTGGAGGAAATCACCAGGAGGACCAGAAAGCAGGCACTGGCCTCAGGCAGGGAGCTTCCGGCCCCTGGTCATTCCCCACCCCTCTCCACCTCCCCCAGCTGTACCTGGCGCTTGCCCTCATCGCCGTGGTCGTGGTCACTGGCTGCTTCGGCTACTACCAGGAGTTTAAGAGCACCAACATCATCGCCAGCTTCAAGAACCTCGTCCCCCAGGTGGGTCCCCAGCCCCCAGCCACTGGCATTTTCTGTGGCTCCGCCCATCAGGCCCAGCCGGCCTCTCATCTCCTGCCCCCACCCCCGTTTTCACCTCTGCAATGCACAAGGCAACTTCCACCCCTGCTCCCTGCCCGCCCCCCCCAACTCTGGTGCTCTGGGCCCACAGCAAGCAACTGTCATCCGAGACGGGGACAAGTTCCAGATCAACGCAGATCAGCTGGTGGTGGGCGACCTGGTGGAGATGAAAGGCGGGGATCGAGTGCCGGCCGACATCCGCATCCTCCAGGCCCAGGGCTGCAAGGTGGACAACTCCTCGCTGACCGGAGAGTCTGAGCCGCAGACCCGCTCGCCCGAGTGTACCCATGAGAGCCCCCTGGAGACCCGCAACATCGCCTTCTTCTCCACCATGTGCCTGGAGGGTCTGTGAGGTCCCCACCCACCCCGGCTCGCTGACTGCACTGCCTGTGTGCTGCCCTTTGCTGCGGCCACTGCAGCTTCTGCTTCATTCTGAGACCCACTGACTCCCCGCCTCTCTGGGTCACACCGCCTCTCTAGCTCCCCCTATTGCCTCCAGTGCCTTCCATGACTGCCCCTCCCTTGGTTTACACTGCTGCTGTGCAACATCCCACCCCTCCACCCCCACCAGTGCCGCTCACCTAACGCCGTTACCCTCTTGGCCCCACTGCAGGCACCGCCCAGGGCCTGGTGGTGAACACAGGCGACCGCACCATCATTGGGCGCATCGCATCACTGGCCTCAGGAGTAGAAAATGAGAAGACTCCCATCGCCATCGAAATCGAACATTTTGTGGACATCATCGCAGGCCTGGCCATCCTCTTTGGTGCCACATTTTTCATAGTGGCCATGTGCATCGGCTACACCTTCCTGCGGGCCATGGTCTTCTTCATGGCCATCGTGGTGGCGTATGTGCCTGAAGGGCTGCTGGCCACAGTCACGGTGAGCTGGGGGTGCAGAAGAACCAAGCAGTGAGCTGAGAGTCCTGTCCATCTGTCTTTCTGATCATCCAGGCTTCCTTGTATCCTCTCCCTATCTGTCCATCCATCCTCCATCACCTCTTCTCCTCCTCCCCACCCCATCTCTCCACCCATCCTATCCATTCAGCAAATACCCACTGGGCCTGCTCTGGTCTGGGTCCTGTGCCACACACTCAACACTCAGAGATGAACAGGGAAGGGCTTTGATAGGAGGAGGCTGAGGTCGGGTGTCGAAGGCTGCTGTGGGTAGCCTTCCATAGTGAGCACCCAGTCTTGGGCCAGTCCAAGAGGAGGCTTAGGAAATGTTAGTTTTCTTACCTTGATTGTGCTGATAAGAAATTACAGAACCTCAGCTAGGACAGCTAAGAGAGGAGCCTGGCTACATTTATCCGGACAGACTGGGGAGGCATCCCAAGTGGAAAGCAGAGTGGACAAAAATTTGGAGGCAAGAAAAAGCCTAGTCTTTGCAGGGGAATGCTGTGTACGCAGTACTGTGGTGGCTTAATGCTGCATACTGTGGCTGGGGTAAATGATCCCCAGTGCTGAAAGAGGAGGGAGGTGGGGCAGGGAGCAAGGCTGGATCCCCACGCTTGTATTCCTTACCCTTCCCCCAAGGTGTGTCTGTCTCTGACAGCCAAGCGGCTGGCCAGCAAGAACTGTGTAGTCAAGAACCTGGAAGCAGTGGAGACACTGGGCTCCACCTCGGTGATCTGCTCTGACAAGACGGGGACCCTCACTCAGAACCGCATGACTGTGTCCCATCTGTGGTTCGACAACCACATCCACTCGGCGGACACTACAGAAGATCAGTCAGGTGTGGGGGTAGGAGGGGACAGTGGCTGGGCGGGATCTTGCAGATGGTGGAGACCTAGATGGGAGCTCTGAAGTCAATAAATGGAGTCTGGAGAGGGCTTTGCATTAATGGAGAAGGGGCTCCAGCAGTCATCAGGCAAAGGCTGGGTCTTGGGTGGCTAAGCTCCGTGTCTGTGAAGGGGTTTGATATTTACTGGGTCTCCTAGGAGACTTGATACTGGGTCTGGAGAGGAAGCTCCGCCCCGGGGTATGAGGAGGTGTGTGGGTCCCACCCAGGCTGGGATTCAGTCTTGAATCGAGGGGGCTGGGGGACTCTATTCTGGTGCGGGAGAGACCCTTCGCGGCCCCAGCCTGGATGCCTGGCCTGCAGGGCAGACGTTTGACCAATCCTCGGAGACGTGGCGGGCGTTGTGCCGCGTGCTCACCCTGTGTAACCGTGCTGCCTTCAAGTCGGGCCAGGACGCAGTGCCGGTGCCTAAGGTGAGAGCCGCGATCGCTCAGCGGAGTAGGGGGACGAAGCCTGGGGGTCCCGGGGGCCTGGTGGTGCAGCCCAGCTCGCCCCTGACACCGCCCGCCTTCCCAGCGCATTGTGATCGGGGACGCGTCGGAGACGGCGCTGCTCAAGTTCTCCGAGCTGACTCTGGGCAATTCCATGGGCTACCGCGAGCGCTTCCCCAAAGTCTGCGAGATCCCCTTCAACTCTACAAACAAGTTCCAGGTGTGCACCCGCCGCGGCCGGCCCCGCCCACGGTCCAGTCCCGCCCACCACAATTCCCGCCCACCGAAGGCCCCACCCACCTCCTGGGCTGGCCTGCTGCCAGCCTTCGCTCTCAGTCCCCTCCCTCTCCACAGCCAAAGCCCAGCAAGGGCCCGGACGCCCCGTCCTCTCCCAGCTGTCAGGCCCTCGGTGGGGAGAAGCTCTCAATCCAAATTCCGCCCCAGTCCAACTCCGAACTAAATTCTGCCCCTTTCCCACGGTCAGGCCCCTATCCAGGCCGGTAGGTCCTCCCTAACCCTCAGCCTCTACCAAGGACCTGCCCAGCAAGTGAGCCCCTCATGCTCAGTCCCTACCTGACCCACCCGAGGCTGCTCCCGCAGCGCTGGGGCGCTAACAGCCCCACAGTTCCCCAAGCCCCGCCTCTCCCCCTTGACCTCGCCCGCAACCCCGCCTCTTCCTCCGCCCACAGCTGTCCATCCACACGCTGGAGGACCCGCGCGACCCGAGGCACGTGCTTGTCATGAAGGGCGCCCCCGAGCGCGTGCTGGAGCGCTGTAGCTCCATCCTTATCAAGGGCCAGGAGCTGCCTCTGGATGAGCAATGGCGCGAGGCCTTCCAGACTGCCTACCTCAGCCTGGGAGGCCTGGGCGAACGCGTCTTGGGTGAGACCCCAGACCCTGCCCAACCTTCTGGGCCAGCCCCAACGCTGACCTTTCCCATTCTTGGTCAACAGTTGACCTGCCCCAGTCTACACACTCAGTTTTGACTTTCCCTATCTCAGTCCTGATCCCTGTCCTCAATGCCCATCTCCACCCAACCTGTCCTCACCTGGATCTTACCTCTCCTGACTCAAACTGTGATCCCTTGATTTCCCCCAACTCTTGCCCCACCTGATGCCTAGCCCTTGTTTTCTTTCCCATCTGCCTTTCAGTATCCTCCTCCAGACCTTTTGACTTTCTCCAGTCTGCCTCAACTCAAGGTTTTCCCCAATCCTTGTCCTGACCTCTGACCCCCTCCCAATTTTTATCTTACTTCCTCAAACTTGCATAACCCCCTGCCTCAGTCTTCCACTTTGCTTGGTGTGTGACATCTGGCAAGAAGTGTCCCTTCTCCAAACCTGTTTGCTCATTTGCAAGATGAGGATGCTAGTAACTCCTAGAGTGGTTGTGGGGATGGATTCCAACACAGTCGTCACTCAGTGTCCATGGGGGACGGGTTCCAAGACACCCACCACATTCCCCCCACACCCTTATTACCCCATAGATTCCAAAATTGGCAGGCATTCAAATCCCTCATGTAAAATAGTGTAGTATTCGCATATAACCTATACACTTCCTTCCAAATACTTAAAATCATCTCCAGATTACTTGGAGTGTCTAATGCACTCCTAGGCAGGTAGATGTAACTATGCAGGTAGTTGTCAGTGTGTGACAAACTCAGGTTTTTCTGGAATATTCTGGAGATTTTTTGGGAAAATGTTTGATTGGAAGTTGGTTAAATCTGTGAATGTGGAGGTTGTGGATACAGAGGGCTAAGTGTAACGCGAATGAAGGATTTAGCACAGGGTCAGGCATTCACAGATGCTTGGTGCAAGTCACATGGTTATTTTTAATCATCATTTGGTTTTGCTATGGAAGGGTTCACCCAGGACTCCTATTTGACTTCCTTACTTTCTGGTCAGGCTTCTGCCAGCTTTACCTGAGTGAGAAGGACTACCCACATGGCTATGCCTTCGACGTGGAGGCCATGAACTTTCCAACCAGTGGCCTGTGCTTTGCGGGACTCGTATCCATGATAGACCCACCCCGGGCCACCGTTCCTGATGCTGTGCTCAAGTGCCGCACAGCAGGCATCCGGGTATGCCCCTGGGGGGAGGACCAGGCAGGGGTGAGAACAGAGGATGACAGTATTTGAGGATGAGCAACCCTGTGACAGAAACCCACTTGAAAACAGCTTGAACCACAAAGGAATATATTGGTTCAAGAACTGGGAGATGAAGTTTCAGGTGTGGCTGGATCTAGGAGTTCAATGTCTTTAGGAATTTGCCTTTCTACACATCTCAGCTCTGCTTTTCTCTCTGCTGGCTTTATTCTCAAGCAGTCCTCCATTTTGGTGGACAAAGATAACCACCACCCAGCAGCTCCAACTAAATAACATCCCACTTGTTTAGCCATCCCACCAAAAAAAGAGTGCATCTTTGGCAGTTAGTCCGCATTCAGTTACGCGTTCATCCTTGAACCGATCATTGTGGGTGAGGAATGTCCACTGGGGCAGACAGGGAGCGTGGGTTAATCTGAAGGGGTCAGGAGTCTACTGGTTCCCCCTTCAGGTGATCATGGTGACAGGTGACCACCCCATCACAGCCAAGGCCATTGCAGCCAGTGTGGGCATCATCTCAGAAGGCAGTGAGACAGTGGAGGATATCGCCGCCCGCCTCCGTGTGCCCGTGGACCAGGTTAACCGGAAGTAAGCCCCCTACGTCCTCCTTGTAGTTCTTCCCACACCCCACATGGACTGAGGCCCCAGCGATGTCCTCCCACATCCCTTTCTAGGGACGCCCGTGCCTGTGTGATTAATGGCATGCAGCTGAAGGACATGGACCCGTCAGAGCTGGTTGAGGCATTGCGGACCCACCCTGAGATGGTGTTTGCTCGTACCAGTCCGCAGCAGAAGCTGGTGATTGTGGAGAGCTGCCAGCGACTGGTGCGACCCTGACGATGAAGGTGGGCAGATAGGCTGGGCTGGCCCTGGGATGCCCTGTCACTGACCAACCTCCCACTTGTACCACTGCCTGCAGGGTGCCATTGTGGCCGTGACAGGAGATGGTGTGAATGACTCCCCAGCCCTGAAGAAGGCAGACATCGGTGTGGCCATGGGCATTGCTGGCTCGGATGCTGCCAAAAATGCAGCGGACATGATCCTGCTTGATGACAACTTTGCCTCCATTGTGACGGGCGTGGAGCAGGGTCTGGGCCAGATCAGAGATGGGGGCCAGCAGTGTGGGTGCGGGAGGAAATGGGCTAGGGGGAGACTGAGGTGCCTGCTGTCCCCCCACAGGCCGACTGATCTTTGACAACTTGAAGAAGTCCATCGCCTATACGCTGACCAAGAACATCCCTGAGCTGACACCGTATCTCATTTATATCACTGTCAGCGTGCCCCTGCCGCTCGGATGCATTACCATCCTCTTCATAGAACTCTGTACTGACATCGTGAGTCTACGGCCCCAATGCCCCCACCCATACAGGGCCCAGAGACATATGCCCACAGGCAGGCATGACAGAGACCATCACGGACAGTCTTGGACTCAGAGTGATACAGATGTGTGTACAACAGATAACCAGGTGTGGGCACACAGGCAGGCAGGAAGATAGCCATGGACAGAATTACAGACATGGACACACAGGTGGAAACTTAGGTAGGCATGGACAGACTCAGGGATACACATGGACTCAGATATGGACACTCAGACAGAGATTTTAACCGACACAGCCATCTGGCTAAGCTTGGATTGCAGACAGACATTCCCCGGCAGACATGGACAGATAAACAGTGTCAAATAGACCTCAAGGCAGACAGACAGAAAAGAGCCTCAGATACAGCCACGAATATAGGCAGATGCACAGTCATGTCACAGATTTATTCAACAGCACTTACACAATGCCTGCTCTGGGCCAGGTATATGTTAATTACTTCATTTTGTCCTCATAACTACTCTATGAGATGAGTTTTATTTCATCATCCCTATTTTCCTGATGAGCTAATTGAAGCTTAAACAGCTTGAGTGGCTTGTCCCAGGTCACACAGCTAATTCAACCCCAGGCAGACTGGTGCCCCGAACCTCTGTCCTCGGTCAGTACACTCTGCTGCCACTCTGTGGCCGCAAACAGATGGGTAGGAGGCCACAGGTACACAGAGAGACGGAAGAGATGCAGAGATAGTGACAAAGAGAGATAAAGAGACAGGAATTACAGAGGTGCAACAGTAGAGACATAATCACAGCACAAGACAAGAGACAGGAACAATAACAAGAAAAAAAACAAAGAAAGTAAGAGACAGAGAGAGAGAGAGAACATGCAACAGGGAAAGCCGTCAAGACCAGAGGAGCCCAGAGAAGAAACAGAGGAGGAGGAGGAGGAAGGGAGAAAGACAGAGACAGAGAGAACACACAGTCACAGAGATAAACACAGATGTTCCCATGGAGACGGACACCAGGACAGATGTGGACACACATGTGGACAAGGGCCAGCTGGACCCAGGCTGTCCAGGCAGGTGTGGCTGTGTGGTCACTGTGGGTCTCACCTCCTAACCTCAGTTCTGTCTCTGTCCACTGCAGAGGGGGAGGGGGGATCCAAAGAGTCAGGGACAGGGGCCCAGGCAAACTGCCAACCCTGGTTCCTTCCACTCCTGGCCAGTTCCCGTCAGTGTCCCTGGCATACGAGAAGGCTGAGAGTGACATCATGCACTTGCGTCCACGGAACCCAAAGCGGGACCGACTGGTCAATGAGCCCCTGGCTGCCTACTCCTACTTCCAGATCGGTATGCACCCATGGGTGCGGGGCGGGGCGGTGCAGGGCTGTCCTGCGGGACTGCTTGCTGTCCGTGGGGTCTCTGCCTGGGGCTTTGCCTTCTTCTGGATTTTGGTGTCTGCCTTTGATCCTGGGTGTCTGTTGTTCTCTGACTCTTTGCACACGATGGCCTCTGTGGTCCCCTGGGTCCCTCCTCTGTCTCTGGCCTCGTTCTCCTTGACCCTGCCTGTGGGTCATTGCCTCGTATCTTTTTTGGGTTCTCTGGGTGTGAGTCTGCCCCTGCCTCTCCCTGTGTCCTGTCTCTTGTGTCTCTTGGAGTCTTTTCTCTGTCTTTCCACTGTTTGTGTTCCAGTCTGTTTCCATGCTACTATTTCTGTGTGTTCCTGTCTCTCCATCTCTGTCTCCCTGTGTTTCCTTGCTTCTCCCCCAGGTGCCATCCAGTCATTCGCTGGCTTCACTGACTACTTCACGGCCATGGCCCAGGAGGGCTGGTTCCCTTTGCTGTGTGTGGGACTGCGGCCGCAGTGGGAGGACCACCACCTACAAGACCTGCAGGACAGCTATGGCCAGGAGTGGGTGAGTCCCTGCCGGCATCTGGCTCATGTTTGCCATCTTCCTGGGTCCTGGAGTCATCAAACTTTGAATATCCTGCCTCAGGATTTGAATTCCCTTTTCCCAGGTGCTCCCTGTAGGGTGCCCAGGAAATCCTGCATGCCCCCTTTCATTATGAAGGCAATTGGCCTGACCTGCTGATTGGCCACGCACTGACATCTAGGCTCACTAGACCAGGTTTCTAGGCCCTGCACTCTGGGGTCCTGCAAACCTGGCAGACCCTGCATCTCTCCTTTGTCCCCGCCCCAGCCTCTGACACAAGGGAAAGAGTACTGACGGGCTCGTGGCCCCAGGCCCCGTGTGCCCGGCCGGCTGCAGAGGCGCTCCGCCTGGGCTCAGGCGGCGTTTGCTCCCTCTGGGCCCACAGACGTTCGGGCAGCGCCTGTACCAGCAGTACACCTGCTACACCGTGTTCTTCATCAGCATCGAGATGTGCCAGATCGCCGACGTGCTCATCCGCAAGACGCGCCGCCTCTCTGCCTTCCAGCAGGGCTTCTTCAGGTGCCCCGCCAGCCGCAGCCCCGCCCCCACCCTGCCCGCTGAGCCCTGCTCCCAGCTCCCAGCAGGTCTTGACCAGGGTTTACTACAGCCAGTAGACCCCAGCACTGGATGCCCTGGGGCCAGGTGCTCATGTTCCGTATCAATAGCTGGCCAAGTGCCCGGTGCCTCTCAACTGGCCCCTCCATGTTTCATCTGCTAAAGGGATGATACTGACCACTCCTGGTTTAGGACCAGCGTCCACTGGGGGAGAGGTGCGACTTATGCCAGTGTTCAGTGTTCAGAACATCTCCCTGCAGCTGCTATCTGACCCCATCTGACCCAGCAACCTGATGTCCATCCGGTCCCCATCTCCTCCTGGCCTGTCTTTGTCCCCGTCTGAGCCTGTCCCACCCTGCCCCACCTGCAGGAACAGGATCCTGGTGATTGCTATCGTGTTCCAGGTCTGCATTGGCTGCTTCCTGTGCTACTGCCCTGGCATGCCCAACATCTTCAACTTCATGCCCATTCGGTGAGGGGCTGTGAGCTGTGGGCATCAGGTGGGCTTGTGGGACACAGACCTGGGCGTAGCCTTGATCTTGCCATCTTACCCGTGCTTTCAGGTACCAGTGGTGGCTGGTCCCCATGCCCTTTGGCCTCCTCATCTTTGTTTATGATGAGATCCGGAAACTTGGAGTCCGCTGTTGCCCAGGAAGTGAGTGTGGAGTCTGGAGGCCTGGGAATGGAGGGCTGAAACTTTCTTAGAGCTGCTGCCTTGATGTTTGATTTCCAGTACTTGACCTCTAAGCTCTTGACCTGCCATATCAAACCACCACTGAACTATCTCCTTTGAGCCCCTGGCTCCCACATCCTCACCCGAAACCCCCAGCACTGAGTCTCCTTTCTCTCTCTCTCTCTCCCCCAGGCTGGTGGGACCAGGAGCTCTACTATTAGAAGGACTGCTGCCTTCAAATCATCCTCACACCCCCTACAGTAGGGGTGGGGGTGGGGGACACCTGGGACCCTCTGAACAGCCGCCAAAACATCTGAGCAGTCGAATTCCAGCCCCATCTGTGTCTGCTCTTGTAGCCCACAGCAACTCAACCTCAGGAAGACCTTCCCCACTCCCCTTCCCCACCCTCTCCCCCTAGGCCCTCTTCTCCGAGCTGGCCTCAGGGAAGCCCCCACCTGAAGGGTAGGGGGCACTTTGAAGGGGAGTGGGAGTTCGCAGTTCCCAAGAGGTGGGTCTCTCCTTAGGACTCCAGGCCAGCAAGAGTCCTCTTTAAAAATACACTGTGTCTGCATGGTAGTAATAAACCAGCTCACACTGACTGTGCTTTTATTTGGTGCTGGGCATCGTCATCTTGTTTTCATGAGACCCTGTTCCCTGCAACTCAGGGGCTGTTTGTTCCAGGCTGTTATCTCCAGTTTCTATAACACAGTCTGGCACAGAGTAGGTACTCAATAAATGTTGCCTAGAAGGAATCCCCAGTTCTTTGCTGAGAGTGACAGCATTTCTGGGCAAGCTGGTGTGACCGTGGGCATGCTCCAGAGTGGTGCCTTTAAACTGCACCACTAGCTAAACACCACTTCTGGGCTCTCCTTTCTCAGGACCCCTGTCTGTCTCTGGAGGCTCCTCAACAGGTGTCAGAATCGTTTCCGCCTCAAGCAGCCCCTCCCTGCTCACAGGAGTTTCCTGATTCCACTTACACCTTTGCAGCTGAAGCGGGCACCCTCTTGCTGGTTAGTCCCAACCGACTCCTGGAGGCTAAAAGTCACAGGTCCCCTCCTCACACCCCTATCACTTGAAAAGTTAATCCTCCAACTGTTGGAAACTCCCCTGTCCACACCCCCCCCCCTACTTTTGCCACTGCTTTTCCTAGTCCTCTTTCCTCTCTTCCCCATTCTTTGACAAGTCTCTCTGGCTGGATCCCAGGGTTCTGCTTCGTCATCGGCACAGTCCCCACACCCCTGCCGGCCTCAGTTGTCCCTGCAGTGATGCCCACATCTGTCCCCAGCCTCCCCTGGCATGTTCAGGGGGCCGACACTGGCCTCTGCATCATCCTCCAAGCCTGCTCCCACATTCTGGCTCCTTCTCGCTGGGAAACATCGCGAGCTCTCAGGCGTGCTCACAAACACCACACTTCTGTCACCCCGGACTTCTTCCTTTCTCACTGGTCATCTTCCTACTCCCCATCCCCAGCCCGCCTGGTGAGATAAAAATACACAGCTCTCTGAACTCCTTCAAATCAGTTCTTGTTTCACTGGAAAGGCCAGGCCTTCTCTCTTAACTTTAAGGACTTAACTCCTTGAAAAGCAGAGCCTTGACACCCACTTTCTTCTCTTTGTCCCATGAACTCATCCTCTTAAGTCTCAGCTCACACACCCTCTCCTCCAGGAGACAGCCAGCCATCTCTGCCCTTCCTAGCCCTTATCACTGTAGTCTAGCCCACCAGGGCCACCACCCCTGCCAGGGTTCACCATCAGTCCTGATCCCTCTGGCCTGCATGCCCCCATTCAGTCCCTGAGCCCCATGAAAGCTGGGACTACTTCACAGACAGATGGCCACCAATAGGAGGCCTGGATCAGAGTCCCTACTCAGCAGATAGCTGTTGAATAGTCATTTGTGCAACCTTCCCTGTATGTGCTCAGGGCTAGGTGAGGCATGGGATCGGGGTACGGGAGAAAGCAATGCCCTCATACATCCACCCATGTGGGCTAGGGGAGTGCCCCATCCACTCCCTTTTCATATCAAACTCATGGCAACCTCTTACTCAACTCCGCACCCCATCCCAAGGCCCCTGTGAACCCTGTCTTGACTAGCAGCAATGAGGAAGAGGTGGGCTAGATGGTGGTTGCCCTATCTGAAGGTAAATGCTGCCTCTGGAAACACCAAGACTCAGAGTAGAGCTGAACAGATCTGTGATTGGTGCTTTCCTAGGCCCCAGGTCATGTAACACTATGGCAGGACCTGGAGAGCCTACTGGAGGCAGGGAAGCAGGAAGAGAGGCAGGGAGGGAGGGAAAGGGAGAGAGGGAGGGAAGGGGCACGTGCTCTATCTCATGCCCTGGGGGAATCCCACTGGGAACACCAGGGCTGAGGTGCATCTTCCAACAAGGTCAGGGTTTGCAGCTGGGTGGAGCTTAAGAAAGCCTTTCAAAGCCCTGCTTCTAATCCATCCCCCTTAGGGAAGAGGAGAGAAAGTGGTAGGAAGCTGGCCTCACTAGACCAGGGAAAATCTGGGATGAGCAGGGTGGTATTCAGGGTAATAGCCACATTGGTGGGCTCTGCTACTGGGCCGCAGCTCTCTGTTCTCCACTCTAAGACAACCTAGGCCAGGGTTTAATCTAAGAGCCACAGAAATGAGTCAGCGCACTGAGGACCTCAGAATCACAAAACAGACCCTCAAAGATAAAACCAAGGGTCCAGTGGACTCCCCCTGAGTGAGGAGCCCTAGATGGTTGTAAGCAGAGAAGGGTGAACTAGTAAGTAAGATGGATTTCAGATAAATTCCCTTAGTTTCCATATAAAAAGTAGATGGGGGATGGTTTGGGACCAGGAGCTAACCAGCCAGGGAAGGGCCATGTGGGAGAGGGCCAGGTTAAGTCAGTGAGGAGAAGCCCTCAAGAACCATCTCTTGGATTCTAGCTCCCCTCTATCACCTGTTCCCTGAGGGTCCGGGCTCTGCCACTGCTCAAAGACTGTCTACGAGCTCTCAGCCAACTCAGGGAAAACAAGGAGCAGAGGAGTTGCTCCATGAACACAGGATAAATCAATGCTGCCTAGTTTCCTGGCTTGTCTACCTGGCTCCAAAACCAAAACAAGGGTCTCTGGGACCCAGGTGAACAATGCCTGGGCAGACAGTTCCAGAGAGAGAAATGGAGGCAGAAACAACTTTCCAAATACTGTTTACTTCACTGAACCTGGGGATGGGGAGAAGGTATGCGAAAGTCTGGGACGCCAAGCCTAGGAGTGCACGTTGACAACGGCGACATACAGGGCCAAGGTGCTGAGGGCCAGCAGCCCCGTCACCAGCGCTCTGGCCAGCAGGGCTGTCCAGCTGCCCAGGGAACAAAGGTGGACGAAGGTCCTGTGGGGAAACAGCACAATGAGGGAGGGAGAAGAGAAAATCTGACCCATCTGGACCCGGCCTCGAACCCCACCCCACTCACTCCATGACAAAGGCCTTGTAGACGCTAAGGAACATCAGGAGGAGGACTGCTGGCCGGTAAGTGTGGTACAGGTCGTAGCGTGTTATCATCCACACTTGGGCAGAGGCGACGATGTAATGGACCTGGAGGGAAACAGGGAGTCAGGGCTGGGTCTCAAGAGGAGTAGAGCCACCAGCAAAAGAGGTGTGTGTGGGGTAAGCAGGACTGCGTACCAGACTGATGTTGGAGTCGATGCTCATCTGGATGTATTTCCAGTCAAACTCAATGCCCCGAGCTCCAACCCAGAGGGGGATGCAGCTGAGGAAGGCAAAGGGAGGGATTCTTCAGGACCCAGACACCCTCAGCACCCAGAATCTGAGGGAGCCTCCCCCCTCCAGCACCCCCTGGAACCCAGGTGTCCTTTCTCAGGAGTCTGGGCTCCAGGCTGCTACACACACCGGGACATAATGAGCTCGGCGGTGGCCCAGCCCAGGGCAGCAACCATGATCTTGTATTCCCCCTTGCCGGCATTCCGGGACATGACAAGGTTTAGGCCTATCAGGTCTGCCACGTCCACGCTGGCCTTCATGAACTCCTGTGGGTCAGGTTGAGGCTTGAGTAAGCACAGGTGCCAGGGGGCCCCACTCCTGCACTCCCTCCCCCTCTCTTGCCCCCACTCACCCCAATGAAGTCATAGATGCCGCCTTCCCAGGTGGGAAAGAAAGTGGCCAAGAACAGCATCTGAGACCAGAACACAGAGAGAGGTCACCTCAAGGTGAGGGAGAGCAACCACGTGGGTTGGGTGGGAAGTTAGTATGTGGAGGGCAGTACATTGGAGTTCTGGGGGGGTCCATGTGGAAGAGGGATCATCAGAGAGCAGCAAGAAGGCAGGAGCTAGGGTGATTTGAGGGCAGGGGCTTGGAAGTCTGGGTTCTGCGGTGATCACAGGGGATCGAGGTCAGGTCTGGAGGCGCCAGGGCTGGTTACCCACCAGGACAGTGGTAGCAGTGTTGGTGGGGCCTTGGGAGTTACTGGCTCTTAATAGTTAGTATCCAAAACCCTCTTTGGCCATGTAATTGAATATTCTCAGTTTTACTAAAAGAGCTATACAAAAGTTGCTCGGGACCTCTCCCGGGTTCCAGCCCTTTCAAGCCCGGCTTCCCCAGGCATTCTGGAGCACCCAGTTGGGGTGCGGGAGTGGCCCCACCTTGGGGGTCCGGGCGGGGGCGGAGATGCGGGTCCCCTGAGCCCTAGCGCGGCACTACTGGCGCCCTCACCTTGCACAGCTGCACGAACAGGTAGGTGACCCCGGCCTGCACGCACTTCCAGAAGGCGTTGTACTCCGACCTGCGAGAGTGGGCGGTGAGGGATCGGCTCGACCCGCTGCCCGCCCCCCGCAACCGCCCCGCGGCCTCCCCGCACTCACAGGCCGCTGCACTTATAGGTGATAAAGTAGGGGAAGTAGGCCAGGGCGAAGCAGTTCCCGAAGTGGAAGAGCGTCATGACGCCGGCCGCCCGGCCCTCTGCCTCGGCGGCCTGGCGCCGGAGCCCGGTCCTGGGACCCACCTGCCTCCGCCGCGGCCCGCGCGGCCTTCTGGGAGCCGGAGTCCGTGGCGCGGCGCGCTGACGTCATCCGGTTCCGCCGCGGCGCCGGGGGGCGGCCAACAAGGAGCCCGAGCCGGAGCTGGAGCCTTCGCCGTCCCGGCCTCTCGGGAGCGGCTCTCGCGGTCCGGACGCCCGGACAGACCGAGCGAGCGCGTGCGGCGCGAGTCTGGATCGCGGACCCGACCCCGCCGTATCCGGCGCAGAAACACAGGGCGCAGCTGTGAGCACTCTGGGTTTTTATTGTACCACTGGCCCAGCGCCACGGGCCCCTCGCGCGGGGACGCCCACCTTCCCTCTGGGGGCCGAGGACTGGGATGGGAGAAACAGGTTCTGGCCCGGGAGCACTAGGAAGCAGACGCGGGCCAGCCTGCTTCACTTGTCTCTGCTGAACATGTAGCGGACGAGGTCCACCACCCGGTTGCTGTAGCCATATTCATTGTCGTACCTGGGGACGGAGGGATGGAGGGGGTTCAGGGGATGCTTTCCGACCACTCCCACTCTGCCCACCACGGTCACTGACCCCTTCCCCCTTTACCAGGAAATGAGCTTCACGAAGTTGTCGTTGAGCGCGATGCCGGCCTTAGCATCGAAGATAGACGAGTGGGTATCGCTAAGGAAGTCCGTGGACACGACCTGAACATCAGAATTTCAATGATAAGCGTGGGTCGCAGAAGAAGGACTATCAGGAACTCGGTCTCTTGGGCGCGCAGTGTTTGATGGAGCCCACTCTGTCCAGGTTCTGGGGACAGGGTATGAGGGAGACTCATGGGGGGCTTTGCAGATAGGGGCCAGGCTAAAGGTTACAGACTGCAAACAGCCTCTGATGCTGCACCAACAGACATCTCTTCCTGGGAATCCTGCAAAGGGGGTGAGTCGCCAGAGGCCCTAGAGGGGAGGTGGTGAGCTTGGCTCTGGACGACTAGGAGGATCTGGTCAGCTCCACCCCTCAGTAGGGTCTGAGGTGGAAGGAACTGGAGCACCAGGGCCTTGGGGGTTTGACCCTAGCATTATGGAAGGCCACAGGAAGGTTTCCAGCCCTGAGGGTGATGTGATCTGGTTTCTTTAAGAGATCCTGGCAGCTTTGGGAGGGTGAACTTGAAGGAGCTAAAGCAGGGAGATAGCACCAAAGTGGACTGATGGAGTAGAGGGAGGTGATACCCAGTCCTCACAGGGAAGGCCATGGGCCGTGGCTGCCCCGAAGCAAGTGTTGAAAAATGGGAGTCCTTGTCTAGTTCACTAAGCATGTGTTGAACGCCTGCTGTATGCCAGGCCCTGGGAAGATGGCTGGAGCTATGGAACTGAAAAAGGAGTTCCAAGGTCACTACTGTCTTGGAGTGTTCATGCTAGCAGAGCCAACAGTGACCATGAAATGACATTTCAGGTAAGGACAAGGGCCACAAAAAGAAGAGGTGAGAGGTTTAAGTAGTGACTTGGAGAAGGTGAGGGCACACTGTGTGGCTACCTGAGGGAAAAGCAGTCCAGACCAAAGGGGAGCAAGTGCAGAGACCCTGATTTGGTGGGGAGAGCTGACCTTCCCAGCCCTGCAGGTTCTATCTTGATACGCTGCAAACAACTTCTTGGCGAATGGAAAACCATGCTCCCTCCCCATAGGGCTCTTCCCAGGGTCCTTTCTCCTCAGCCCCTACCTCATCCTCTGTGTAGGCAAGGATGCCAGCCATGGGCCCCTTGGCTGCTGCTTTGATGGCATCCTTGATGGCTGAGTATGGGGTAGGCTGGGCCAGGTGGCAGGTCAGGTCCACCACAGACACATCTGGGGTTGGCACTCGGAATGCCATTCCTGTCAGCTTCCTGAAGATTCCCACAGCCAGGGGCAGGAGTCAGAACCCAGGGGCCTCGCCACCATTCCCCTTTGTCTCTGCTTTCCCCACACTGGACATCCTCCAGGATTGGGGGCCAGTCCAGTCCTCCTGGGATGCGCCCCCTCCCCAGTTGCAGTCTCGTGCCCTTGTACCCTTTGAGGTCTGGGATGACTTTGCCCACAGCCTTGGCAGCCCCTGTAGAGGCTGGGATGATGTTCTGGTGGGCACCCCGTCCATCTCGCCAGGCCTTCTTTGATGGCCCATCCACTGTCTTCTGGGTGGCCGTGTAGGAATGGACTGTGGTCTTGGGGAGGAAGAGGGCCAAGGTGAGGCCTTCCCGGCTCCTAGGCTGCTTCTTCCCAGGCCCAAGGTTAGTGGTCCAGGTGTGGAGGTTGGCACGGCCATCACAACCCATCCACAGGAGGAGCACATGCAGGCAGGATCCAGAGTTCAAAGGATGTCACCAGTGGTGGGCTGCTCCCCACCCAGAAAGCCAGCCTCTCCCTGTTAACTCCACACACGAAGCAAGTACAGGAGGAGGAGGTACAGGTTCCCAGCTGTGTCTCCTGCCCCACCCCCTCTTCCTAGCTCACCATCAGCCCTTCCAGAATCCCAAATCGTTCATGGATGACCTTGGCGAGGGGGGCCAGGCAGTTGGTGGTGCAGGATGCATTGCTGAAACAGCCAGGAGTGCCAGGGCACCATGAGGTGAGCCGCAGAGCCGCCCCTCCCCCTCTTACCTGACCTTCAGGGTTTGCTGAAAACTTGGGCTGGGGATGAGGGAGCAGTGGGGAGGGGAAGCTCCCCAGGCATGTTCTGAGAACATTTCTAACTGATGGCTTTAGGGTAACGCGAACAAGAGGGCTGCTAAGACCTTGGGAAGGAGAAGTGGAGTGAAGTGAAGACAGCACCAGGGGCCGAGGGGGGTTGGTGAGGGTGAGACAGAGTCCTATCCCCCCACCCCCCACCCCCAGGCTTGTCCTTCTGGCACACCCTGCAGAATATTGCTGCCCATACTTCATTACCTGACGATTTTCATGGAGCTGGGGTTATAGTCCTTTTCGTTCACCCCCATGACAAACATGGGTGCATCTGGAGAGGGTGCACAGATGACCACGCGCTGGGCACCTGCCTCGATGTGAGGCTAGAGAAGAAGCAGAGTGTCATGAGGCACCTGGAGTGCCACCCGACCCAGGCAACCCCGGGCGTCTCCTCCCAACTTACTGTAGTTTCCTCTAAGGACAGATACACACCGGTGGCCTCCACCACAAAGGGGCTCCCGACAGACTTCCAGGGGATTTCTTTGGGCTGCTTGCTGTGGAGGGGCGGCAGCACTGTCAATCCGTCTCTCCCCTGCCTGGCCTCCCCTTCACAGTCCCTGGCCTTTACCATTTGAGGAAGGCTGACCCGAGACCTTCCTGCCAGCCCATCTGGCAGGAATGAGCGGCTTCCTCGTCTCCCTGGGCACCACGCATGGTTCTTCTCACTCTGTGGTCATCTGGCAGGTCCCCCTTTTCATCATCTGACCCAAGCAGCTCCTCTCTTACCCCCCCCCCTTTTTCTGCCTTCCAAGTTGGGGGAAGGGCCCTTCAACAAATTCCTCTGCAGCACCTGGGGAGCTGGCATGTGGCAGAGTCAGTGCCCTGGAGACCCCAGCCCCCTCCCCCAGGCTGTCATGGGCCCTGCCTTCCTGCCCAGGGGCCTGTTTTGAGGACTCTATTCATTAGTTTTTCAAGAAAGTCTTGAGTCCACCCAGGGCCAGGGCCTGTGCCCACAGGTGCCAGAGCAACAGTGGTGCTGCAGACTGACAGGGCCCTCCCGGGGGTACTGCATGAGGCCTTGTGGGAGGACCACCTTGCTGGTGCTCCCCGCACACCTCTGGCCCTTCTCCCTGCTCCAGCTGTGATGGGTATGATCAGCATCCCCAGCAGATACACAAGGAAACCAGGCTTCGTTCCCTTGCCCAGGGTCACGCAGCAGGAAGGGGTGGAGCAGGGTAAAGTACACACGCCAGCAGCACTGCTTGTGCAGACGGCCTGGAGGGCATCCACGGTGCTGCGATGCAGAGTAGTGGGGAAGGGAGAAAAGACTGCGGTCACCAGAGGAGGCGGCACCCAGGTGGGGCGCACACTGAGGCTGTGTGGGGGCGGAGCAGCACTGGGAGAGTACCCTAGGGGACAGGGACAACGGTGCCCAGGCCCAGGAAGGAAGGGGCTCAGTGTGTCTGAGCAACGATTGCTCTGCTGGAATTTGGAATTGTTTTTGCTGTCATGACTTCAAACTGGGAAGGCCGTGGATCTTGCCTGCGGCTGGAGAGGGCGTGCGTGTGTGTAAAATGGAAGGCAGCCACAGGGCCAGCAGTGGCTAATTTACATTAGATAAAGTAGATTTACTGATTCCCATTTTATAAATTTAATTTTTTTTTTGGCATTTTGAAAATGTATTTGAAGCTTAGTAAACATTTAGTTGTTACTGATTTTGACTTAATAGATTCTAAACATATCTTGAAGGGACTTCCCTGGTGGTCCAGTGGTTAGGAATCCACTTTGCAATGCAGGGGACATGGGTTTGTTTCCTAAGGTCAGGGAACTAAGATCCCACATGCAGCAGAGCTACTAAGCCCATGTATGGCAACCACTGAGCCCATGGGCCACGACCAAGGCCTAAGGTAACCAAATAACTATTTTAAAAGCCACAAATACCTCTTTAGATGAAGGAGGCCTGTTTGTATCAGTGAGAACTGGGTGAAGTGGGTTCTGAGAGGTGCTGGGGCAGGGTTCCAAGAGGTTGATGGCCAGTGTGTCTTTGGTGACGTGGAGGGGCATGGGGCATATAGCTGGTGGGGAACCCCATCAGCAGCTGGGATTTTGTTTGTGGGGTGATGGGAAAGCCACTGGAGGATTTAAGTGGGGATGGGGGGTAACCAGGTCCAGCTGATGTTTAAGAAGGCTTCTGTGGTTGCTATGTAGGAACTGAATGGAAGTAGTTGGCTAGATGGTGATGCCATTTTCTGGGCAGGGGGATAAATAGATTGGAGGGTTGAAGGATAATCAAGAGTTGAGTTTTAGACAGGTTGAGCTGATATGCCTGAGAAAACACCCGAATGTGTATTAAATAAAAAGTATTTTGAGTACAGTAGGGCATCTTTCTAGATTACTGCTTCACCATTCTAGGGATCAGGGTCCTCCGAGATCACCTCTCCAAACCAGTACCCGGAAGCATATGCACATACAATTTTGGGGGTTACAAACTGAACCCTACATTAGAGGCTGGAATCCCCTCCTAATCCCTGTACAACCCCTGCATTAATATGTTACAACTTGGCATCAGATAGCTGCCCTTACCACTGGAAGACAGTGATCTTATTGTTATCGACAACCAGTTGTCCACTATTGTGTTCCACGCTCCCCTTGTATCGACCATGGGTGGAGTCATACTTAAACATGTATACCTGCAGGAGACAGAACGGCTTCGAGTCCTGGGGTGGCTAGGGAGTGCACATCCATAGGGAGTGCCCCCACCCCTGGCAGGGTTCCCCAAGGCAGCTGGGAGCTCCCCTGAGTCCCTTCCCCACTCCGGTCCCACTCTCTCCCATCCTGCCTTTTGTCTGCTGCTCACCATATATTCCGGGTCGATGAATGGATCGTTCACTGCTACCACCTTAACACCCTTCTCCATGCAGGCCCGCAGCACTAGGCGACCGATGCGTCCGAATCTGCCAGGGAGAAGGTTGGGGGTTTGTCCTGAATCCTCAGCCAGCAGGCAGAGGAGGGGGCGGGCCTGCTTAGGGGGTCTGGGTGGGATGTCTCAGTCTGGGGAAGATGGTCCCATCCCTGTGTGGGCCAGTGTCATTTTGCTCACAAGACCTCGCCCGTCTCCACCGCTTTATGTGTTTCTCTGTCCCTCTGTCCTCTTTCCCCTATTCCTCACTTTGTAGCTGGATGCATCCTGTAGAACTTCAGGTCAGGTTATATCTCCTGAGCTGAAAAATGAAAACCTCTATCCCCGTCTATCAGTAAAACCAGATCCAAACTCACCACGGTCCTCCAGGCCCCTGTGGCTTTCCACCATCCTCCCTCCTCTTCTCTCTTGCTTGTGCCACCCCTACTAGCTGTGCTGAATTCCTGCCTGTCCTTAGAACACTGGGCTGCCCCCTACACTCCGTAGCCATTCCTTGCTGCCCCACTGTTATTCAGGTCGGACTCCAGTGTCACTTCCCAGAGGCTTTCCCTGAGTCCCTGGCTAACACAGCCCTCTTCAATCTTACTCTCCCCTCAAGTTCCACACTGTTCACCACTGAGCTGCCGTGTTCCATATTTGTTAACTTTCTGCCCAAATGTGAGCTCTCTGAAAGTGGAGCCGTCTTGACTTTATGTTTCTCCAGGATGGGCAGGATGAAAGCATTGGTAAGACATAAGGAAATGCCCCTGTTAGTAACAGAGTTGTTTAGTCACTATGTCATGTCTGACTCTGTGACCCCATGGACTGTAGCCCACCAGGCTCCTCTGTCCATGGGATTTCCCAGGCAGGAATACTGGAGTGGATTGTCATTTCCTTCTCCAGGGGATCTTCCCAGCCTTGGGATCAAACCCAGCTCTCCTGCGTTGCAGGCAGATTCTTTAGCTGAGCCACCAGGGAAGCCCAACGGGGTAGAGGCTGAAAAGCCTCTACTAACGGGGTAGAGCTTTAGGGGTAGGCCCTAAAGCTTCAGGAACTGCTCTGGCGACTCACCCATTGATGCCAACTATCAGCTCCCGAACCTTCTTAGGTGGAGGAGGGGGTGGTGGTGGTGGAGGTGGTGGGATTTCCTCCTTGATTGGCTCCGGCTCTGGCTTTGGCTGGGGCGGGGGCTCAGGCTTTGCCTCAACCCCGGGCTCCGGTGGGGGCGGCTCTCTGGTTACTGTGGGGAGCAGGGAGAGGGACGATGAGCTAATGAGTTGCACCATCACTGCGACAGAACAAGCCATCTTTGCCCCTCAGGATCTGCTGCTGGCTCCTGGCCCCTAGTGGCCTGCCAACTGTCGAGCGCAGTGTTTCCCAAACCTACCCAATCCACAGAGACAATAGGGAGTGGGCTTGCTTTAAAATATCAGTGCCAGGGCCTCTTCCCTGGGGATCCTAACTCAGTGGGTGAGTATTTTTAACTGCTTGGGGTGATGGTCTCTGTGCCTCGTGTTCCTCCTCTGTAAAATGGAGGTGATAACGGTACTTCTCTGAGAGGATCGCTGTAAGGATCAAATGAGGTGACACAGGTAGTACTTTTATAAGAGAGTCTAGGAAACATGCCCCGCACGATATTTTGAAGATCGTTTCCCAAACTTGTCTGATAATTGATCCAGTCCAGTAGTCCCCAAACTGTTTTGGTAAGGATCACAGGAAGACCTTTTCCTAGGGAAATCTGGCTTGGCAGGTCTGCACTGAGCCCCAGGAATCCTGTTTCCAACAAGGTGATTCTTATCCTCAGAAACACAAGTCCGTTGTAACATATGAAACAAGTGGAAACCCCTATCAGCTTCTGCTTCTCCAGACACGCATGTCCACATCCATACTGCATTTAAAGCACCTATGCTTGAAGCTGTGTTGTCTGAGCTACAGATGAAGGCTTGATGTGGGGAGGAGGGACCTGGTAAAGACAGCAGTCAGGGAGCCTGGCTGGTGGAGGGATTCAAGCTGGGGGTCAGGCCTGGATGTCAGCCCTGGCTCAGCCACCTGCCAGCTGAGTTGTCTTGAGCAAGGTAATGAAACTAGCCTGTTTCCTGGTGTCACAGCTGACTTTTCACCTGGGGAATACTGTGAGGACTCAGCGAGATCTCAAGGCACAATCGGTACTGGTTTTAATAGAAGAAAGAATGTCTGACACTAAGTGTATTCGTGAGGAAAGGGAGAGGGAAGGGATTGGAGAGAGCCTGGAGGATGAAGGTTGGAGTTGTGTTGGCACCAGAATCAAAGGGACCTTGGAGGGGGTGGGATTAGGAGCTGGGGGGTCAGCCGACCTCTCTTCCTAATCTCTCTAGTCTGCCAAAGACCTTGTGGCCTGAGGCTGGGCTGTGTGTGTTTCCAGTAGCACTACAAGTTTATAAAACTATTGCTCAGTGTTTATTGGTGGTTATTGGTGACCTTAAGAATGTCTGTATTCCTGGGGGTTCTGTTTCTGCTCTTGTGAAAAGGGGGGATTTCTCCATATGGGTGAAGAGTCGGGATTTGAGCCCACTCTATGACCTTTCAGAAGAAATCCCAGCTGGTCCTTCTTTTGCAACTTCCCCCAGGGTACGTGGGCTGGAGGAGAGCTGCTGCTCTGGGAAGGAAGAGCCTGGGGCAGCTTCAGTGATGAAGCCTCACCCGGTAGGTGAAACGGTACTGGGCGGGCTCTCTATCAGTTATTTACAACGACGCTCCCATTTCCTGGGGCCACCGAGGGATGGGTGGTGTGCTGAGCTCTTCACGTGCGTGCATCAGCTCACTGAATCTTGTGAGGTATGCACTATACACCCACTTTGCAGACTGAGATCCCTGAACGAGTGATAAGCAGGGAGGGGGGTTCAAGGCCTTCCAGGGTCTCCAGGCCTCTGGAGCCCCGCCCAAGCCCCCCGGCCCCGCCCCCCCTCCCCGAGGTGCGCCTAGCCCGGGGGTGGGAAGTGGGCGAAGATCCCGGGTGTCCCACTCGTAGACCTGGCTCTCGCCTCCGCCCAGGCTGGGTTTCTACCGTTCCATGGCGTTATTGGCGCAATGGAGCCAGGGGTCGCCTTCCCCTCGACCATCATCATAGAAAGCACTTTGCGCGCAAACCAGGTGGTGAGGACTGTGGGGCTGCGGGGAGCGAGGGCAGCGGCTCGGGGTGGAAGAGCCCAGACCGGCAAGCGGTGCCTCACCCCGTGCCTCCTGTCCGGCTCCTGGTGGACACCACTGGGGCGCCTCCCGCCGGCAGGGGCTCGGACCCACCGCCCTTTTTTCCCTTCCCTTTCCTTGCCTTCGCTGCGTCCCTCACCCGGGCCCGGCTGTCGCAGCAGCTGGACAACGGTGACATTGGTGAGGACGATATCGCGTTTCGACATGGCCTCCTAAGGTTATATGGCCCAGCCAGCTGCCCTGGCACCCGCCGCGATGTTACTGGTTGATGGGGCTCTCGGGGCTGGAGGGACCGGAACTTCTTACGGTGACGTCACGTGACGTCACAGAGAAGGCAGTGCGAAGGCCCGGTCCCAGTTGAGGCACTTGGCTGCGGCCGAGTACCAACCTTCCAATACCACCCGAATGGAATCCCAACATTTTGCACTGGCCTTCAAAGCCCTTTCTCTGTTCTCTTCTTCTCCTTGGGCACACAGGCTCTATGCTTTTCTGGACCCTCCTCTGGATAGTTATCCTCGCTGTTTTTGCCTGGAAGTCCTGTATTTATTTGTTCTGGTATTCATTCAAGTTCTTCCCTTGGCAGCCTCTTGGTTTCCCTCAGGTGCCACGCTCTAAGAGAGTTCCTCCTAACTCCACATCTAAAGCTCTCTCCTTTCTCAGTCCCTATGTGCCATGACCATTACTCCCTCCGTCTACCCATCATCCAGGAATCCTTGTGTGACTTCCCATCCTAGATTGCATATGAAAATGTGCCAAACTGCTCTAGGGTTATACTCAATAATTTTCTTTTCCTCCCAGCATATCTCTCTGTCTAAAGATCATTTTATTTATCCATTTTTTTTCTTGCAAATTGTCTCTGCCCATTAGAGGGCTTGTCTGCCTTTGTCACTTTTATATCTCATTGACTAGAAGAATGGTACTTAAGAGGTGCTGGCTCAAAAAATAATTCCAGAATGAACGAATAAATGTTACCTGCTGAAGTTTCTTCTGATGCCCAATCTTAAGAGTCCTATCCTCTCACACATGCTGTTCTTTTCCTGATGGCTTTTCATGTATTTAGTTTACCATGATGCAGTTACTCCTTTACTTGTTCATTGTCTCCCTGTTGGGCCCATTGTTTTCTGTTCTGTTCATCACTAGTCCTCCAGCTCCTGTGCCTGACACAAAGCAGGCTTTCATTAAACAGTCTGGAAGGAACACATGGGCAGATGGCTCCCTTCCCCCAAAGCATGGGGTGTGGGGGCTTGCTTGCTCATCTGTGACTCACAGGCAGGCACCTTCACCTGTAGGGCCAGTTGACACACAGCTGTGACCAAGATTTGGGGGGATTTGGGCCAGGAGGGAGTCATCATCCCAGAGAGAGGTGTGGAAGCAAGAAAGGGCAGAATGACGTAACCTCTTCCTTCCTCTAACCTCCATAAGGACTCAGTTTGCTAAGCATCTGCCATGAGACAGAGCAAGGGTGAGGCCCTCCTGCTTGGATGGGAAAGGTGTAACTGAAAATAAGTTGAGTGAACGGTTGGGGAGATGTCAACAAATCCAGACAAAAAAAGAGAACAGAGGTTGGGGGGAGGGGCGCACAAATTTAACATGTATAGTCAAGGTGGAGGAAAAGTGTGCACAAATAAAACCAGGACTGAAAAGGGACTAATTTTGTATGAGTTTACAGTAATAGATATGAAAATCTAGATGCAGTTAAAATGTTCTTAGAAAATACGAGGGATCAAAACTGTACAAAAAGAAATGGCAGGACTTCCCTGGTTGTCCAGTGGTTGGGAGTCTGCCTGCCATTGCCGGGGATCTGAGTTCAATTCCTGGTCTGGAGAGATCCCACAAGCCTCAAGACAGTTAAGCCCGTGCGCTGCAGCTACTGCACACAGTAACTACTGAAGCCCATGTGCCCTGGATATTGAGCTCCACAACCAGAGAAGCCACCACAATGAGAAGCCTGCACCCAGCAACACAGACCCAGCACCACCACCACCAAAAAAAAAAAAAAAGGAAATGGCAAATTTGTGTGGGCCAATAACAAGAGAAGAAACAGGAGTTAAGATCTGTCCTCCAAAAGGGTGACTCAGATCTCAATGATTTTATGGGCAAGATGTCCTGAGGCCCTGGGAACAAATATTTGCCATTCTACGGGACATAGTGCAGAGCCTAAGTGGAGCTGGGAAGCCTAGTAGCAGCTCCTGGGCTGAGAGGCTCTGAGTAGGGCCTGGGCTCTGAGGCCCCATGGAGTGGCAGGCACACTGTGTGTACCCACATCGCACACTTCATGGGAGTGCTGTGGGGGTTCTGTGACAGCTCAGCCCCTGAAACCTCCACTACTCACTCTAGGAAATAGCAGAGAAAGGACAACTGCAGGTTAATCTCATATATGCAGATAGATGCCAAAGTCCTGAATTAAACGGTGCAAGTGAGAATGAATGGTTTTTCCAGTAGTCATGTATGGATGTGAGAGTTGGACCATAAAGAAGGTTGAGCACGAAGAATTGATGCTTTCAAACTGTGGTGTTGGAGAAGATTCTTAAGAGTCCCTTGGATTGCAAGGAGATCAAAACAGTCAGTCCTAAAGGAAATCAACCCAGAATACTCCTTGGAAGGACTGATGCTGAAGCTGAAGCTCCAGTACTTTGGCCACCTGATGCAAAGAGCTGACTCATTGGAAAAATCCCCTGATGCTGGGAAAGATCGAAGGCGAGAGAAGGGGGCGACAGAGGACAAAATGGTTGGATGGCATCACCCACTCAGTGGACATGAGTTTGAGCAAAGATAGTGAAGAAGAGGGAAGCCTGATATGTTGCAGTCTGCAGTCCATGGGGTCGCAAAGAGTCGGACATGACTGAGTGACTGAACAACAACAATGAGAACTACACACTGAAGAGATGGATGGAGACTGACAGAAGAAGGTAGGATGGGCTGGGGAGAGAGAAACGGAGTATATTTCTGAAGGAGAAACCCCACCTCTCAATCTTGGGGCAGATTAAGATTCTGAAGCTCACCCTTCCCCACCTAGCATCCTCCCAGCCTGGGAAACTCCCTCATTCTCGTGCTGGACAAGACAGACAGGAAAGCCACACCCAAGGTTGCCCAGAGATTTGACTTTATCCTTGGACTGTGAAACTGACTTGGTGAGCTCAAACTTGGAGAGGTGGCACAATTAATCATGGTCTATGGGCAGAGCCTAGAGAAGGCAGAAACTCCTGGCTTTCTGGGTCTGGAGCCCTGGATCTGAGATGGAGCCCTGGGTCCTCCAGGGGGAGTGGATCTTGTCGCTCTTGTTGAGCAAAGCCTGAAAACACGTGCAGATTCTCACCACACCTGGGCACCCACACACATAACTCCGTTGCCCCCACCTGCTCACACCCAGCACATTCCTTCGTGCCTGGCCTGCCCACCTGCAAACCCACCTCACCCCCTCTCCCAGGCTCTCCCCTTGGCACCAAAACCAAAATATCTTTCACCTTGGCACCCAACTGTACCCACCTACTGGCCGTCATCCTTCTAGTCCCTCCGAACCAGCTCTACAGACCCACCAAGGACAGACCTACTATTGCCCCCTGCCCTTCCCTCTGATGTCCCGCTCCACACTGAGGTCAAACTCACAGCTGTTTCTGTCTCCAGCCCTTGCCAGTATATCAACACTTGCGACTTCAAGTGGGAGTTAGCAGGCCTCAGGGGGAGGAGGGAGGAAGGGATGAGTTCCTGGCCCCCAGCCCAGGTTCTGGCTGACCGGCTCCTGCTGCCCTGGGTCTTTGGCTCCTCCCTGTGGCTGCCTCAACCGGCTTTTCAAGAGACACGGTGTCCTGTCCCAGCTCGTGGCAATCAGTCCTCTGCCCTTGCCCAAGGGCTGGGAGGTAGGGCAAGAATGTGTTTCTGGTTCCAAAATCTGCCACCCTCACCAAGGGACCTGATGCTGCTCTGGGGACACACACAAACTTCCCTCCATCATGCTATGAGACCCAGGCTCAGGCCTGGACTCTCATCCCCTCGTATCTTCTAATCCATCCATTGTTCAACCTACAAATCTTTACTGAATGTTTTCGAAGTTCAGGATATAGCATGACCAACACAGACAAAGGCTCCCTGGAATTCTACAAACGGATAGAAGTGTGTGTGTGTGTGTGTATGCTCAGTTATGTCTGACTCTTTGTGACCCCATGGACTGTAGCCCCTCAGGCTCCTCTGTCCATGGGGATTCTGCAGGCAAGTATACTAGAACGGGTTGCCATGCCCTCCTCCAAGGGATCTACCCAGCCTGGGGATCGAACCCAGATCTTCTGCATTGGCAGGCAAGTTCTTTACCACTGCACCACCTGGGAAGCGTACAATCTGATAGGTGGGACAGACAATAAAAAGTAGTTTTGGATTGTGGTAAGAGCTATAAAACTTAAAGGATGACATTACAGAGTATAACTAGGGGAGGGCCAGGGAAGGGTGTTTTGAGAAGGTGACATCTGAGGCAAGAAGAGTGATGAGGAACCCAACCTGTGAAAATAGGAGTTCTTCATTCTGGGCAGAGAGAAGAAGGCATGAGGCAGGGCATGAGCTTGGTGTGTTTGAGGACCAGAGAGAAGACCTGTAGGCTGGAACATAGTAAGTGCAGGGGGCGGGGGTCAACAACAACAATAAGAGCAAGATCTAGTGATTGCTTCCACTCCCTGGGGGTGCTTCTGGCCCCCACTCCCCATCTTTTCAGACTCTTGTTGCTGGGGAAGCTGGATCCTTAGATCCCCTGAGAGGAGTGAAGATGCTAAAGAACCAGCCAGGGTCCTAGGGATGGAGGGTGACTGAAGATGGGCTTGGGAGAGATGATGCCAGGAATGAAAAGAGCAGGTGATTGGAAGGGCAGACATCTGGGCTCTGGGGTGGAGGGCGTGAGCTAGGCAAGGAGCAAAGAAGCCACGTGAGTCTTCTCTATTCATGATTCACCCTCTCTTCCTCCTCTTCTCATTGCTCAACCCCATATCTCCCTGGGAAATACCTCCCTGACTGGGGACTAAGTACCTCACAGGGTAATTGAGTCATGAGGGGTGGAGAAGAGCAAAGGAGGCAGAGGATAAATAGCAGCTTTGCCTCCCTGGCTCTTCTCTGCATTCTCCCTGCTTGCCCAACAATATGCATCTTACCAGTTTGCTCAGCTCCTGCTCCCTCCTGCTGCTACTGGGGGCCCTGCCTGGATGGGCAGCCAACAATGATCCCATTGAGAAGGTCATTGAAGGGATCAACCGAGGGCTGAGCAGTGCAGAGAGAGAGGTGGGCAAGGCCCTGGAAGGTATCAACAATGGAATCACTCAAGCTGGAAGGGAAGTGGAGAAAGTTTTTAATGGACTCAGCAGCATGGGGAACCAGGCTGGCAAGGAGCTGGACAAGGGCGTCCAGGGGCTCAACCACGGCTTGGACAAGGTAGCCCATGGAATCAACAATGGCATCGGACACACAGGAAAGGAAGCAGAGAAGCTTGCCCATGGGGTCAACCACGCTGCCGGACAGGTTGGGAAGGAGGCAGACAAAGTGATTCAGGGGGTCCATCATGGGGTCAACCAGGCGGGAAGTGATGCAGGGAGGTTTGGCCAGGGGGCCCACCATGCCGCTGGGCAGGCTGGGAACGAGGCAGAAAAGTTTGGTCAGGGGGCCCACCATGCCGCTGGGCAGTT